>JAMPIV010008638.1:82500-466829 GCA_024509875.1 Oreohelix idahoensis
GAGATATTCACATACTGCGATTTTCACAGAATGAGACATTCACATACTGTGATATTTACATACTGAGATATTCACATACTACGATTTTCACCGACTGCGATTCACATACTGTGATATTTACATACTGAGATATTCACTTACTGAGATATTCACATACTGCGATTTTCACAGAGACATTTACAGACTGAGATATTCGCAGACTGAAATATTCACAGACTGAGATATTCACAGACTGAGACATTCACAGACTGAAATATTCACAGACTGAGATATTCACATACTGAGATATTCACAGACTAAGACATTCACATATTGAGATATTCACAGGCTGAGATATTCACAGACTGAGATCTTCACAGACTGAGATATTCACAGACTGAGATATTCACAGACTGAGATCTTCACAGACTGAGACACTCACAGACTGAGACATTCACAGACTGAGATCTTCACAGACTAAGACACTCACAGACTAAGACATTCACAGACTGAGACATTCACAGACTGAGACATTCACAGACTGAGATATTCACAGTCTGAGACACTCACAGACTGAGACATTCACAGACTGAGATCTTCACAGACTGAGGCATTCACAGACTGAGATCTTCACAGACTGAGATATTCACTGACTGAGAGATTCACAGACTGAGATATTCACAGACTCTCACAGACTGAGGCATTCACAGACTGAGATATTCACATACTGAGATCTTCACAGACATTCACAGACTGAGACATTCACTGACTGGGATATTCACAGACTGAGATCTTCACAGACTGAGACATTCACAGACTGAGACATTCACAGACTGAGACATTCACAGACTGAGATCTTCACAGACTGAGATATTCACAGACTGAGACATTCACTGACTGAGACATTCACTGACTGAGACATTCACAGACTGAGACACTCACAGATTGAGACATTCACAGACTGAGATATTCACAGACTGAGACATTCACAGACTGAGATCTTCACAGACTGAGACATTCACAGACTGAGATATTCACAGACAGACATTCACAGACTGAGACATTCACAGACTGAGACATTCACATACTGAGATATTCACATATTGAGACATTCACATACTGCGATTTTCACATATTGAGATACTCACATACTGATATATTCACATACTGCGATTTTCACAGACTGAGACATTCACATACTGTGATATTCACATACTGAGATATTCACATACTGCGTTATTCACATACTGCGATTTTCACCGACTGAGACATTCACATACTGTGATATTCACATACTGAGATATTCACATACTGAGATATTCACATACTGCGATTTTCACAGAGACATTTACAGACTGAGATATTCGCAGACTGAAATATTCACAGACTGAAATATTCACAGACTGAGATATTCACATACTGAGATATTCACAGACTAAGACATTCACATATTGAGATATTCACAGACTGAGATATTCACAGACTGAGATATTCACATACTGAGACATTCACAAACGGGTAATACCACATATATTGCTCTAAGGCCCTGAAATTGTGGGAAAACAATATTATTAACATTTGATAACGAAGTGAAAAAGTGATATGGGTTTTATAAAAGAACAAATTCCCGGTATTTTGTTTCGTTTAGAAATTTTCATGAGTCCTATATACAAAGACACGACGAAAATATATAATGCAATAAGCAAACAACGGCATTTTAATATATACAAAAATTCTCGAAAATTACACACACTTTCTATCGAAATTTGTTTTACAAAGATGCTGAAGTTGTGAAAAATAAAGATGACAATTTTACAAGACAGTAAATTTATCTACTTCCTCACCTCCACTCAGAAGCATCGAAGATTCAAGTAACAAAATTTTTTTTTTTAATTTGATGTATACGAAATCTTACCAATTTTGTTTTATCAATGGCAAACATGAACATTAATCAAAGAACTCGACTGAATTATACTGAAATGAGATGTTTCGGTAAAGCAGCTAAAAAAAAAAAAAAAAAAAAAACGCCAATTTCAAATGCGAAACGAAGTCTTCGGTTGTATATCTGTGAAAAAATTCATTGAGCGTCAACAGGTTTAGCTGGTTATGACAGCTTATGAGAGTGAATCATTATCAATTAGCAGTTACGATAAGATTGTGAAAACGAATCTCAGTAAACCGGCAGTTTTAAAACTTTATGAAGGTGTATCACAATCAATCAGTAGCTATAACAGCTCACTCATAAGAGTGAATCACAATCAATCAGCAGCTGTAATATATTATCAAGGTGAATCACAATCAACCCTCAGACATAAAACTGCACAGTGAAAACGACTAGGATTAGTTGACGGCTAAGGAAAAAGATGGATTGAAGCTGTGTTGGACATCTTAAATAAACACTAATAACAGAAAACTTAGCCGCAGTCGCACACTGCGTCGGAAACAAATAATCGACCCAACCCTAACTTTCCACTTCATAAGCAGTAGATAATTGAAAAGAAGAAAAAAAAGACAAGACGGTACGCTTGTTAAGTATTTTGGCAACGTTTCAAAATAAGTATATTTTATATATTCAAAACATTTTGAATATATGCTTGTGTGTTTATTTATGGAAGTACCAAAAAGAAGGATCCTCACAGGCGATAGGCGAACCAGGGGCTTAGAGGTCTACTTTAGAAACACTGAGCTCTCAAAAGATCGACCTTGACAAAATCATGTCTGTTTTCAGGTTTCAGAGTTTCTACAATTTGGAATAAATCCAGCCTTTAAGTAACTGTTATCTCTGTAGCACGATCTGCTTACTGCAATCCCATTAATAGAGCGACGGAAAATTATAACTAAATATTTTACCGAATGTTAACTTTACTTCAAAGACAAGATGGGTTTCTATCTTATACAGTTAACGGATAAAGTGAGTTTCAGTAAGCTAACTTGTGGCTTTTCACAGGGAATATGGCGACAGTATCACTAAAACTGGGGACACCGCGCTATTAAATGCCGGTGGGAGAGGGCTAATCCGAAATGTACCCAGCTACAAATTCTTTTCCCCCCTTCAGTCACATTGAGATCTACCACATGGTGCCTTGAGATCTACCTGTCGATCAATATCGACAGGTTGCCGACCACTGCCTTAATTATTATTTTTAAAATTGGGGGTCGGAGTGACTAAGAGGTATGGCGTCCGCCTCTAATTCTAAAAGTATCGGGTTCGGTTCCCAGTACAGGGAATATGTTTGATATAAATTTTTTTCAGAACCAGTGGGTCCTAAAGATGTCATACTCCCCCATGATCTCATGGGTAGTGAGAGCGGATGCCTAAACTTCTCGGATAAGGGCGAAAAAATAGGAGGTCCCTCGTAAAAGTTACGCACGTTAAAAATCACTCGGCAGTTGGAAATCGTAAAGAGTAGGCCATATGGCCGCTGCCCTGACAAAAGTTACAAAATTCGGAAAATCTACCCACCACAAAAAAATTTATAGAATATCTGATTCTTGTATACACAAATCGGGATATTCGCCGGTGCTACAGAGTTCGTACACTGTGCTGAGATCCTCCTTGTGTGATCTAAGGGAGGAGATCGGAGCACTGATGGAGTTGTCTGTGTGCAATGAAGATGGTTCTTAAAAACTCATGTAGCATTTGGCAGAGCGTGCGATTGACCGAGTGGTTAGAACGCTGATCTTTCGCAGCAAAGATGCCAGGTTCGAATCACGGTACCGACACGCTCCAGTCTACCCAGCATGTAAATGAGTACCTGGCTCTGCTATTTGAGTTAGGGAAGGAAAAGGCAGCGAGGAAAGGATCTGGTTACCTCACCTCTCGATGCTGGACCTAGTATTGTGAAATCTAAATAAATATTAGACAAACATGAAGGTATGTTTTCAGTCACTCGTAAGAAATAAAGAAGTAGAAAACTAGACTTTATGTTTGTCTAATATTTATTTACTGTTTACAGGCCTCGGGTTTCCCTTCCTTATGTGTTATAAATGTTTATTGTGAAATCTCTAACACTTTACTTCCCTACGACAGTGATACGGGATTACCTTTACCTGTGTTTTAGTATTTAGCTGGGCAAAATACACTTTTGTTCCATATTTATTTATTTTTGTTTTTGGAGTGCCGAAATCTAAACACAGATATTTTCAACACCTTTCAATATCGTCACAACTTTATCGAAAACATTCACGTTTTTTTTTTTTTTTTTGGTGGAATAATCTTCAAAACGATGGAAAAGTCACTTCTTGTTAAACTGTTATTTCTTCATTCATAACCAACTAATGTTAATAAAACTGCTATTTTATTGCACAAAATACTATGTCACATTAAAATATTAGAGCTCAAAGTGAGCTCCGGTTTGTTCAGCGCGTGATTTCATTGCAGACAGACATTTGTTTGCTCTTTCATGTAACGTCAGGTTTATTGGATATCTCAGACTTTATTTTGTTTTATTTTGCTTCTGGATATAAGTAAATAAAAATAAAACTTAATTGTGAAATGGTAGTTACTGCTGTCTGTTGTCACATGTTTCATACGCATATATATATATATATATATATATATATATATATATATATATATATATATATATATATATATATATATATATATATATATATATATATATATATATATATATATATATATATATACTCGTGTATATATATATTTTTCCCAGTAGGGCCTATATGTCGGCGTCTGTGGCCTAATGGATATGAACGCAGTTTCATAATCCAGATATACCAGGTTCGAAACCCGCTGCAGGCGGTTTGGTAGCAGATCGCTTTGTATGGATTTTTAACAATGGTATAAGCGCCGTACCATTCAGAAAGCAATGGCAAACTACTGAATGAAAAAATTGCCTAGAAAAATCACAAACAGCCAATAAAAGCTGGGGTTGATTGCCACGTCCTGTAAAGGATAAGCAACTAACTTTAACTTTAGGGCCTATATGCTAGTGAGGATATGAACAATTTAAAACTTTGAAGTGATTTCTCAATCATCATGTAATAAAGTCATAATTAGAAACTGTTTGAAGCGGTTAATATGTAAAAACAAGAGTTATTTTTTCACGGTTTAACTAAATATATAAACATACAAATAAACAGTAAGTAAATAGATATATCAACAATTTATATGAACAGTACGGAACACTGGCTTTACCTATATCAAAATCGTTGACGGAGTCAATTAAAAAGACTGAAAAATGGCTGTAGGTTTTAAACTCAAAACAGCCGACGATAACGAAGATCAGAATCCAGATTACTTCCAGTGGCTAACATCTCTCGAAGCTTCAGGAGTCTGTTATTCTTAAGTACTCGGAAGCTTTTGACTGACAGCAGACCCCTGCTAATCGAGTGTCTCTACAGGCTTTTAAATAGCACTTGGACGCCCCGTCACCCTACCACAGACTCAACGCTACCCGGGGTAGAGCACGAGCTTTGCTCGGCCCCTTCAGAATGTCGGGTGTACAACCATAGAACGGAAAATCGAAAAGTATGGTATCCCATGAAGGCCAAGTATTAAAATGTATCACTTTGTGTGCGTGTATCAGGCAGTACGAATATTATGTTTTAAACTACACTATATGTTATTGTTTCCCTATACGTCTTCCATAAGCCTTAACACGATTTCGTTTTAAACATTTTCATTTACTTTATATACAAAGAAGTGACGATGATATTTAATTCCACAAGCAAATAGATGCAATTTAATATATTATTTTTTTAAAAGTGTTTTCTACTTTTCACCTTTCAACCATCTACCATATACATGGAGCTGTTGGTTATATCAGGACGCATTTCATTTATTGTATTATTTTCTTGTTTGTACTTATCTTATGCTTTATACTATATTATTTCTCTAGTAGGTATTTTTACTTGTTAGTTATAGTTCATATTATTTTATTGTTCACAAAAACTATATTGTCTATACTGGTAAGCATTTAATGTTGATTGGAGGATTATTTATAGTCATTACGTATTTATCTAGGGGGATTCTACCACCACTGTAAACTACTGGCTCGCATCCTTATTTATAAATTTTTGTTTTTATATGTTAGCTTTTGTTTTTGTAATATAATGTATTATTAACTTTTGTACTTGTGGTGGGATCTTAGTGCCTATGAGATTTTCTAGACTCATTTCTACCTTGTGGCTATTGTAGTATGTCTTAATGTTTTGCCTCTGCTGGTCATATTTTTTTGGAGTCCACCAGAAAGTGTCTAATTGTGTTTATAATATATTATAGAAAATTAGAGACACTATATATCCTAGTTTGCTTGGTTTTCTATACCGGTGTGAATTTACTGTCTACTGGTCGCGCAGGGGTACGCGGATATGTGAGAGCTGACAGACTAGCACCCATAGTGGGGACACTGGATATGGATAAGAGAGACATACTAAAAAAAATGAATGATCGCCTGTTACAGAACGAGCGTCCCATTGGCAGAGTGGTTAGAGCGCAGGTCTCAAAGATACTGGGTTCGAATCACGGCGTGTCATGCTCCAGTCTACCCAGCTGTAAATGGGTACCTGACTTTGATCTTGAGTTAGGAAAGGCAAATACTGCGAGAAAGTGTCACTCCACTTCTAAAATCTGGAGTATATTGAAGTCTCTAACACTTCACTCCGCTTCGGCAGTATCTTCTATAGGACAACCTTTACCTTTTTTTTTAACCTCTTAAAGAACCACACTACAACTGATGAACCAACAGGCTAAGACTGCTGGAATTAGGCATTAAACGTTAGGCTAGCAGGAATGTACGTATGAGAGCGTGCATCCGGAGTGTATACAACCAGCGCAACGGAATAATTAGCATTCATACCCTTCAACATTTGCCGCGAAAGTCTGAGCTCCTATGGGTTTGCCCTGAGTGATTAACAATAACAATATTCTTTCCTGCATATGACTTCTGTTTTCTTTATTAGACGATTGTCGACCCCATGTAAATGTATGACGCGCGTTTCGTATCCGTTATAGTGTGTAGTATAACCTGTTAATTTTTAGTATGTTGTGTAGTTCATAAGCCATATTGCGTAGCGTATGTCTAGAAGTTTTGTAATGTAATATAGTCCAAATAACTATGCACTGTAGTGTAGCCTATCAAATTACCTCGTAGTGTTGGGCCTCCAGTTCAGTGTTTTTTTTTTTAAGGGGGGGGGGGGGGGGGAATTAGGTCCTTCTGGGAAAATTTAGTTATCTACTACTACTTAGTCATCCCTCTTCTACTGTAAGATGTAGAGGTTTGGAGAAGGAAGCGCCATATTATCCTATCGTCTGTCTTCCTCCTGGCCTGGTTCCATCTAGTCCTCGGTCCTTCAGAGATTGCCTAATGTTGTCCTCCCAGCTGACTCTGGGTCGTCCTAGAGGTCAGGATCCCTGGCTCTTAGTTTCCCAAATAGTTTCGTTGTCATCTCTAGAAAATTTAAAGGCAGTCCATAGCAGATACTGTCGTAGATGAGTGAAATGTTAAAGATTTCATGATACTAGGTTCAGCTTTTTTTTATGTGGGGTAACCAGTTCTCTTTCTCGTTGCCTTTTGCCTTCTCTAATTCAAGAGCAGAGTCAGGAAATCATTTACAGCTGGGCAGACTGGAGCGTGACTCCACCTTGTTTCGTACCCGGTAACTTCGCCGTGAGAGGCCAGCGCTCGAACCACTCGAACCACTCGGACTCTCCTGTACAGTGTAGGAGACAAAAATCAGGTCCTTCTGGGAAAGTGTCGTTATCACCCCCAGCAAAGGTGAAGGCAATGCTATAGCAGATACTGTCATGGGGGCGCAAAGTGTTAGAGACGTCACTATACTAGGTGAGGTGTCCACTTGCTCTCTTTGCTTATCCTAACTCAGGAGCAGAGTAATGTTCCCTTTTTTAGGTGGGTAGATCGGAGCGTGATCACCACCGATGCTAACAAGACAAATTACAGACCAAAATGTTCCTGCAAAATTCTGACACTTTCAGTACCCCGTACTTTATTCGCTTCATTACTCCTATTACTATTCCCAGGTCCCTTTCCAGAAGACTAGAGTTTAGAACCTTTATTAAATTCTCCATCCAAGAACAGACAGTAACTGGTTGAAGAGAAAGCAATCGAAAGAAGAACTTGATTTATAGCTATCTCATTATTTTTTCCTCACGCTTTCATTTGTAATCCTATCTCTCTTGTCACCTTTCACCCCCACAAGGAGCATGGGCCTTCAACAAACATATGCTAAGTCTTCCTGTCCCGTGCCATCCGCTCAAGGTATTTCTTTGTCTTCTTCATTCCCTTCATGTCTGTCTCCATTTCTCTACTCCATGTTTTTGTTTTGTTTTGGTCTTCCGCTACCTGTCTTACCCTGTGATTGCAAGCACAAGGACTGCCATGTAATGCTATCACCAGGTTTCCTCAGTGTGTGTCCTATCCATCTCCTAGGTCTTCTTCTCGTCTCTTGTTCTATAAAAGGTAGAGGTAGTGCCAATAGCTGATACTGCCGTAGAGAAGTGAAGTGTTAGAGACTTCGATAACTAAGTCCAGCTTCGAGAGGTGGGGGTGACTCAGTGTTGGATTAACCATTAAGCAAAATAAGCACGTGCTTAGGGCACCTAAGGGGAAAAAAGAGGGGGAGGGAGAACCAAAAAGTTTTTTTCGCCTAGCTATCATGAACTTAACTCTCAACTCTTTCACTGCCACAGTCGACTTTAGTCGAATATTTTGTAAATGTCCTTATCTGCCGTGTTCGACTTTAATCTGAATTGTTAAAAAAAAGAACTAACTTTTCTTTGGTATGTTGAGTGACTAAAGTTTAAAACTTTGAACGTGTCAGACATAGACTTAAAGCTCAGCATGTTTGACTGTCTTACCAACGTTTTTCTGCATGAATTGTAGTGTTCTTCTAATCATTATAAATATATATGATCCATATTCGTTTGTGGATTTTTAAACTTTTGCTTCTGTATTTTCAAACCCGAAGATGAAACATGTTCAATTAAGTGATGCACAAAAGAGAAAACTTGCAAAAGGAACCAACACAATGCTTTTTTCAGTTATAACAATTTTATTAACAAATACATAAAATTGTATTGAAAATTTGCATTTTTTTGTTGTTGCCCTAGATATAAGTAAATAATTTGCTTATATTGCTTACTGATATATAGTGTTAAATAAAATTATATATATTAACAATACCAACAAAAACAGTTTTTATCTAATATAGTTGTGGAAGAAAACTGAATTTTCAATCTCTTATTTTCAGCAATTATTGAGTCTTAATGTCTTCTCAGTTAAGCAATGGAAGGGCCAAGGGGGCACACCATTGTTAGGCTATGCTTAGGGCATCAGTTGGCCTTAATCCGGCACTGTGGTGACCAGTTCATTTCCTCGCTTCTTTTACCTTCCCTAACTGAACAGCAGAGTCAGGTACCCATTTACAACTGAATATACTGGAGCATGACGACGCTCTGGTCAGCGCTCTAAACATTTTGCCAATTAGACGCTCTCTGGTAATACACTTTTATTTATTTACAATCACCGCTGCAAACATAGCGTAGAAGTTTCATAGAGTTATAGACTAGTAGTCCACAGTTAAAAATGATGGGGTTTAAAAATAGATTTTATTACCAGAGATCAGGTTGTGCATACACAAAGCTAAATAAAACTATAAATAGAAATTTGTATCGTAATTTCATTCATGCAATCATTCATTCGTTCGTTCATTCATACATGCAATCATTCATTCGTTCGTTCATTCATACATGCAATCATTCATTCGTTCGTTCATTCATTCATACATGCAATCATTCATTCGTTCGTTCATTCATACATGCAATCATTCATTCGTTCGTTCATACATGCAATCATTCATTCGTTCGTTCATTCATTCGTTCGTTCATTCATACATGCAATCATTCATTCGTTCATTCGTTCGTTCATTCATACATGCAATCATTCATTCGTTCGTTCATTCAATCATTCGTTCATTCATACATGCAATCATTCATTCGTTCATTCATTCATCCGTTCGTTCATTCATACATGCAATCATTCATTCGTTCGTTCATTCACTCATTCGTTCGTTCATTCATACATGCAATCATTCATTCGTTCGTTCATTCATACAAGCAATCATTCATTCGTTCATTTATTCATTCGTTCGTTCATTCATACATGCAATCATTCATTCATTCGTTCATTCATTCATGCAATCATTCATTTATTCGTTCATTCATACATGCAATCATTCATTCGTTCGTTCATTCATACATGCAATCATTCATTCGTTCGTTCATTCATTCGTTCGTTCATTCATACATGCAATCATTCATTCGTTCGTTCATTCATACATGCAATCATTCATTCGTTCGTTCATTCATACATGCAATCATTCATTCGTTCATTTATTCATTCGTTCGTTCATTCATACATGCAATCATTCATTCGTTCGTTCATTCATTCATTCATTCGTTCGTTCATACATGCAATAATTCATTCGTTCGTTCATTCATTCGTTCATTCATACATGCAATCATTCATTCGTTCATTCATACATGCAATCATTCATTCGTTCGTTCATACATGCAATCATTCATTCGTTCATTCATTCATTCATTCATTCGTTCGTTCATTCATACATGCAATCATTCATTCGTTCATTCATACATGCAATCATTCATTCGTTCGTTCATTCATACATGCAATCATTCATTCGTTCGTTCATTCATTCGTTCATTCATACATGCAATCATTCATTCGTTCGTTCATTCATGCAATCATTCATTCATTCGTTCATTCATACATGCAATCATTCATTCGTTCGTTCATTCGTTCATTCATACATGCAATCATTCATTCGTTCGTTCATTCATACATGCAATCATTCATTTATTCGTTCGTTCATTCATTCATTCGTTCGTTCATTCATTCGTTCATTCATACATGCAATCATTCATTCGTTCGTTCATTCATACATGCAATCATTCATTCGTTCGTTCATTCATTCATTCGTTCGTTCATTCATACATGCAATCATTCATTCGTTCGTTCATGCATACATGCAATCATTCATTCGTTCGTTCATTCATTCATGCATGCAATCATTCATTCCTTCGTTCATTCGTTCGTTCATACATGCAATCATTCATTCGTTCGTTCATTCATACATGCAATCATTCATACATTCGTTCGTTCATTCATACATGCAATCATTCATTCATTCGTTCGTTCATTCATACATGCAATCATTCATTCGTTCGTTCATGCAATCATTCATTCATTCATACATGCAATCATTCATTCGTTCGTTCATTCATACATGCATTCATTCATTCATTCGTTCATTCATTCATACATGCAATCATTCATTCGTTCGTTCATTCATACATACATTCACTAACTTATTAGTTTAATCCTCGTTCATGCTTCCACTCACCCACTCATTAATTCATTCATTATTTCATATATTCACAAATTAATTACTTAATTAATTAATTCATTCACTCACTCATTTATTCATTCATTCACTCACTCGCTCATTCACTCACTCGCTCATTCACTCACTCGCTCACAAATTCATTCACTCATTAATTTTAATTTTTTCATTCACTCACTGACTCATTTATTCACTGACTCACCCACTCACTCACTCACTCACTCATTCATGTTTTATCCCATCAGATCAGTTCCACAAGGGATGATGTATACACTCAACAAACTTATGCCAAGTCCAGCTTCTCCAAAGACTGATATCTTCTGATTGTTTGGTAAACTTCCTTTTTTTAACACTGAACTCATTCAGACCTTCCTAGTTAGTCTTCTCAGCTGCCTATGGTATTGTCAGCACATCTTTGTGGCTTCCATAAATCTTCTTTCTTTTTAACTGATTATTCATGATTTACTTCCATGTGGTAGGATCGTTCTGTGTAACACTAAAGAATTTTTTTTACACATCTCGAGCTATTATTCTGCTCATGTTTTTTTTTTTTAAATCCTTTGTAGTTCCCATGTCGTATGAGGCGATTAATTTATAAGGATGTGCATTGGAACTGACAACCTGATCATGTAAAACAAATGTCTACAGAAACTACTGCTGCAAGATCACGTGACTGCTTTGAAATAGATTGTCTGCACGGCGGCCAGCTACAGTAGTGGCTTCATTAGGGGGTGCGGACTTCACCGGGTGACACCAACCCTAGTGACGCTTTAGTAGCTACACTGGGAGTAAAAGGGAAACTGCTGATGAGGTATTTAAATCTATGTGTTTAGTTCACATCTGTCCCATTTGTTTTAGCAGGTAAAAGTTAAAATTGGAGACAGAAGTTCAGAAAATAACGGTTAAAAAAGATATGAGAATGTTATCGACTGAAAAAGAAAATAATAAGTTAAAAAAATAAGACAAAAAGTTAAGAAGAGAAAAAAGAAATTAATAAGTTAAGAAAAACGATGAGAATTTTGACGGAGGTTAAATGATAAGCTACAGAAGAGGATGTAGAACATAAAGATATTGTCATTTCTAGTCGTGAGAAAATGTTAAAGTCGCCGAAGACACCAGAATTAGTTCTGTGGGAACTGACCTGTCCTTTTGTCTTCGCCGTATAACAAGTACAATATTTAGATTGGGATAGCTCTGTAGTTTGGATACTAGTATTCGCTAACGTTCAGAACCCTTTAACGCTTCGAGGCACTCTCATTGTCAGGTCTAAAATGACGTCTCCAACTTAGCGGCTACTTTACCGAAATATTTACAAATGACTTGAATGATGTGAGGGTAGTTGTATAAGCTGGGCATTCATTGGTCGACCGTGTGTAATCCTGTCTCACTGATTGGCGAACAATGGTTTTAATCATTAATTGTTGTTTGGCCATCGCTGATTGGGTGATTGTTGTAGTTCATGGGAACGAAATTTACGGATATCGGAGACAGATCCCATACTTCATCTGTCACTCCTTGCTAGGATGTATAATTCTTTTTCTTTTTTTTTAAAACTGTTTACTCCATCTTTAAACCTTCGACAATGACGTCTGCTCGACTGACTCACGAGTTCTTAGATAGGCTATCTGTTTGACAATCTCAATTCATTATTTCTAAAGTTTTGCCTCATCTCAACCCAGAAACAAGGTTCGTCGGTCGGTTATATTACGTCGCATGTCCAAATATAAAAGAAACTTATGGCCTGGTAACACACAATGTGTCTCCTTCAGTATGTCAGTCATTGGTATCTATCTATCTATCTATCTATCTATCTATCTATCTATCTATCTATCTATCTATCTATCTATCTATCTATCTATCTATCTATCTATCTATCTATCTATCTCTCTCTCTCTCTCTCTCTCTCTCTATCTATCTATCTATCTATCTATCTATCTATCTATCTATCTATCTATCTATCTATCTATCTATCTATCTATCTATCTATCTATCTATCTATCTATCTATCTATCTATCTATCTATCTATCTATCTATGTGTTCGTGTGTTTGCATGCATTTATGTGTGTTTGTCCCCTTTAGCTTCCCAGAAAATGTTGCTTATATTTGGGTGTTTGGCAGTGTTGTCATTTCCAAGGCTGTCTCACAAACTGAGCAAATTTTAAACCGTGTTGTGGACAGTTTAAATCGGTGGTGTGATGATGTTCCCCCACATGGGACCTGTCCAAGTTGTTGGCCATAATTTTAGTTAGAATTACCGAGGTAATACTGCTGAGTGGGCGGTGGGTTTTCTTTTTTTCTGCTGACTTCAGTACACACTTGGAAATTCGGAAAGGCAGCTGTAGCGTGAAGTTAATATAAAGGGTAAAGGTGAGCCCGTAGCAGATAATGTCAGAGAGGAGTGAAGTGTTAGAGACTACACTATACTAGGTCCAGCATCGAGAGATGGGGTGATTAGTTCCCTTCATTGCTACCTTTTCCATCCATAACTCAAATGCAAAGTCAGGTACCCATTTACAGCTGGGGAGACTGAAGCGTGTCGATACAGTGAATCGAACTCGGCGTTGTAACCACTTATTTGTTAATATAGCATTACTAAACAATATCACAGAAAGATTAGGACTATTACTACTACCCAAGTTGTGCCGCACGTAAGAGGCGACCAATCTGAGGTTGTGGAGAGTGTTCACATCATCACGTAAAACAAACAGCTACATAAATTACCACGGCAAAAACACTGGCATGCATTGGTGAAGGCTTCCTACTAACGAACCAACTGTAGTGGTGTTTCTAAGCTCCATAGGAAGTGAAAAGATAGATGATGGCGATGATCAAACAATATTAGACAACCACCTGTATTACACAACGCTGCTCAAGTTAGGCCAACCCCTTTCCAATAAACGATGTTGGTGTAGTAGCAACCTGATGTCTAGTTTGTTCAATGGAGGAGCATTAATACTTTGATCGTGGGATAATGATACCGAAGAGAAATAAATCATTGATAACGATTTCAGTTTTTAAACCTTTGCGTTTTTGTGGATTTGCTGCCAAGTTTAACATTAGTTTATGAAACTTTAACACAAGTAAGACCAGAGGCGTCACTAGGGGGGTGCAGGGGATGCGGACCGCACCCGGGTGACACCATCAGAAGGGGTGATCAGCTGAGGGGGTAACACCAAAATGATTGTCTATAAAATTTGTGTGCAGTGTTTCAGCAGAAATTTATTATTTTTTTTATAAAAATATCCCTGCAGTTAGTTATAACCACAAAAACATTTTTTCGTAAGCCCAGCTTACATGTACTGTATCAATATAACCTACAAGGCTAAAACTCTATGCTAGTTTACTTTTTGAACCTTCTAATGCGCATTATGATTTAGTCGAGATGCTCACTATGTGCTCAAATGCTTGTGTATTTGTTCCTGTTTATTTTTTTGGTATTATTTCATTTATGAGTATATTTCCATATGCATTTACGAGTAACATTAGTACAAAAAACATTACTAAGGATTCTGTATGGTCTGGTACGGGAGGAGGTCCATGGGGGTGACACCAACCCTAGTGACGCCTCTGAGTAAGACATAATTTTATTGATATGTTTATGCTACATTACATTTTATTTTTTATTGACTGAAATTAAGTGAAGGCAAAATGAGCGTTATGTTTATTAATACATTTAGCAGCATTTAACCAGCAAAGTAGTCCTCGTTAAAGCTAAATTAATTACACTATTTTACTTAAATTACTGTTATTTTATCTACACTAGATAACTAATTTACATTAGATTACATTCTTTCTTTTCAGTATTATGAAATTTGGGAGGAAGGGAGCGAGATGTTAAATAGATTTGTCACGTCATATAAGAGGTAGTCTGGGTTTTTATGACGAAATCTGACAAGTGGTAGTAGGGTTTAAAATGGAAACAATTCCGGAACATTATATGTGGACGACCCCTGGTTTGGTTTTATCTTCTTCATTGTCCAAATCAACAAGTGACCCGTATCTCTATATTTTTCCATTTGAATCATACATCAAGGAGGGAGTTTACACATCATTCATTGTACGGCGAGGACAATGTGTATACAGGAGTCGTTCCCCTTCTACCGTGAGGTGTAGAGGTTTGGAAGAGAGAGCGCCAGACTATTCTATCGGCTGTCTTCCTCCTGGCCTGGTTCCATTCTAGTCCTCGGTCCTTCAAAGATTGTCTAATGTTGTCCTCCCAGCGGACTCTGGGTCGTCCTCGGGGTCTGATCCTTTTCCTTGGCTCTTTGTTTCCCATGCTTGTCGTGGTAGCCGATCTTCTCCCATTCTGCAGACATGGCCAAACCATCTTAGTTGGGACTGTTCTACTTGGGTCTGTAGGGGGGTGGCATTTTAGGCCTTGACGTATCGTCTGGTTGCGTACCATGTCTCTTCTTGTTACTTCAACCACCTTCCTCAGATACCTCATTTCTGAGGTTTGGATCTGGCTTTTATGGGTTGTAGTCATTGCCCATGTCTCTCGCATCCATATGTCAAGACTGGGACATAGGTGGAGCGGTATACAGCCATCTTCGTTTTCTTACCAACCTCTCTCTTGCTGAGGAATCCTCGATTTATGGCCTGAAAAAGTCTCCCAGCTGCTGCTTTTCGAGTGGCCAACTCTTCTTTGATGCCTCCCTTTCGGTCTATAATAGCTCCGAGGTATTTAAAGTGGTCCACCTGCTCCAGGACCTGTTCTCCCAGCTTAATCTGATGTCTTCTTTCTTCTCGTGATATCACCATGGATTTTGTTTTAGAGCTGCTTATGACCATCCCTCTCTTCTCCAGCTCTTCCTTCCAGACTTGCAGGTTGGATTGGAGATGTGCCTTAGCAATCAGGGCAACATCATCAGCAAATGCCAGCTCTGAAATATAGACCTGTCTCATCTTCCAGTACCCCACTGAATACTTTCTTGTTCTCTCCTTACATGCCTTGATGACATCGTCCATAAGGAGTATGAAGAGGTAAGGTGATAGGATATCACCTTGTCTTACACCAGTGGTGGTCCTGAACTCTTCTGACTTATGGTTTGCTGTCCTCACATAATTTCTGCAAGACTTGTAGAAGCTCTGTATAGCATGAATCAGAGGTGCTGGAATATTCTTCCTTGCCAAACAGTCCCAAAGTTTGCTCCAAGGGACCCTGTCAAACGCCTTTTCCAGATCTATGAAACAAAGATGGATCTCACTCTTATACTCAAGGGCCTTTTCACTCAGCTGTCTGAGTGTGAAGATTAGGTCTTGAGTACTTCGGTTTGCTCGGAATCCGCACTGGACCTCATCCAATTGTGGCTCAGCTAGGCGTCGGAGTCTCTGCTCTAGGATTCTAGAGTAGATTTTTCCAGGGACACTGAGAAGGGATATGCCTCTATGGTTTCCACACTGTCGATTGTCACCCTTTTTGAAAATTGGTGTTATGATGGCGATCTCCCAATCCTTTGGTATGGTCTTGTTGCACCATGCTGCCTGTAGGACCCTTAAGAGTAACAGGTCGCCTGATGCTCCCATGTACTTAACCATTTCTGGTGTTATACCATCATGCCCTGCTGCTTTGCCCATCTTGATTTTCTCCAGTGCTGCCTTCAGTTCTTCCATCTTTATGTCATCTTCATCACCATTGGTTTCCTCTTCTGTGCTAGTGGTTATCATTTCTGATGTTTGACCTTGCTCACCATCAAGGAGTTCTGAGAAATATTCTTTCCATCTTTCCATTACTTCCTTCGGGGGGCAGTAAGCAATTTGCCTTGCTTGTCCTTTATAAATTTGAGAGGGCATTGTTTTTCCTTCCTCATGTTCTTTAGGGTCTTATAGAACAATTTCTGGTTTTCTTGTGCATCTTTTTCTAGCTTTTCTCCAAATTCTTCCCAGGACTTCTGTTTTGCTGCTAGCACTTTGTTCTTTACTTCTGTTCTGAGTGTCACATATTCTCTATATTTTTCCATTTGTCCTTTTGTGTTTTTAGCTCCTAAGTATTGTTTCCATGCCATTTTCTTCTCTCTTATTTTCTCTTTGACTTCCTCTGTCCACCAAGGTGTCCTCTTTCTCTGGTTCCCAAGTCGGACTTCACCACATGCTTCTGCAGCAGCTGTCTTTATGATATCCTTGAATTTAATCCAGAGGGTTTCCAAGTCATCAGGTTGTTCTTCTGTGTTGCTCACCGCTGCAGCAATAAGCCCCTGATATCTGGTCTTAATTTCTGGCTCTCTCAGCTTGTAGGTCCTAATGCTCATTTCTCCTGCTCGTTTACTTGGTTTCTTGCGTGATGTTGAGCAGTTCCTAGGCTGAGCAACTCTTTCAGTTGTTCGTTTGATTGTTAGCAGGTAGTGATCACTTCCAATCTCTGGCCCCCTCCAGACTCTTGCATCTCGGACATATTTGAATGAGCTTCTCCTAACAATGGCATAGTCGATCACTGACTTCTCATTCTTTGTTGGTTCACATCTAGTGTATGCATGTATGCGCTTATGGGGGAACTTTGTGTTTGTAATGATCAGATTCTGCTCACTGCTGAATCTAAGGAGTCGCTTTCCATTGTCATTGAGAGTATCTTCTCCATATCTTCCGATAACTCCACCCCATCTAGCATGGTCATTTCCAACTCTGGCATTAAAATCTCCGAGCATGATAACTTCATCTAGGCAGTCATCCACTGTCCTTTGAAGCAGCTCGAAGAATTCCTCCTTGACCTCTGCTCTCTCATCCTCATTTGGCCCATACACTATGACCAGGTTGACTATGGTTTCTCCTTCTTTTAGTTTCACAACCATAATGCGCTCTGAGACAAAGTTCCACCCCTTGATACTATCTTTTTGATTTTGGGCTACAATGCAACCCACACCCCCTTTAGCTCTTTCGGATATGGGTACACCACTGTAGAGCAGCGTGTTGCCATTGAGATCCATGACTCCTTGTCCTTTTTTCTTTGTTTCCGTTATAGCCAGGATTTCTAGTTTTGCTTTCCTCATCTCTTCCACCAGCTCCTCTTCCTTCCCATTTATACTTCTTGTGTTCCATGTTCCATAAGTCGTAGTCCGTTCCAGTTCGTCGCCTTTAGAATCAGTCCGGTTTTCTCTCTTGTGTTACTCGTAATCGTGGTTTAAAGCAAACAGGTGATTGGCCTGTTGTGCCTTTGCATGGTGGAGGGGCTGCCTCCTTACGGCCTCCATGCAGGCCGCCCTCCTCCTTTTTCATCCGGGCTTGGGACCGGCATAGGCGGAGTTACAGGAATCACACAGGCTATAAATATTTTTGCGGTGGGTATGTTTTCCTAATTTTATAAATTTTGCCAGGGCAGCGACCGTATGATCTACACTTTACGATTTCAAACTGCCGAGGGATTTTTAACGTGCGTGTTAAGGGTCTTTTGCACACCACATAGGTCGATATAATTGTATAGACCATGTGCTGCACGAAAAGACATAATTGCGATGAAATTGTGTTCGCGGTAGCGAGAATGAACAGTGTGTGTTCCAAGTGTGAACGGATCGGCTGTGTGGAATCTTGGATGATGTCCTGGTGGACTTACGTTAATCAATATATAAATTATGAATCAAAAGAGGGTTGGAACTGTGTCCCAAAGAATGGTATGAAAGAAGTGAACGGAAGATAAATATTTATGAAAGCAGTAGGAATTCTGCTATGAAGGATATTTGGACATAAAAGTTGTTACGATTATAAGTTGGAAATATGAGTTTCATGATCTAAATATTATGTTGCCTTTAAGGAGTACATATATGACAATGTTGAATCAAAGGAGAACTGTCATGTATAATGAATAAAGTGATTTTGTTTTTAAAGTGATACACACGTTCTGGGGTTATGCTGCGTAATTGATATTCGACGTTGGCCATTCTACATTTACCGTTTGTTATGTTTACCCCTAGCCCAGAGCGTAGGTCGTCTTCGTAAAAATACGCACGTATCAGTGCGCAACTTGTTAATATTAAAATTATCAGTGAAAATAAGTGAAATCTTCATATTAAAACAATGAAGAGACTAAATCAAACTTCGTTGCGTTATTTTATGCAGAACAAAGTAAAAAAAAAAATTAAGGAATTTAAAAGTGATGTCGATTTGAGTACAAATATGAAGGAATTCAAAACTGAATCAGTGCCATCTACTTCTGTAACAAATAGTGTGTTATCTACTGAAATGGGAAGCTCTAATTTAAATACAGTATGTGGTGACAATTGTGTTAATGATGGTGAATTGTATCACAAGTTAGACATTAGTTACTTTTTTTTTTTTTTTTTTCCTTAACCAGCGGCACTTGGGCTTTCAGCCCTTCGACCCAATGACATGTCATTGCGAGGCTGGGGAACCTGAGGACTTTCCTTCCAACCCGGTCAGGAGCTTCGCTCCTTCCCATCCACAGAGGGTTTATCACAGGAGCCGTTCAGGTTATTCAGTCAAATTTCCGGCCGTAAACATTTCTTCAAACGCTGACGCCCGGGTTTGAACCATGAACACCTGGTCGCCAGTACAACGCCGAAGCCATTACACCAGCGCAGTTACTTTTTAAAAGGAGGGAAATTGGATGATCTTTTCAAAGAACAAGCTCTAAAAAATCCATGGATACCTTCTGATGAATTCGTTTTCCCAGTTTCGGGTTAAAGGAATTTATGTTCCCAATTAAAGTGGCTCAAATTGTATCCATGGTTAGTCTATTCAAAACGTGCGGCTGGTGAATTTGCAAGATATCTGTATTATTTGCTCGTGAAGTTGGAGGTAGAGATCAAGCATTAGGCGCATTAGTATCAGCAGATTGCTTACAGTGGAAGAAGATTTTCAAAAACATGGAGAGACAAAATATCCGTTCGAGGCGAGCTATCGTGCAAATGCTTTTATAAATATTGTCAACGGACAAGAAACTGATGTCTTGTCTATGATAGATTCCAAAAGAAAACGTCAGGTACATGACAACTAGCTTATAAAGTGGCAACCGTAATTTTATATGGCCGACAAGAAATTGCTTTAACAGGCACAAACGATTCAGGTCCCATTTCTCTCTACGAACCAGAACACAATGGTGGCTACTTTAGGGCTCTTTTGCGACACCGTGCTAAAGGAGGAGATGCAAACCATTTAAGTCATATTACTTTGTCATCATTAGTGCACTGGCTTCCTAGCGCAGTGGTCTATGGTTCGATCCCCAGATGAGGCAGGAATTTTTTTGGCCACAAATGGCTCCTGGGTCGACCCAGCCCCAAATGGGTACCAGAGCAACTCTGGGAAGGTTAAGGCGGCTGGCGTGATGCCGACCACATCACCCCTCGTGTGCCGACGGTCAAGATAATATGGGCCTAACACCATATTCCCAATATGCCTCAGTGGGCGTGTAACGGGTTCCTTTACATTTTTTTACTTTGTCATCAGGCTCCAGAAATAAGTTAACTAGACCAACTATTCAGAATGAAATTATTGGAATCTAGATGTTTGAAGAAACACGTTAAAATAATTTCACATTACAGTTCACCATTCGACGCCCACCCTTTCAAATCCGATACACAAGCTATATTTGCAGTTCATTATTTCTCTTACTTTAAAACCCTTACTTTAATTGAGTTGTTTCCACATTATTTTAGCTATTATGCAAAATCGGCTGGGTCAATTTAAATGGAACGAAAAGGAAATATGCGAGCACAGTTTCAGCTCTCTACGATGAGCGGAACAAGTAGAGGTGAAGTAAACAATTAAAAAAAAAAAAAATCAGCTGTCGTTTCGAATAATACCATCAGCACTACCATCACAAGCGTCATCATAATTATCATCAACAGCTGTACCGCTACGATAATCTTCCTCATCATAACCGGCAACCAAAATGCTCGATGTTAATTAATTCCGATGTTTCCAGTGATGTCTATGTGATCACGTGTCACTGATAATTTATGCATGATAATATTTTTTTTTATTATGACGTGTACACCAGACCTGTCCCAGCTGTGGATGGAAGGTCAATAATGTACCGACGCAAACTGATCTTCGGGAAACATCGTTTGTTGAACGGTATTTTAAAACGTGCCTTATTATATCATCGTTAGTTGAACGGTATTTTAATATGTGCCTCATTATATCATCGTTTGTTGAACGGTATTTTACAACGTGCCTCATTATATCATCGTTTGTTGAACGGTACTTTACAATTTGCCTTATTATATCATCATTTTGTTGAACAGTTTTAAAATATACGCTTTATTATTTCATCGTTTGTTGAACGATATTTTAATATGTGCCATATTATATCATCATTTGTTGAACGGCATTTTAAAACGTGCCTTAGCATATCATTCATCGCACCCCATTCAGTTCTAGGGATATTTCAAGGAGGTGAGATTTGTCGGCCCCCCCCCCCCCCTTTTCCAGTGTTGTTCTGTATTGTTCTATTGTGTTGGATCACACTGTAATTTGCTTAGTGTTTTCTTTAATTTCGGCGCCCCCTCCCCTCCTTTCCGTGCTGATGGCCAAGAGCCGACTCTGCATCGGACGATCCTGGTCTAGCGTCATTCACGACTGTATTTATTTTCTCATATTTCCCACTTAGCTCTCGCTTACTTTCCTTCCCCCGACGAAGGACTTGACGCCGCAACGTTGGCAATTTTCTTTGTCTTTTGACCTAGTACGATGCATTACTTTTTTGTTGTTGAATATTTCTCTTTGTCTCTTGTCTGTGACTGTGGCCGACGAACCAAAAAAAAAATGTTCCGTATTTTCAGTGTAAAGTGCGATTGTAAAACGGGCTCAATATGAAATTTTTGTAAACACTCTCTCACCAAGTTTTACAACAGTCCATTTATTAATTACACATATTATGTGTCTAGTGCAGCGTGGTCCAACTGCAGTCCCGCGGGCCAAATGTGGCCCGCGTAAAACTGTTTTGTGGCCTGCACTCACACAAAAAATATTTCTTTAATTATATGGTATAATTAATACTTTTGAGATTAGACTCTTCTTCTTCTTCTTCGTTCACCCTCAGATGTCAACTTGAATAAGTTCAAAGAAAGCAGTGGTCAGCCTGAAAAAAAAAAAAGGTAAAGGATCCCGTTACACGTAGAACCATAGACCACCGAGCTAGGAAGCCAGTGCACTAACCACTATGCTACCGCGGCTCACCCTGAGGCTGTTGATATCTCCGTAGATTTTCTCCAGGAATGGTACTGGTGATGGCCATTTGCGTTTTTTTCTGTTCCTCATATGTTGGGCACCTTTGAAGCAGATGTTCGGCAGTCATTTTATCGGTGCCACAGTCACACTCATCAGTAGTTCATATCTTTAATTTGTTGAATAGATTAGACTCAAAACGTCCGAAGCAAAGCAATGTTTTACTGCCTGCAGTCAGCGTCCGAAACCATTCGGTTGACATTGATATAAAGACTCTGGTTAAAGAAAATCCAAACTTCCCATTAGGACATACGAATAAAACTAAACTAAAACTATTTTTAAAGAAATTTAATGCTCATTGTAATTTTTAAAAAATTTGTTTTTCTTTTTGCACTCTTCGATTTTATCCATTTTCACCGAGCTTTTATTTTAAACTAGCAATAACCCGTCAAAATTGACAGGTTTTTAATTGCAGCCATCTTATCATTTTAATCCATAATAACAAGTCTGCAATACTTTAAATTAAAATTTTGCCTAATCCTCAACTTCCTTTTATTCTTAGAGTCGACGCCTGGGCCCGCTGATCAGTCTCGATCGTGAAATAGGCGCCTATTAAATATCGTTGAAGTTTGGTTACGCTCCAGATGATTGCAAGCAATTCATTCTCAAGAATGGGATACTTGGTTTCCGTAGGTGTAAGTTGTCGACTAATATGAGGATTAGGCAATCTCAAAATAGGTGCCTTAGAAAAAAATACACTTTAATGTAGTTTAAGGTTTCAGAACAACAATCAAAAACTTACATTTTAAGGTTATTTTTAAGAAAATGATGAGTTAAATTTTATCTGCATTTCCGCACCTTCCTGTCTCCACTTCATGTACTGTTTATCAATCGTGTTGTTGGCTTCTTTCCATAATCAAACTGTTCATGCACACCTTCATTTGCGCACTTTTCTATTTTCGAAACAGTACATTTAACTTTCAACCACAGCTAAGGGGGTGCAACTGTGGTTGAAAGTTAGACAATAATTGTATTGTTTCCCTTATATGTGACCGACCGACCGACGTACTTACGGCGGGTATTATGGTATTGAATAATTTTTAAAAAAAATCATGAATGGCCCTCGAATATAAATTTGTTGGTTTGTCTGACCCTCGGAGTTAAATAAGTTGGACCACAGTGGTCTAGTGCTTAGGTGGCTTATTAAGGGAAGTTTTAGGGGGCGGTTCGCCCTGTGTGAGACCCAGGAGAGATGTGCCATCGGAAACTATTTATGATTTCACTTACTTTTTAAAAAATTACCTACAACTGTTTCTTTGTGGAAAAAAGTGGGAGGGGGTGGTCAAAGGTAGAATGCGCCCCGAGTGCCAAATAATTTAAGTACGCCCCCGGAAGTGTATTGTTCATCCTTTTACTTTCGAAATGAGCAGAATATTATTTCTCATTCTCAAAACGAAATCAGTTACCCTTTTTTATGAAAGATTTAACTCCCATTTCAAAACTTTTGCCGCTATAGAGGACGCTGTGTTCATGTAACAGACGTTACGTCCCTTGACTAGAAAACCAAACGAATGTTTACGACATTATTGTGACGTCAAATAACAGTGCTGGCCCTTACTGCGGGATTTACAATTCTCTATCAAACTATCTACTCCTCTCTTAACTTCTCTTCGTAATTATTACCGTACACGCGTTCTCTATTGTTGCGTGCGACGTTATCAACTCAGATATCAGCTGATGTCGATTCGACCGTCGAAGATAATGATCTTCATCAAGCAAGCACAAAAATCACCACCGGATCTCCTACGGCGACGGAGTATCCTGGGGGTAGGGTTGGTCTAGTCGTTCTGGGTGACCTAGTTATGTCGGGCATGAAATCCCCGGAATATGAATGCAGCAGTAATTAAAGCTTAGGTAATTATTATTAGGGTTAAATGCGTCTGTCAGCAGGGTAGCCTGCTAGGTTTTCTGTGCAGACAAATGTCTGTAGCTACTATGGATGTGACTCGGAAGGAAATGGGGCAGATTAATCAATAAAATTTTATTTTGTGTGGTATATTATTTGTTTGTTGTCGTAAGGTGCTTGAACAGCGCCCGATTGATTAAGTGGTTAGAGCGCTATCTTTTCGTGGTATAGTTAAAGAGTTCCAAGCTCCAGTCTACCCAGCTGTAAATGGGTACTCGACTCTGCTCTTAGGGAAGACAAGAGGCAGCGAGGAAGGGAACAAAGTCACCCCATCTCTAGATGCTGGACCTAACATAGTGTAGTCTCTAACACTTCACTCCCATACGGCAGTATCCGCTATTGAACTACCTCTACCGTTAAAGGTCATGAGACCATCACTTACAACTGGTCTGTATATGAGAATCCTGCGCCAAAGTATTCAGCGTCCTTGAAATAGTGGGTATTTTTTAGGAATTTTTTGTTTTTAATGATGAGGTTGCTAACCCAAGCAAAAGCCTTCCAGGTCTCCTTTTACGACACGCATGGTAGGATTTAATGTTCACATTATGTACTATTCAAGATTTACTGCTGATATTCATACATATGTTTTCCAACTATTGTTGTCTTTAATCTCGTTTTCTATCGCGCGCGCGCGCATGTTTATTTCCATCATCACCCTTAAACAAACAAAAAAAAGTGTTGCCTCGTTTTGGCGACGCGCATCCTTTCAACCTAGACACAGAGTTTAAGTGGATGTCCAAATATAAAAGACCTTGCCATCTGTATTTTGCCATCAAACTTCCCGCCACTGTTGGTCTTAAATACGGTCTTGGTATCTCGCTATTTCATTCAAGTGATCACAAAATATTCATTTCATTTTCAGGTCTACAATATTTGACCGGGCCAGCTACTCGTTGATGATGGGGGGAAAGAAGAGTCGATCTTGGCAAAACTTTCCTAACCCCCGATTATGATAACACCTTTTAAGTAATACTGTGCATATTGTTTAAGAGATACAAAAAAAAAAAACGTCACTCTAAACACGTGAGTAATTCAACGTTTACAAGTGCAATAAAAAAAAAAAAATGAGCACACTCGCACATATTGGGAATGTTTTTATGGGGGGGGAGAGAAGAAAAAGCAATCCCGGATGCTACCCTCACAATCAGGGGTCGGTAACCGGTCGATACGAAGGGGGCACCCATTTGGTAGATCTCAAGGTGACGGAGGGGGACAAATATTGTTTAACCTAGGTGATTTTCCGACTAGCCCTCTTCTTTGATCCATAGCCGCCAACCGTCAAAGCAGTCAGTGGCCATCACGCCTGGTGGCGTCTTGTTGGGCAGCAACAAATTGATTCCACTTTGCTCGGTCGGCAGCCATCCTTCGTACAGTGCCCAACTCTGGTTCATTCTTTGCATCTCGGCTTCCACAGTTCTCCGCCAAGATGTTTTTGGTCGGCCTCTCTTTCGATTTCCCTCGGGGGCCCAAAGCATAGCTTTCTTGTGATGGTATCAGGGTCCCTTCTGTGGACGTGGCCAACCCAACTCCAGCGTCTGCCAGCTATGATGGTGTGCATGTCCTCCTGGTTACTCCGAATAAGTAGTTCTTGTTTGCTGATGGTATTCGGCCAAAAGATTCCGAGAATTTTCCTTAGGCAGATAATGTGGAAGGAGGACTGTAGCCCTCTTCAATCGGAAATTATTAATAAAATATACATGTTAAGAATCGCTTCCTCCTCCTCATCGTTCTCGTCAGCTCACTAAGAAGCATACGCCCTCAACAAACGTAGCCAAGTCTACCTATCTCGTGCCATAAACGTAGCCAAGTCTACCTATCTCGTGCCATAAACGTAGCCAAGTCTTCCTATCTCGTGCCATAAACGTAGCCAAGTCTACCTATCTTGTGCCATAAACGTAGCCACGTCTTCCTATCTCGTGCCATAAACGTAGCCAAGTCTTCCTATCTCGTGCCACAAACGTAGCCAAGTCTTCCTATCTCGTGCCATAAACGTAGCCAAGTCTTCCTATCTCGTGCCATAAACGTAGCCAAGTCTACCTATCTCGTGCCATAAACGTAGCCGTCTACCTATCTCGTGCCATAAACGTAGCCAAGTCTTCCTATCTCGTGCCATAAACGTAGCCAAGTCTACCTATCTCGTGCCATAAACGTAGCCGTCTACCTATCTCGTGCCATAAACGTAGCCAAGTCTACCTATCTCGTGCCATAAACGTAGCCAAGTCTAACCTATCTCGTGCCATAAACGTAGCCAAGTCTTCCTATCTTGTGCCATAAACGTAGCCAAGTTTTCCTATTTCGTGCCATAAACGTAGCCAAGTCTTCCTATCTCGTGCCATAAACATAGCCAAGTCTTCCTATCTCTGGCGATAAACGTAGCCAAGTCTACCTATCTCGTGCCATAAACGTAGCCAAGTCTTCCTATCTCGTGCCACAAACGTAGCCAAGTCTACCTATCTCGTGCCATAAACGTAGCCAAGTCTACCTATCTCGTGCCATAAACGTAGCCAAGTCTACCTATCTCGTGCCATAAACGTAGCCAAGTCTACCTATCTCGTGCCATAAACGTAGCCAAGTCTACCTATCTCGTGCCATAATCACAAAGTCTCTCAGTGTCTTCCTGATCCATATCAGTTCTGTCTACAGTTCTCTCCTGCGTGTGCTATTCTGTCGTCCTCCACCTTTCTCTTACCCTGGAGATTTCAGAACAAGCACTGCTCTGTAAAACTATCAACGGGTTTCCATCATAGTATATGACCTATCAATCACCAGGTTCCTCACCTCATCTCTTGTTCCACTGGCTCATGTCATCAGGTCCACACTGGTGTATCATATAAACTTACAAGCTCAGCCCTTCTGTTCTAGGCAAGCATGCAAATATAAAAAAGTCTGTCACTTTCTGGTGGTTGTTTTTGTCGTTCTCATTGTGTCACAGCTATACAATAGGACTTATTTTATTTCTCCAAGGATTCATTTCTATATTTGAATTTAAAAACAAAAAAACAACCTCTATTCCAAATAACATCCTAATAAATAATACTCCCTAAAATAACAAAAGAAACACGAGTAGCCACCAAACTAATTTACATGTTCATCATAAAAAAAAAAAACACTACAAGAAACAAAACACAATAATACCAATGTTTAACAATCACAAACATCTACTGAAATTAAATGTTATCAGACCTAAAGGTATTTTGTATTTGGACATGCGCCCTAATATAACCGACTAGGTTGAATGGGACGTGCCTCGCCAAAACAAGGCAAAATTTTATTTTAAAAACAAAAATGTAAAACAATATCTACTGAAAACATTAAAGGCTAAATGATTTAATTAGAATATAAAAACAGACATTGTCATCTTTTCTCTACTTGGTCCTGCTGGAGCATGCAGTCACCACTGTAGTAGCTGGCTCCTTGCTGGAAGCCTTAACCAATAGATTCTTACACTCGTGCAGTAGTGGCTCCTATAGCACTCCGTGTTACATGACATGGCTGCCACCTCTCCATGCACAACATCATATTAGGCCCCACTCACAAACATGCCTGAGGTAACAGTAGGCCTCTTCTTTCTTCACAGACCCAGCCCCTCCACACACAAAAACACACACACACACACATAGAGAAGAGAACTGGAGATGGAGATGAAAATGATCAGGATGGCACAGGACAGAAGGACTTGGCATACGTTTGTTGAAGGCCTATGCTCCATCAAGTAACAAATGAAGGAATCGAAACAAATAATATTGTAAAAATATGTTTCCTGTCTCCAGCTTGCATTCCAGAAAAACATGTTGAAAGCCATGACTAAACATCTACATCACAACTCCCCCCAGACTTACAATAAGACACACAACAATTACCCAACAACAATCACAGATCTACACAAAACACTTGTAAATATTGCTGCTGGCGACAGTTTTATTCTCTCACAGGCACACACAATGTCACTAAAAACTCAGAAAACAAAGAAAATCATCATAGGCCTGGAGATGGTACTTGCATAAAAAATCTGGATACAACATTGTCACATTTATCTTCATTACACCTGACCTGGTTCCACGTGGAAAGTGACAAAATGAGAACAGGAAAGGTCAAACCTGGGAAGTATAGCCACTTATAAAATTCAGATAAATGTCATTGTAACAGGCGGTGATAAATTTAATCTGAACTTACTACCATGCTAAAGTGAGTCCTTTCAACCTTAAATATGTATGTATAAAGTGATAAATGAGAACAGAATCAGTAACAGATGTACCTTTTATAAAAAATATTCAAAGTGATGCTGATGGGGCGCCATACAAAAAAATAAAAATGCAAGAATAATACATAATTCTGATGATATTTCATAAAATTTAATATGTAAAAATGGATACCTTAGTTATTATATTCTACAATAAATAAATGATTTTGGTTGTAAAACAAATGAGTGTGTTGATTCCAGTTTCTATCTTACAAAGCAAAATTACACAATCATTTCTATTTTACACACATTGAAAATATACGATGGGTGTATAATGCATTGATAATATAGAACACGCTAAAATTTTACACAGTTTATGAACTCATATTTCATGCAATCATAAGAAAAATTAATTAATTTTACTTTCACACAACTTTTCTAAACTCAACACCCTCAAATAATCAAGAAATTGGCTACAATGATCTTATAGACTATTGTTTACTTTATAATTATGTTACTTTCACACAATTTTCCTAAACTCATCACCCTCAAATAATCAAGAAATTGGCTACCGTGATCTTATAGAGTCCAATTATAGACTATTGTTTACTTTTTACTAATTTTACTTTCACACAACTTTTCTAAACTCATCACCTTCATATAATCAAGAAATTGGTTACCACGATCTGATAGACTTTTGTTTACTTCCCTTCCCCACACATATTTTATCTTATAGCTACAGAACATAGAACATCATCACATGGAAAACTGGTGGAACTCAACTAGATATAGAACACATAGAGAGGCAAAGGATGAAATAGTTCAACCACCCAGTTATAATGCAACCTTCTAGGTCAGGTTGTCAAAATGAAGGACAAGATGATAAAGGAGGAAAAGGCTTGATGGAGAAGTTGAAACAAGCAAAAAATAACAGCATAATAATAATCAAGGTCACACAGTTTCTGCTTAAATACCACAGAAACTCTATATAATAGCAAAAGTTGTTGAGAAAAGGAGGCTAAAAAAACAAAACAACAGAACAATATACGTGAATGTACGCTGTGTATCTGTATGGTTTAGAAAAAAAAGAAAAAAGGTAAAGGAAGTCTCAAAGCAGATAATGTTGTAGAAGTGTGAAGTATTAGAGATTTTGCCATACTATGTCTCAGATTTATAAGGTAGGGTGACCAATTCCCTTCCTCAATGCCTTTGTCTTCCCCAACTCAAGAGCACAGTCAGCTACCTTCTTACAGCTTTGTAGGTTAGGCCATAATGCTACCAGGTTTTGAACCCAGTAACTCTGCTCACAAAGCAAGCACTCTAACACTACCAATCGACCATACTGGTACAACATAACATTAATGAGTATTATATATGATGTAAGTTAATTAACATTTGGATTTCAAGAAGGGAATGGTTTTCCTTCACTCACAATGCACAAATACACTTCACAAACAGTCATTCCGATATAAACTGACATTAAGAACAATCACACAAACACACACTTGACAACAGGGCAGAACTATGACACACAGGTCTCTATTATCTGACTTGTACTTCTCCTCCGCATGACTTCCCCTGATCTAAATTCTGACACAAAGTCAGAGGACAGCCAAATTATCATGATTTACGAGCCTCTATGCACAAGCAGACTGAAAATAACAAGTACTATCATCATGTTTTGAAGGACAAATAAAAATACAACAAAACCAGTTTTAAAAAAACACATAAAGCAGGGAAGCACACTGAAAATGTAGCTGCCACGGTGACCATTTATTTGCCCTGGTCTAAGTAATCATTTACTCTCACAATCAAGTAGCGACATTATACAAGTCTGAAACCCACCAAACAATTTGAGTAAATCCTAAATCCAAGGGATAATTTTTCAAAATTCCTAAAAATATCAAAGTTGCAAAATAATATTTTTCTAGTCTTTTTCTATTTTTTGGGGTTTGTTTCAAAAAAAATTATTTTAATTCTTGCTAATAACTTGTGACATGCAAAATGTGAAGTTCAAATCAGTAAGTACTTGTTGTCATCATTAAAGCATAGTACCAGCTCAGTTGAAGAGAACACATGATAATCTTTAGATTCCTCATGGGCCACAACAGATTGGGATACCATCTATTTTGATTGGAACTACTGATGAGTGTTACTGTGGCACGGTTAAAATGACTGCTGAACATCTGCTTCAAAGATGCCCAACATATGCGGAAGAGAGAAAACCAATATGGTCATCACCAGCACCATTCGTAGAAAAGCTCTATGGAGATGCTAATAGCCTCAAGCAGACCGCTGCTTTCTATGAGTATACTCAATTTGACATCTCAGCATGTACGAGGATGAAGAAGAAAAAGTAGTATCTGTTGCAACTTTAAGTTACTAAATGACTGTTACATCATTTTTGTGTTTGCAGTATGACTCCATCGCTATCTTGAGGTCATAGGTCAGCACCACTAATAGATCCAAGTTAGGCTGGTAAGTTCTGAGCTACTGTCTTGGCATTCATTCTATGTTAACACACATTATTAAATAAGAGTTTTCCATGAACATTAAAGTCCGACATTCTCCGGAAATTTGTGGCATGGCCTAGAATTGGTGAGAGCTGAACTTAATGACAGAGTTTAACCAGAGATTATGCTGACCCAAGAGCAAGCACTACTACTCAGATTCCTGTGGAGTATAGGCAGTTAATCAACTGGTCATGCTGGGGTATAATCAACTGGTCATGATGGGGTATAATCAGCTGGTCATGCTGGGGTATGTGGTAATGAAAAAGCTGACAGACTAGCATCAAGAGCACCCATAGTGGAGACACTAGATATGGATAAGGGAGATATACTGAGAACAATTAATGATCACCTTTTAGAGAATGACACTGCAATAGATGAATCATCAAGGTTAAGACTGTTGGAATTTTGCATCAAATGTAAGGCTAGTAGAGATGGACGTATGGGAGGATGCATCCGTCGTGTTTACAACCAGCGAGCTACAGGAACAGTTAGCATTCACACTCTTCGACATATACTGATGGAGACTGAGCACCTATGGGTTTGCCCGGAGTGAAATGATGTCAATTCTGTATAACAATAACAATGCCAGGGGGTCGGAGTGGCTAAGAGGTATGGTGCCTGCCTCGAATTCTAGAGTTACCAGGTTTGATTCTCAGTAGAGGGAATATAATTTATGGAAATATTTTTCAGAACCTGTGGTCCTAATAATGCCATACTCCCCCTTAGTCTCATGGGTAGTGACATCGGATGCCTAGCCTTCTCGGATGAAGGTGAAAAAATAGGAGGACCCGTATGCAAGTTGGAAATCATAAAGAGTAGGCCATAAAGCCGGTTCCCTGGCAAAATTTAAAAATTAGAAACCTACCCACCAAATATGTTTATAGAATGTGTGATTCCTGTATACACACACTGGGACTCTTGCCGGTGCTACAGAGTTCGTGCACTGTGCTGTGCTCCTCCTTGTGTGATCTAAGGGAGGAGATAGGAGCCCTGATGGAATTGTCTGTGTGCAATGAAAATAGTTCTAAAAACCAAACCAGTACATGCCAAGTGTCACGAGATGGATTTGGGGCGACCCCTCTCGATCTCTCTTTCACTCTGGCAGTACTCATTTTAAATTGTTGTACTGACTAATTGCGTGCTTTTCCATGGTCAGCACCTCTTTCTTTCTCTGCTATGTAGCAGATATTTTGCATTTTCATTCTTACACTCCTTTTAGTAATAATTCGTCTTGTTTGTTTACCTGCCCATCCCTGCTGAGATAGTAGACAGGTGATGCAATATTAAAACGGCAGTCATGTTGGTAAATTTTCGTGTACTAAACCTTAGCCGCGACAGATTAACACTAATATTGCTCCAGCATATTTGTTTAATTGCTGATAAGGCAAGGGTGCGTCTTTGTCAAGGTGGTAAAGAGACGGGTTTTGCGTGCTCAAGCGACACATAACGAGATTACTCATCTGTGCGACACCTTTTGAACAGACATAAATGACATAATCATTTCCTGTCTGACTTTTTCATGAAGATATTAATTTATAGTAATAAGTTATTACAACAGAAACACATTGTCGTATGAGTTTATAAATGTGTTGGTGAGTTTGCAGGCGAGGCAATCGGATGTTTTATTACCATATATGGGAGAGGTGACCTCTGCATCATGCACAGAATTATTCCACGTCGGAATATTCTGAAATTTCCCCACACGACACGCATGTTTGAAAACGATTGGCACTTTCGTAGCATCGTAACAAACCAAATGCGTGGGCAGACTTGCAATACAATCTGACAATTTTTGCAAGTCCAGTTCACTGGGAGAAATCTCTTGCCAAGACGACACAACCAGACCTTGCCAGAGTTAGATTCAGTATTCCATTTTATCAGACCGGACTTTTATTGGAGTATTTTGGAAGGACTTACACAGCCCAGGAAAAACTTTACCATTTTAATAAGGAACCGGAATCTGAGGAAACTGACACACACAGAGTCATAGTGGGAATTAATGTTAAAAATAACGACCCCCAAGAACTAGGTGTAAGAGGCCTAATCAAGTGCCTATATTCATCTAAGCAAAAAGTCTGTGATCCAGGATTGGCGTAAGTTGTGCATTTTACATGGCTAACATGTGAACTAATATGTTTATTTACCATGTGAATATTAATATGTGAAAATCGCTAGTGGATGTCCAAGTCATTTGAGGTTGGCAACTTCAGCGTATAGAATGATGATTTCATGAACCACCACTGCAAGGGCTGGTGACTGCTTCATCGCTAGTTTCTTAAAGAGAACTAAAAGCCTAAGTAGTCCGAAGTTCCATATGGAGCAGGGAGGGAAAGATGAAAGAAATGATGTACATTCTAAGTATAATATTTACATTTTCAAACCAGTGTAAATGTCTATGTAAATATATTCACTTTCAAATTAATGAAAGTTTCAAACTGTTCAACAAGTGTAGATATAAATGAAAACATATTCAACTTATATTGTGAACACTTTTCAATCAGTGGAGATGTAAATGTAAACATATTCTATCTGTACTATTAAACTTATCATTTAAATGTAAAATAAAGATAAAGCTATTCAATTTAAATGTAAAAAAAGTTTTCTCTCGAGGGTATAAATTTAATTCTCATCGAGGATAAATTCTGATGTAGATGGAATGGTGGAATAGAGAGAAGGGGACCCATAACTATGGGTTGGAAAACGCAATACTCAGGAGAGCGTTTTGTTTCTATTCTTTTACCATAGTTGTTGGTGGTACCAGTGAGGGTACTAATCTCTGGAACAAAGTGAGGGTATAAGTGGACTGACGTAGAACTAGTAACCATCATCAGAGGATCTTAGAAACGCGGGACCAGCTTGGCAGTTACTCCTTGATCTTACTTGGAACATGCTGTGCCTTTAATCTTGACCAGAGACGTGAGAACTCCAGTGACCTATCTGCACAGAACCAAACCATCAGCGGGAGCAGAACCTACAATTGGTAGATAAGTTAAACGTCAAAGCTGCCACGTGAACTCCTTTATAAACTTTCATCCCATCACAACAGTGATGACAACTTTCTGTTAAATCATTATTCAAATTTTCTAAAACCTTGTTAAACCTAAATGATTATTAAATTTGTTATTTGTAATTATACAAATTTAACTTCGATTTAATCATTTTAAATGTACTGCATGTTTGTCTCAGTCAATTTACTAAATACACTCTAAACAGAGCTATACCTTAATAATAAGAATTCCACTGAGTAAATCAGGGTGGGGGCTTGACGAGCTGAAATTAATAATTGCTTAATTCTTCATAAAAGGCGGCGGACCGATATAAAGTTAACAATTGCCCTGCCAATGCAGCATTGTTCTTGACTTCGGAAATATCTTATGAAAACTCCCTTGAGATAGAAGCGTCATTATCCTTCTATCTACCACTCTGCCAAGAGTAATCTTGTGCGAAGGTAGACACCTTTGAAGGCCCATATTAGATACTCTTGAGTTTTGGCCACTGCTGGACCACTACTGAAAAGCAGGGGAGGCAACCCATGACACCAAGTCCTTCTGTCCTGCATCATCTGTCAAGTTCTTTTCATGTTAAAAAAGTGAAATATTCTGAAAATTGAAAGTTTCTTCGGGCTACTTTCCTATCATAATTTCGGCAATTTATCACTATTTTGGGGGCGACTTTGGGCTTTTTATTAAAAACACATTTTCAGCTACTTTTCAAATGCATTTTGGCCGACATCTGAAAAAATCCAGTTTCCAAAAGAAAGCTGGCCCCAAGGATGTCAGATAAAATGATGACGACCTGTAGTTTCAAGATTCCACAATAAGCAAGATCGAAAAAAAAAAAAAAAAAAAAAAAAAAAGACTTCAGATAAAAAGTTTGCTAAGGTATACTCATGGCAGCCTCATCATCACTAGCAATTCAAGCACCCCCGTTTCATTTAATGTTACCAACTCTGCCAGCATTTTATTCATCGTTACTAATTGTTTTATCTGTGCTGACCTTCATATCATATTCTGGGCAGTTAATATAAAGAAGATTTATATGTTTCTGAAGTTGTGTGACATTTCTGTGAAACAGAGTCATTAAAAAAAAAAAACAAAGTACATTATTTTGGTCAGGGGTCGGCAACCCAGGAGCTTTTGGCATCTACTTTAGTAACACCGAGCCCTCTAAAGATCCACATATATACACTCACACACACACATATGCGTGCAAGGATGTAATTTTAACCGGGAAGGGAGGAGGGGATGATGAATCTTACATTGAAACTATCTCGTTCCTTTCTCATGCAGTTTTTTTCTCATGTCTGATGATGTTCTCTTTATAGAAGATGAGCAGAAGTGGTGTTTTATAGTTAGCCTTTTGAACTAAATGGGCTTTTGACTAGTTTTTGCATCTCAGCAAAGTCATGTGAACTTTTAAGAAACTCAAGATATGATGAAGCATGTATTCATTTATCATAGATCTATTTCTGTATTCAGTAATTTAAGCAACTGTATGCCGCCTACACGGCTGAATGTGATCTGGAAAAGTAACATCAGTTTTCCTGTGAAGATCAAATTATACAAATCACTTGTATTATCTATTCTCTTGTATGGGTGTGAGGGCTGGACACTCACTGCAGATACGGAGCGAAGGATTCAGGCTTTCGAGTATAAATGTTATAGAAGAATTTTGCGCATTTGCTATAAAGAGCACAAAACAAATGTCTATGTTAGAGAGAAAATAAACACCTATGCAGGCCACCAAGAACCACTTTTGTCAGTAGTGAAACGTCGAAAGCTTGCCTGGTTTGGGCACTTAACTCGTCATGACTCCCTTCCAAAAACGATCCTCCAGGGAACAGTCGAAGGTAAACGGAGAAGAGGAAGGCAAAGAAAATCCTGGGCTGATAACATCAAAGAATGGGCAGGGCACTGTTTTTCCACACTTGTACACATTGCTGAGGATAGAGAGCAGTGGAGGACGCTGTCTGCTGATACTTCCACCATGGCACCACTACGACCCATGACGGGTTACGGGTTGAGATGATGATGATGCCCCCTCCATGTAGTTCCAGGTCTTTTATAAGACACAGACAGAAGGGGATTGCTGCTTCCTCAGGCATGTCTTACAAGGTGACTTATACAAGGTTGTGCATGCAGCTGGCAACATCACCATGTGTAACAACTTGCTACAGAAGCCATTGCTACAACAGCATGTGAATGCTTTATGCAAACTTTCAGCAAGGAGATTAGCTCCATTGTTGGAAAACTGGCCTCCAATGTTGAAAACTTGTTTATTGGTGGAAAACTTGGGTTGTTGATATGTTTCCTTCGGGTTCTCGAAGACTATTATTATTATCGTTATCATTGTTCGTTACAGAGTCTATTCGTTATTTCTTCAAGTTCTTCAGATTATTATTATGATTGTTCTAGTTTTCTTATAATCTTTCACCAAGTGATACTAGGGGTTATTCTATCTGATATAACGTTCATTGACGAATGTCAAACACCAACGTCAAGGTCAAGGAATAACGATAAAATCCATCAATATATGTAATGAATAAAACTTCACCAAGAAGAAAACGCCATCATGGACGACTGTTCATATTTATTGTCGAACACAGTTCTTGGAAAACAAACATTGTAATTTCACACTGTTATTTTGTCATAAGACTCTGATCATATTCATAAAACTTGCAAAGACCACTGTGCATTAATTACAGTTATCAGACTTCAGTTTCTCTATTTCTTATACCACCGTGTTAAACATTATTTCATTATATTATTACACATTTCATTCTGCATCTGCATAATAATTCCAGCTCTGCTAGCCTAATTCAATTAGGACTTCTTATTTTATTTCCTTTGGCTCACCACGCCATTTTTAGCATTAACGCATCAATTATAATTAATTATTCTGGCACGATGGCCATCACTAATGTCATTCGACGCCTAACGAATTATTTATTCTCTTTTACAAGATATATATTTAATCTCTTTGGACACTCAGGTCCTGAAACACACTTCATATTCATAAATCTAAGTGGCAACGGACACACTTTGCTATACACTGTAAAGTGGTTAAAACCGCATTAATTATATACACTTCCGATCAGCCTCAAGTGCATAACGCAGACTCTTTGTAACTATGTATTTCACGTCATCGTTCTAAACATGATACGTCTTAGTGTGTCCAGAGGGAATGAAAAGGAAAATTGACAATGATGCAGCTGCCATTTTCAACAGGGTCCTCAATTCTGTCTTCCAGTTGTTTGTTCACTTTCAAAGTCTCTGCATCAAATATTGAAGAAAACAATCCTTGATGGGTTAGGATAGGAGATGAAAGTAGGACGCTGGCAATGTACTGGACATGCATTGAGGAAACCTGATGATAGCACTAACAGGCAGTCCTTGTACTGGAACACCCAGGGCTAGACAAGAAGAAGCAGACGGAAGAACCATATGGAGAAGAGAGCTGGAGACGGAAATGAAAATGATGATGACATCATGGAAAGACCTTGAGCTTATGGCACACGACAGGGTGACTTGACATGTTTTGTTGAAGGCGTAAGGTCCTTGGGAAAGCTACAGTATACTGACGGACTACTAGATGACTCTCATCTGTTACTGGTTCTCATGTGTGACTGTCACTGCACGTTTTACTGCCACTTTGACTTGTATGCTTGGTTATAAGCCAAGCTATGATTTCCTGGGCCATAAACAAAACTCAATATGTTTGAGTTCCGGTGCAACCCGTCATGTGATGTCACGTGATAAGGTTGAATTTTTGCGCAAAAGAAGCAATAGATTATTAGAGTCTTGGGAGCCATCTCGTAGAGACGTATGTTTTGGAAAGCCGGTTGTAATACCGTATTTCAGCCTATGGCGGGACAGTGAGTAGTTGCCATTGTTAGTATAGTACTGGTGTATTTGTTCTGGTTCAGAACTATTTTGCTCTACGGAGTTGTTAGCTGTATTTGCTGTTATTGTCATTCTTGCAGGGTGTTTAATATTTATATGAGAATGTTATACTGTAGTTCGCCTTGTCGCTCATTATACTGAGTGATGGTCAGTCTTGACTACGAGGCTGATCGGATAGTTTATATCTTCCGTACTGTTGTATCAGTAGCACATGTATATTTTGTATCTCATTCTGGAAACTTTTGGCTAAGTTATTGTTCAGTGAATAAAGGGATAATTGCTATTTGAGCTTGCCTTTATTAGTGTCACCACTGTTCGTAAACTGTCCTGCGTAAAGTTCATACATGCAGTGGTAGTGTGTGTATCTGTATTGTGTTGACATACTATACATTACACGTTTGACAGTGACATAGACAAGGCACCAGGAATCCACACTGTGCAGAGGCCCCAGACATATTGCCTGATAATAATATAGGCAAAGGGGCTCTAGATTGCTGAGTCAAGGAAGACCCCCCGGTGGTTTATCCATGATATCAGCACCACTTTTGCTTATTAATATTAATCTGTTTCATGCTGTTTGATATTATATTAGTGGTTATTCCTCTTCCCTTCCTGACTGTTTTTATTTTGTTTAAAGTTTTTTTTTTTAACATCAACCATAACATTTTTATATATTGTTACCTTTAGAGAATCTGATTCTGACTGATCAAACTTTTACTTGTCTCTGTCACATACCAACCCCTCGCCATAACCAAAAGTAAAAACAAAGTAATGAGATTACTCATCTGTCATGCTGCAATGATTATCTTCATTTATTTCTGTCAGTCACCACTCAAAACATTTTGTAAAACTACTCTACAAATCTTTGTGTCTGTCATAAAGGAAAATCATACCTTACAATTTCAAAAATGAAAACAAAGATAACAGACATTACTGGTAATCGCATGCACAATCCTAAGATAAAAATAACCATAAACAGCTAAAACCAGGTATGGGAAAACAGGTTCATCAAGAATATGACTGGGCTAGAATTGTGACAAGACATTTTGGTTAAAAGAAATCAGAGCAACAATGTACTAAGGTATTCATTACGCGCGGATGCAACACCAATTTCAGCGATGGCTGCAAGTAATAAACAACTTTTTGATGAAAAAGAAAAACCAAAACACTCAATAAATACATATCTGGCAAAGAGTTAAATGAAAAAGTACTAATTTATGACATAAATGTCAAAAAAAATGTATGACTAATTTAAATTACTAGAAAGGCAAACAAATTTATCATTGTACTTTACAATATCCAAGAAGCAGAACAAATGTAGTAATGCTACTTTACAATATCAAAGAAGTAAATAAATTTAAAATAATTTCCTGCTGCACAAAACAGAGAGGCAAACAAATTTAGTATTGCTACTTTACAAAATCAGAGAATAAGAACAAATGCATTTTATACCACTGCTATATGATGCCAGAAAAGCAGAACATGTGCTGAATGGCTACTTCACCAGAGAAGGAAAATATACATGTAGCATAGTTATTTTATAATATCTGAAGTGTGTTTCTCATTGCATGACTGAAACCAGCGCACATAAACACGCTGTAGGCACTGGTAACAGATCAAACACTAAAATAAAATAAAAAAGCCATTCTGACAAAGATACAAAACAACTCAATCAAAATTAGTCTCGTTTTAAATTATTTATCATGACCCATACTTGATTCAGAATTGCAATATACGTTTATAGATTAAAGAAATATGTGAAAGATTTATTTTACAGAATGTAAATTTCAATAAACCACAGCAAAACATTGAAAAAAAAAAAAGACATTGATGCAAAGTTGTGAGATGAGACGTAATTTATTTGCATGAAAAATTAAGTTCAAATGCCACACAAAATACAAGATAAAAAAGCAGAACCAAAGTTTAAAAAAAAAAAAAAGGCATAACACACAGACATATATGTACATAATGAATCTTGTTCAGATAAACAACAACATACCTAACTTCTCAATATTACTTTCATTCATAAAACTTGAGACTTCTCAAGATTAACTTTAAACATAAAACTTCAGACTTCTCAAGATTACTTTCATTAAAAAAAACGTGATACTTCTCAAGATTTCTTTCAAACATAAAACATAAGGAAAGACCTATTTCTTTTTGTAAGAACAGTCAAACAAATGTATACTTTGTACTAACTACACCCTAGACCAGTGGTTCCCAAACAGTGTTGTGTGAGAGGATGGCAGGTGTGGCCAGAAGATTCAAAGACAATCAAGAATTTAGAGAGATTTAAAAAAATTCATATGCCAAAAATAAATATGAAGGTCATTTTCTTATTTATTGTTTTTACTTGCTGATGATGTTGCCTTGATTGCTAAATCAGAGGCACATCTCCAATCCAACCTGCAAGTCTGGAAGGAAGAGCTGGAGAAGAGAGGGGTGGTCATAAGCAGCTCTAAAACAAAATTCATGGTGATATCACGAGAAGAAAGAAAACATCAGATTAAGCTGAGAGAACAGGTCCTGGAGCAGGTCGACCACTTTAAATACCTCGGAGCTATTATAGACCGAAAGGGAGGCATCAAAGAAGAGTTGACCACTCGAAAAGCAGCAGCTGGGAGACTTTTTCAGGCCATAAATCGAGGATTCCTCAGCAACAGAGAGGTTGGTAAGAAAACGAAGATGGCTGTATACCGCTCCACCTATGTCCCAGTCTTGACATATGGATGTGAGTCATGGGCAATGACTACAACCCACAAAAGCCAGATCCAAACCTCAGAAATGAGGTATCTGAGGAAGGTGGTTGAAGTAACAAGAAGAGACATGGTCCGCAACCAGACGATACATCAAGGCCTAAAATCTCACCCCCTGCAGACCCAAATAGAATAGTCCCAACTAAGATGGTTTGGCCATGTCTGCAGAATGGGAGAAGATTGGCTACCATGACAAGCATGGGAAACAAAGAGCCAAGGATCCAGACCCCCAGAGTCCGCTGGGAGGACAACATTAGACAATCTTTGAAGGACCGAGGACTAGAATGGAACCAGGCCAGGAGGAAGACAGCCGATAGGATAGTCTGGCGCTCTCTCTTCTAAACCTCTACACCTCACAGTAGAAGGGGAACGACTAAGTAAGTAAGTACTTGTGATAGAATATGGGAAATATATGTATAGAAACCTGTAGCATTTTTCAGGTTTTATTCAGTAATATAATTTATTTACAGTCACAGTTCACCACGACATATTGTTGTGAACAGGGATTTTCAACTCTGACAAATATCAAAGACCAGCAAAGAGAAAGGACTCTTTGTGTTGTCAAGAGTTTATTAGTCTCAAATAAGACCTAATATAAATGAGATTACCCTACCAAAAACAAGCGCACACCTCTCATTGAAATTGTATATTCTGTGAATGAATCAAGTTTTTATGGACTAATCGACAAATAAGAGAAGACTCTAGGCAGAAATATGTCTCCGACTATATAAGGAAAAGACGATGGTCATGTATCGGTCATGTCCTACGAATGCAAAACAACAGAATACCACTACAGGCGCTCACTTGGGTTCCTGAGGGTAAGAGGAAAAAAGGAAGACCAAAAGAAACACTCAGAAGAACAATAATAAGAGAAAGAAGAACGTTGGGCCTAAATAATGTGCAAGAGCTAAGAGGAGTGGCGTCACAACGTACAACCTGGAGAGCACTGGTTTCTGCCTTATGCGCCGTGTTTGGTGCTTAAAGAATTTATTATTATTATTATTGTTTTATACATTCTGGCTGTCTCATGATCAATTTATAAAGTAGTTGTGTTCTATATTATGAATAAAGCACTGCTAGGAACAGATTTCATGTTTCTTTTTAAAGGTATTTCTAATCAATAAAAAATTTGGTGTGGCGTGAGCAAATTTTCACTCCGAAAGTGCGGCCCAGAGAAAAAAAAAAATTTTTTGTAATCACTGAATTTATTTTACGGCTTTCTGTACTGTAAGAAACAATGGCGGAATAGATAAATGCAATATGGCAGATCTGAATGCAAAACCTCAGCCATGGAAAAGGCTTAAATGCTGCTTATCAGGTATCTGAGATGGTAAGTTAGGCTTATGACAAGTGACATTGAGGTATGTGGTAAGAAAACATGTCTTTTGTTAGTGCAGATCTGATAATATAAAATATTGCCATTGCAGTAAACTGTCTATTATCAGAGGGGATGGGGATATAATTGCCAGACAAAAAAAAACCCATTAGATTTGTCTCTGACATTGTTGCTTGGCACTGACTTCTATCCTGTTCATTACATAATAGTCCTTGCTCTGAATCCCCATGAGATAGGTAGAGGGAGATTGAAAAAACACATGGAGAAGAGAAATGAATACAGAAATTAGGGAATAAAGAAGACAACACAGACAGAAACTGAGTGGATGAGAAAAGACATGGAAAGAAATTGAGTGGATGAGATAAGACATGGACAGAAACTGAGTGGATGAGAAAAGACATGGACAGAAACTGAGTGGATGAGATAAGACATGGACAGAAACTGAGTGGATGGGAACAGACATGGAAAGAAACTGAGTGGATGAGAAAAGACATGGAAAGAAACTGAGTGGATGGGAAAAGACATGGAAAGAAACTGAGTGGATGGGAAAAGACATGGAAAGAAATTGAGTGGATGAGAAAAGACATGGAAAGAAATTGAGTGGATGAGAAAAGACATGGAAAGAAACTGAGTGGATGGGAAAAGACATGGAAAGAAACTGAGTGGATGAGAAAAGACATGGAAAGAAACTGAGTGGATGGGAAAAGACATGGAAAGAAACTGAGTGGATGAGAAAAGACATGGAAAGAAATTGAGTGGATGAGAAAAGACATGGAAAGAAACTGAGTGGATGAGAAAAGACATGGACAGAAAGAGACATGGAAAGAAACTGAGTTGATGAGAAAAAGACATGGAAAGAAACTGAGTGGATGAGAAAAGACATGGAAAGAAACTGAGTTGATGAGAAAAGACATGGAAAGAAACTGAGTGGATGAGAAAAGACATGGAAAGAAATTGAGTGGATGAGAAAAGACATGGAAAGAAACTGAGTGGATGAGAAAAGACATGGAAAGAAATTGAGTGGATGATAAAAGACATGGAAAGAAACTGAGTGGATGAGAAAAGACATGGAAAGAAACTGAGTGGATGAGAAAAGACATGGAAAGAAACTGAGTGGATGAGAAAAGACATGGAAAGAAATTGAGTGTATAATAAAGATATGGAAAGAAACTGAGTGGATGAGAAAAGACATGGAAAGAAACTGAGTGGATGAGAAAAGACATGGAAAGAAATTGAGTGGATGAGAAAAGACATGGAAAGAAATTGAGTGGATGAGAAAAGACATGGAAAGAAATTGAGTGGATGAGAAAAGACATGGAAAGAAACTGAGTGGATGAGAAAAGACATGGAAAGAAATTGATGAGAAAAGACATGGAAAGAAACTGAGTGGATGAGAAAAGACATGGAAAGAAACTGAGTGGATGAGAAAAGACATGGAAAGAAACTGATTGGATGAGAAAAGACATGGAAAGAAATTGAGTGGATGAGAAAAGACATGGAAAGAAACTGAGTGGATGAGAAAAGACATGGAAAGAAATTGATGAGAAACGACATGGAAAGAAATTGAGTGGATGAGAAAAGACATGGAAAGAAATTGAGTGGATGAGAAAAGACATGGAAAGAAATTGAGTGGATGGGAAAAGGCATGGAAAGAAACTGAGTGGATGAAAAAAGACATGGAAAGAAATTGATGAGAAAAGACATGGAAAGAAACTGAGTGGATGAGAAAAGACATGGACAGAAATTGATGAGAAAAGACACGGAAAGAAACTGAGTGGATGAGAAAAGACATGGAAAGAAATTTAGTGGATGAGAAAAGACATGGAAAGAAACGGAGTGGATGATAAAAGACATGGAAAGAAACTGAGTGGAAGAGAAAAGACATGGAAAGAAATTGAGTGGATGGGAAAAGACATGGAAAGAAATTGAGTGGATGAGAAAAGACAAGGAAAGAAACTGAGTGGATGAGAAAATACATGGAAAGAAATTGATGAGAAAAGACATGGAAAGAAATTGATGAGAAAAGACATGGAAAGAAACTGAGTGGATGAGAAAATACATGGAAAGAAATTGAGTGGATGAGAACAGACATGGAAAGAAATTGAGTGGATGAAAATAGACATGGAAAGAAACTAAGTGGATGAGAAAAGACATAGAAAGACACTGAGTGGATGAGAAAAGACATGGAAAGAAACTGAGTGGATGAGAAAAGACATGGAAAGAAACTGAGTGGATGAGAAAAGACATGGAAAGAAACTGAGTGGATGAGAAAAGACATGGAAAGAAACTGAGTGGATGAGAAAAGACATGGAAAGAAACTGAGCGGGTGAGAAAAGACATGGACAGAAACTGAATGGATGAGAAAAGACATGGAAAGAAACTGAGTGGATGAGAAAAGACATGGAAAGAATTGAGTGGATGAGAAAAGACATGGAAAGAAATTGAGTGTATAATAAAGATATGGAAAGAAACTGAGTGGATGAGAAAAGACATGGAAAGAAATTGATGAGAAACGACATGGAAAGAAATTGAGTGGATGAGAAAAGACATGGAAAGAAATTGAGTGGATGAGAAAAGACATGGAAAGAAATTGAGTGGATGGGAAAAGGCATGGAAAGAAACTGAGTGGATGAAAAAAGACATGGAAAGAAATTGATGAGAAAAGACATGGAAAGAAACTGAGTGGATGAGAAAAGACATGGACAGAAATTGATGAGAAAAGACATGGAAAGAAACTGAGTGGATGAGAAAAGACATGGAAAGAAATTTAGTGGATGAGAAAAGACATGGAAAGAAACTGAGTGGATGATAAAAGACATGGAAAGAAACTGAGTGGAAGAGAAAAGACATGGAAAGAAATTGAGTGGATGGGAAAAGACATGGAAAGAAATTGAGTGGATGAGAAAAGACACGGAAAGAAACTGAGTGGATGAGAAAATACATGGAAAGAAATTGATGAGAAAAGACATGGAAAGAAATTGATGAGAAAAGACATGGAAAGAAACTGAGTGGATGAGAAAATACATGGAAAGAAATTGAGTGAATGAGAACAGACATGGAAAGAAATTGAGTGGATGAAAATAGACATGGAAAGAAACTAAGTGGATGAGAAAAGACATAGAAAGACACTGAGTGGATGAGAAAAGACATGGAAAGAAACTGATTGGATGAGAAAAGACATGGAAAGAAATTGAGTGGATGAGAAAAGACATGGAAAGAAACTGAGTGGATGAGAAAAGACATGGAAAGAAATTGATGAGAAAAGACATGGAAAGAAATTGAGTGGATGAGAAAAGACATGGAAAGAAATTGAGTGGATGAAAATAGACATGGAAAGAAACTGAGTGGATGAGAAAAGACATGGAAAGAAATTGAATGGATGAGAAAAGACATAAAAAGAAACTGAGTGGATGAGAAAAGACATGGAAAGAAACTGAGTGGATGAGAAAAGACATGGAAAGAAATTGAGTGGATGAGAAAAGACATGGAAATAAACTGAGTGGATGAGAAAAGACAGGAAAAAAATTGAGTGGATGAGAAAAGACATGGAAAGAAATTGAGTGGATGAGAAAAGACATGGAAAGAAACTGAGTGGATGAGAAAAGACATGGAAAGAAATTGAGTGGATGAGAAAAGACATGGAAAGAAATTGAGTGGATGAGAAAAGACATGGAAAGAAACTGAGTGGATGAGAAAAGACATGGAAAGAAACTGAGTGGATGAGAAAAGACATGGAAAGAAACTGATTGGATGAGAAAAGACATGGAAAGAAATTGAGTGGATGAGAAAAGACATGGAAAGAAACTGAGTGGATGAGAAAAGACATGGAAAGAAATTGAGTGGATGAGAAAAGACATGGAAAGAAACTGAGTGGATGAGAAAAGACATGGAAAGAAACTGAGTGGATGAGAAAAGACATGGAAAGAAATTGAGTGGATGAGAAAAGACATGGAAAGAAATTGAGTGGATGAGAAAAGACATGGAAAGAAATTGAGTGGATGAGAAAAGACATGGAAAGAAATTGAGTGGATGAGAAAAGACATGGAAAGAAATTGAGTGGATGAGAAAAGACATGGAAAGAAATTGAGTGTATAATAAAGATATGGAAAGAAACTGAGTGGATGAGAAAAGACATGGAAAGAAACTGAGTGGATGAGAAAAGACATGGAAAAAAATTGAGTGGATGAGAAAAGACATGGAAAGAAATTGAGTAGATGAGAAAAGACATGGAAAGAAACTGAGTGGATGAGAAAAGACATGGAAAGAGAAAAGACATGGAAAGAAATTGAGTGGATGAGAAAAGACATGGAAAGAAATTGAGTGGATGAAAATAAACATGGAAAGAAACTGAGTGGATGAGAAAAGACATGGAAAGAAACTGAGTGGATGAGAAAAGACATGGAAAGAAATTGAGTGGATGAGAAAAGACATGGAAAGAAATTGAGTGGATGAGAAAAGACATGGAAAGAAATTGAGTGGATGAGAAAAGACATGGAAAGAAACTGAGTGGATGAGAAAAGACATGGAAAGAAACTGAGTGGATGAGAAAAGACATGGAAAGAAATTGATGAGAAAAGACATGGAAAGAAATTGAGTGGATGAGAAAAGACATGGAAAGAAATTGAGTGGATGAGAAAAGACATGGAAAGAAACTGAGTGGATGAGAAAAGACATGGAAAGAAATTGAGTGGATGAGAAAAGACATTGAAAGAAACTGAGTGGATGAGAAAAGACATGGAAAGAAATTGAGTGGATAGGAAAAGACATTGAAAGAAATTGAGTGGATGAGAAAAGACATGGAAAGAAATTGAGTGGATGAAAAAATACATGGAAAGAAATTGAGTGGATGGGAAAAGACATTGAAAGAAACTGAGTGGATGGGAAAAGACATGGAAAGAAACTGAGTGGATGGAAAAAGACATGGAAAGAAATTGAGTGGATGGGAAAAGACATGCAAAGAAGTTGAGAGATGGGAAAAGACATTGAAAGAAACTGAGTGGATGGGAAAAGACATGGAAAGAAACTGAGTGGATGGGAAAAGACATGGACAGAAAATGAGTGGATGGGAAAACACATAGAAAGAAACTGAGTGGATGGGAAAAGACATGGAAAGAAATTGAGTGGATGGGAAAAGACATGGAAAGAAATTGAGTGGATGGGAAAAGACATGGAAAGAAACTGAGTTGATGAGAAAAGACATGGAAAGAAATTGAGTGGATGGGAAAAGACATGGAAAGAAACTGAGTGGATGAGAAAAGACATGGAAAGAAATTGAGTGGATGGGAAAAGACATGGAAAGAAATTGAGTGGATGGGAAAAGACATGGAAAGAAATTGAGTGGATGGGAAAAGACATGGAAAGAAACTGAGTGGGTGGAAAAAGACATGGAAAGAAACCAGTGGATGGGAAAAGACATGGAAAGAAGTTGAGTGGATGGAAAAAGACATGGAAAGAAATTGATGAGAAAAGACATGGAAAGAAACTGAGTGGATGAGAAAAGACATGGAAATAAACTGAGTGGATGGGAAAAGACATGGAAAGAAATTGAGTGGATGGGAAAATACATGGAAAGAAATTGAGTGGGTGGGAAAAGACATGGAAAGAAACTGAGTGGGTGGGAAAAGACATGGAAAGAAACTAGTGGATGGGAAAAGACAGGAGGATTCTGCATGAATTTGTTGAAGGTCTATGCTCATTGGGGAACTAAAGAATGATGACCTACTTACAGGTCGTTGTCTGGTTCTTGTCCATACATCAGTGTTTTTTTTTTTTTTTTAATTACACTTAACCATCTGATAAAGATGATGTGACAGAGGCATGTGCAGGTGAATGTCTGCATTTCGGACATGCCATGTCATGTTTCACTCCAAAGCAGGACTGATCTTAAAAAAAATGTGTGCTAAATAACTGAACTGAATATTCCTAAAAAAAAGCTCGAGTTCCATCTTGGTCAGTGAGAGCTGGAGGCAAATCTAAAATATTTTATCCTGGCACTGACATCCTCTTTTATCTCTCCTTCCATGCTGATGTTACTTTCAAAGTATTTGTTTTTTCCCTTATGGATATTGCCTTCTGTCAACCTAGACTTACAATCTCTGGTTATAGAGGATATTGCCTTCTGTCAACCTAGACTTACAATCTCTGGTTATATATCAGAGCAATCTGCCATTCAAAAATAGGTGAACTCTGTTAACTGGAGTACAGCGTTATATACTAATAGGTAAAGGTAGTCCCATAGCTAGCAGTTACTACCACAGGGGAGTAAAGAGTTATATCATCATACTAGGTCCAGCTTTTTAATGAGGTGAGGTCGCTGGCTTTGCCTTACCTAACTTAAAAGCAGAGTCAGGTGAACATTTACAGCTGGGTAGACTGAAGCATGACGCTACCAGGTTTTGGTCCTGGAACCTGGTAACTGTGCTGTGAGAGGAAAGCACTCTTTAGCTGCTAGCATGATGAAGCCCTGAAAAGTACTGCTAGCTAAACCAGTGCTACCCTTACCTCCTCAGTGTTTTACGAACACCGTAACGTGAATACAAAATTTGACTCTTTCAAATTAGGTAAAGCTGTGCATTTATTGAATATCACCTGACTACTCATCTTCATCAGATCTGTCTGCCTATTATTTATTTTAATTTTCTTCATTTTGATTACAATGATGTGCAGCCCTGTTTTTGTTGCCTTTGCTGCTAGTCTGTTATGTTATTTCCTACATGTCTTGTCAATGATCTACTACACATTAATTTAAAAATAAACTACAAAGACAAAAATACACAGACACAATAAAATAAAAATAAAAAAACATAAGTGAATATCAGATCCAACATTTACTGTCAATATACAACTTTACATGACACAATTAGTCCTTAATGTGAACACTTTATTGGTTCAGGAAAATAGGCCAAAAGTTTCACTCAAAATTATAATCTAACCCCATTTTCCAAAGTTTATAGAAAAAAAGGAAGCACTAAATGACTTAATTAAAATAAATATATATATCTATACATTATCTTTGAATTTTTGTCAATAAAACCTACAGGACTTACTCCATAAGTCCCCTTGGTACTTCTGGATATAATCCCGTTGCAGCAGAGGGACTTCAATTCTTGCAGATTTAATCAAGTCTTACTCCATTTCTTCTATGCAGCATATTTTTTGCACCTTCTTTTTGGGTTTTTCTTAATGCCTTAAATTGTTGTGCTGAGCCCCTCTTACACTGCTCAGCAGAGGACCTTCCTATATCAGACCACTCACTTCAATATCCCACGATTTTCTAGTTCATTCACAGTAAGTCCAACATCAGAAGAACCAGTACGTTTTTAATGCTAGTGGGATGTCACCAGTATTCCAGTCGTGACCACTAACAATAGCTAGGATTACTGGTATTCTGAATTTGCACTAGACTTTAAGTAGGTTTACTAGTATCAGATGCACCTACTTTCTTCACCTGACAGTGACAATTCTGTGTCCTTTTATGACAGGCAAAAGTTATTTAACATCACCAGGGTCATTATCACCATTATCAGAAGAACTGCAATTTGTAATTTAATTGTCAGTCTGAGAAGTCTTTAGAACATAATTCCATTGTAATGTTGCTATAATCTAAATCCAACATGATTTGGGGGTTATCATCACCATCGCCCTTCAAGGTGCATTAGGAGGTAAAGGATCCCGTTACACGCCCATTGAGGCATATTGGGAATATGGTGTTAGGCCCATACTTTCTTGATCATATGGAACACTAGGGGTGATGTGGTCAGCATCACGCCGTTCGCTCTTTAACCTTCCCAGTGTTGCCCTAAGGTGCATAAGCCTTCAACTAAAGTATGCCAAGTATTCCTGTCCAATCAGGTCAAGGTCTTTCCATGTTTTCTTGTTCCATTAGGCCAAGGTCTTTCCATGTCTTCCTGTCCAATCAGGTCAAGATCTTTCCATGTCTTCCTGTCCAATCAGGTCAAGATCTTTCCATGTCTTCCTGTCCAATCAGGTCAAGGTCTTTCCATGTCTTCCTGTCCAATCAGGTCAAGGTCTTTCCATGTCTTCCTGTCCAATCAGGTCAAGGTATTTCCATGTCTTCCTGTCCCATCAGTTCAAGGTTTTCCATATCTTCCTGATCCATCAGGTCAAGGTTTTTCCATGTCTTCTCATCTTTTGTTCCACACCTGGCACTTGTTTGGTTCTTGTCACCAGTTCCGCACCTGGCACTTGTTTGGTTCTTGTGACCAGTTCCGCATTAGCAATCCTGTCTAATCTACACAAGCACCAAATTATGAAAGTCTGCAACCTTTCTGTTGTGATATGGAGTGATATAAATAAAGTGTCAAGCCATCTTGAAATTGTGTGTGTCTGTATGTTTGTTTGGTAGAAATGGTAAACAATGGGTTTAGAAAGGCACGAGGACTGTCATTGGCCAGAATATGAAAATAAAGTCTCTGACATAATAGACTTATGTTCAAAGTCACTTTAAAGTTCAAAGAAATGACATAATATGAAAATGAAGGGTTGAAATATGAGCTGAGTCATCTGTCCACAATGATTGGTAGGTGAAAGATGACAGTGTTCATCATCCATCACCAACATGTTAAGTAGAAACAGTGTCTCCCTAAGTAAATAAATTACACACATAAAGGGGTACAGGTACACCACTGATGCTCTGGGAATGAATGGTATGCCACCAGTTAATCTGACAAAATTACAACACGCCAATAGAAATCATCCCCTCCTCCCCCTGGCCGCTATATCATCAGTTTCCTTTGTGCTTTTTTATGCAGCATGGAGCCACCTCTGTAGCTGGTCAGAGCCACCTCTGTAGCTGGTCCCTTGCAGGAAGCCTGTACCAAGCAGTCACATGCTCTGGCAGCGGTGGTTTCTGAATCTATTTGTTTTACATGATGAGGCTACAGAGACTCCAGGGAACCTTATGGTGTACATGTATAAACATTTTCTTCCATTCTATTAAACTGTTACAGGTTTTCTAGTCCAACCTATATGACAGACCTTATTTTTATCAAGGAGTATTTAGGTAGATTCAGACAGAACATTTTTATGAGTAGGGTTTAAAAAATATACTTTAATATGTGCAGAACCATGTCCTTATGGTCCCAATGAACTCGTGAAGCTGGTTACAGGTCTGCAATTACCTGAAATTATGGGACGTATTATTGCTGGGGTATCCCCATACCCTGCTGACTTTTAGTAAGCCTTCCAGTAGGCCTATTCAATCTGAGACGAAATAATTTATAGAGTTTACCATGCACAATCACATAAGAAAATAAAGAAACCATGCATATGCACATAAAAAAAAATAAATAAACAGATTAATTAATTTTTCATAAAGAAAACGTTATTTGGTGCATACCAACATTTTTAGTGCCATAAAATTGTTCGATGTTTATCAGAGCATAGTCAAATAAATCGGAGACCCTTTATTCTGTTTCTTGTCTATGATCAGTGTTATTCTTGGTACAGTCCTTGAAAGACATACCTATATATCATGTTCAGTTTGACTGAGAACAGGACACACCATTCTCCCCCCAACCCACAACTGTTTTGTTAACACTACTACTTTGGCATATTTTAATAGGATAATATAATTAATCACCAAATAATCCCTATATCCTGCTGACAAACCTGTTGTACTGCCTGGAGGTATACGTATCTCCTGTTGGGAACCCCTGTGTTAGTACTTATAAGTCTAATAAATAAATATTATACACATAAAGGTACATTTCAGGGACTCGTGAGATATAAAGAAGTAGAAAACAACAGGCCTCGGGTTTTCCCTCTATATTTGCTTATTAGTTTAAACAGAGAAAATACTAGTAGCAACATGAAAATAAATCTAATGCCGCGGGCTTATCACTTGTGTGACTTTCCCACTGAAAAAAAAAAAACAACCATCAGATACCTCTGTTGGAAATACAAATTTGGAAGGATAACTTCCACTGATTATGTGACAGAAGTAAACATTTCACATCACTGGTTAATGTTTAAGACCTATGTCAATTGGGGAATAAACTTTGTCAGGGTTAAATAAGATTTGTTTAATTCAGTTAAAAACACACTTATTTCCAATGTTTTAGAAATACAAAAATTCCATCCATACAATCAGGCATATGTGCAGCAGATTAATATTTACAGAATGGCATCTACAAACTATTGATGACAAGAACCAGACAAGTGCCATTGGAACAAGAGTTGAGAAGATGATGCTGGCGATGGATAGGACACACATTGAGGAAACCTGTTGATAGCATTACAAGGCAGTCCTTGTTCTGGAATCCACATGGAAAGAGGGGCAGAGATAGACCAAAAAACACATGGAGAAGAGAACTGGATACAGAAGTGAAAATGATGAGGAAAACATGGAAAGAACTTGAGCGGATGGCACAGGACAGGAAGACTTGGCATGTGTTTGTTGAAGGCCTATGCTCCTCGGGGAGCTAAAGGGTATTGATTGATTGATCTACAAACTGATGTTATCTTCAATCAATTCTTGTTTGCTGTCATCATCGACCTCTGATGGTGGACACAGCCCTGTGTGGCCACCAGGGGTCTCTGAAGACAACCACCAGGGGTCTCTGAAGACAACCACCAGGGGTCTCTGAAGACAACCACCAGGGGTCTCTGAAGACAACCACCAGGGGTCTCTGAAGACAACCACCAGGGGTCTCTGAAGACAACAACCACCAGGGGTCTCTGAAGACAACCACCAGGGGTCTCCGAAGACAACAACCACCAGGGGTCTCTGAAGACAACAACCACCAGGGGTCTCTGAAGACAACAACCACCAGGGGTCTCTGAAGACAACAACCACCAGGGGTCTCTGAAGACAACAACCACCAGGGGTCTCTGAAGACATGAAGAAAGAATGGTACTACTGCTCCCTCATGCATGTCCTACCAGGCAACTGATACAAGTTTGTCCATGTAGCTGGCAACCTCACCATGTTAAACAAACTGCCACAGAAACCATGTGACTACAAGTCAATGTTTGTGCAGGCTTCCTGCAAGTGGGGACCACTTGCAGCTCCAAGCTCTGTCAGGAGTTCAAAAGAAAATAAAGATGATGATGATAATAGATAAAGATATATCTGTTGGTAAATCTTACAGCAATGTTGACAATTCTCACACACAGTTTGTTTCATATTTTCTCTCTTACACTCACTTTTTCTCAATTCATAAATTCTCAGTTAAAAACTCCAAACTTTATTTCTTAAAAGTTCACTAAATGTTTTTTTTTTTAAGACATTCACCAATGGATAAGTTAAAATAAATTTAACTTCCAACTGAAATATCAAGAAACTGAAGTAAACATATCAGATTCACACAGAAAAATCAATTTAATTTGTTATTAACATTACAAGCAATCTCTGATTGAATTTAATGCAGACAATCTTATAGAAACAGCTGGCAACAGCCAAGACAACACTAAGGGTGAAAAGACAATCTCAAGACTATACAATTGTGAAACTGAGGCTGCATCAGGCAACATATTTAGCATTAGAAAACACATGTGGTATCAGACAACACATGTGACATCAGACAACATATGTGCCATCAGATAAAACATGACATCAGACAACACATGTGACATCAGACACTGTATGTGACATCAGACACTGTATGTGACATCGGACACTGTATGTGACATCAGACAATGCATGTGACATCAGACAATGTATGTGACATCAGACAACACATGCCACACCAGACAATGTATGTGGCATCAGACAACATGTGGAATCAGACAACATGTGGAATCAGACAACACATGTGACATCAGACAACTATGTGGTATCAGACAAGGTATGTAGCATCAGACAACACATGTGACATCAGACAACGCATGTGACATCAGACAACACATGACATCAGACAACACCTGTGCCACCAGACAACACATGTGGAATCAGACAACACATGTGGAATCAGACAACATACATGACATCAGACAACTAGGTGGTATCAGACAATGTATGTTGCATCAGACAACATATGTGACATCAGACAACCCATGTCGTATCAGACAACACATGTAACATCAGACAACACATGTGACATCAGACAACATATGTAGCATCAGACAACCCATGTGGTATCAGACAACCCATGTGACATCAGACAACCCGTGTGGTATCAGACAACACATGTGACATCAGACAACATGTTGCACTAGACCATTAGACAACATGTGACATCAGACAACCCCACATGACATCAGACAACACATGTGACATCAGACAACACATGTAGCACTAGACCATTATTGCAGCATCAGACATATGCTAAGACAAGTGACCAAGTACTGTTGCTATTTACAACAACAAAAAATGCAACTCTGACCATCTTGTTTCCTAAAAGTCTAGTATTTATCATCATCACCATCATCACCACTGTCAGTCTCACCACCACCATCATTGCCTGTCAGCTCCACAGGACTGAAAATAAAATAAAAAAACTCATGCCAAGTCTTCCTGTCCTGTGCCATCAGTTGCACGTCTTTCCTCGTCGCCTCTTACATATCTGTCTCCTATTATTTTCTTGTGTACTATTACTGTAATCTAGGGGCAGGCAACTCACGTGCTGTGTGGATCTACTTTTGAAACACTGAGACCTCTTCAGGATTAAAGTGAATTTTAATAAGCTAGCTCATGAGTTGTCAGTGAGAATGCAGGGAAAAACAAATTTAATCCTGGGACTGCCGCCCTGGGGACAGGAGAGGGGTAGTCCAAATTGTCCATAGTTTAAAAAGTATTTTCCCCCTACAGTCACCTAAGGATCTATCAAATTATCCACTGGGATCTACTGGTAGATTGAGATAGACTGGCTGTAGACCCTTGCTGTCATCTATTTTGAACATAGTCAACTATTATTGCTGTAATCTAGGCGATAATTACCACTATTGTAATATCTTCTTCTTCTTCCATCCTTAGCCACCGACCGTCAAAGCACTCAGTGGCCATTACGCCTAGTGGCGTCTTAGGGCAACAGCAGATAGGTTTTCTTTGCCATTGTTTCCCATCACGCCTAATGGCGTCTTTAGGGTAACGGCAAATCAATCCATTTGCTGTTGTTTCCGTAATCGAAGTGACTGGCAAACGGGTGATCAGCCCGTTATTGTAATATGCCTAGGAGATAATTACCACTATTGTAATCTGTCTAGATAATTACCACTATTGTAATCTGTCTAGGAGATAATTACCACTATTGTAATCTGTCTAGGAGATAATTACCACTATTATAATCTGTCTAGGAGATAATTACCACTATTGTAATCTGTCTAGGAGATAATTACCACTATTATAATCTGTCTAGGAGATAATTGCCACTATTGTAATCTGTCTAGGAGATAATTACCACTATTGTAATCTGTCTAGGACAGGTTTTCAAACTGTGCGTCACGGCTCCCAGGGGCGTCGCGGCCCTCGGCTAAGGGCGTCGCGGTGGCTTGGGAAAAGTGTTGAGCGACATGTTTGCGCCGAGGTATATATATATAATATATAGTATAGAGAGGAGCCGCGGTGATTTATGCACAGGTCAAGGGACCAAAAAAGTTTGAAAACCTCTGGTCTAGGAGAAAATTACCACTATTGTAATCTGTCTAGGAGATAATTACCATTTTAATCTGTTTAGGAGATAATTATCACTATTGTAATCTGTCAGGAGATAAACTACTATTACTGCAATGTAAAAGATAATATAATCTACCTGTTCTTGCATATGTTTGTCACTACCTTTGTTCTGTGACCATATCAAAATGTAATCTCTCTCAAATTCTCTGTTACTCGCTCACTCACACATACAAATCTGCTCATATACAAAATGTACAAATTGTGATTCTTCATTATGTATGCACTAGCTTCCTTATACAAATATTAAAAAAACGTCTTTGGACAATAAAAGCAGCTTGGATGGGCTATGAGTCTAATGTTCCCAGAAAAACAATATCTACAATCTCTAATGAAATAGGTTAATGGTTTTTGTCTCTTTATGTTTCCATTAACCACCAACTATACAACTTCTGTTACGCATAGCTAAATAACTTCTAGCAGCCGTCATATATTTATAATACACAACTTTCATCATTCAACACCAAACCAACTTCCAGAACTCATGGTAAAGAGATATCTACAAGAACTGTTGGGACAGAGAACAAATGCAGAATCTGTCTGCACCAAACATATGGATTGTCTTGTCAATAAACACAAGACATGTCTAAGATATGAAACAAAAAAAAAACCTTGTACCACACACACAATCTGCCTAGATCTGAAATGCAGGGCGATCTGAAACAAAGAACCTCTCTTGTACCACATACATACATAATGTGTCTAGATACGAAACAATGAACCTATCTTGTTTACACCCCCCCCCCCCCTCCCCCCCCACATGTCTAGATCTGAAATGGTAGAATCGTCTTGATCTGCTGATGCAAGACATATCCAGATCCTGTCAAACAAAGAACCTATCTTGTCCCACAGACACACACAATCTTTCTAGATTTGTCTTCACCTGACACTAGACATGTCTAGATCTGAAACAAAAAATCTAACTTGCACCACACACACACATAATCTGTCAAGATCTGAAATACATGACCTGTCTTTACCAGCTGATACAAGACATGTCTAGATCTGCAACAAAGAACCTCTCTTGTACTATACACAGACACACACAATTTATTTAGATCTGACATGCAGGACCTGTCCTGATCAGGTGAAACATGACACATTTTGATCAGAACTGCAGGACTTGTCTTAACCTGCAGACACAAGACACGTCCAGATCTACAACAAAGAATGTATCTTGTATGACACACACACAATCTGTCTAAATCTGAAAAGTTGGTCCTGATACAAGACACGTACAGATCAAAGGCAGAGGACCTAAGCAGCTAAGGACAAATTTATCACAGAGGAACTATGCAGCTAAGGACAAATTTATCTTCTATCAGCTAAGGGAATGAAGCATTCATACATCCATACAGACTAATTTAGACATTCACTGCTGTCAAAACAAATTAAATGTAGAGTTAACTCTTTGACTCCACAATTGTTTTCCACCCTGTGCCGTAATTTTAGTTCATGATAGACTAAAAACAACGCTCTGAGCGTTGTTCCGGAGTCAAAGAGTTAATCCAATCATAAAAACACTAGTAAAAACAGCAGTTATTTAAACCTAAAAAACACATTCTAAAAAAGGTCTAAAATACAGGGACTATTATTTGCTGTCCTCTTGCTTGCGCTTCTTGATGTACAAATTTAATAACTTCATCTGGGGATGAGACAATGAAGAAGGATATTAAAACATTCCAGAAATCAAACACACTTGTACAATTTTCAAAGCAGAAAAAATGTGACACTCAAGTGGGGGAATTACAAGTGACAATGGTGACAGAGGCGATGGTGACAGTAACAAAGGCAATGGTGACAGTGACAATGGTCATAGCATCATTGGTGACAGTGACAATGGTGAAAGTGACAATGGTGGCAAAGGCAATGGTGACAGCGACAATGGCGACGGCCACATTGGTTGGAGCGACCTGGAGAATTTAACCAGTACAATAAAAATTTAAAGCTAATTTATTGTGCCTCTAAAATCATTTCCTTATTTAATACATTTTTTTTGTGCTTAGCATCAAGGATTCCATGGAGGTATCGGATCTACAAAAATAATAAAAAAGTTAGAAAATAAAACTATGAACGACATAAACAGTTCGATAATAAAATGATGGAAGGCATAAATGATCTACTGTCTTCTACATCAGAGTATATCATACAATTATGGAAGGTATAAACAGTTTGATAATAAAATGATGGAAGGCATAAATGATCTACTTTCTTCTACATCAGAGTATATCATACAATTATGGAAGGTATAAACAGTTCGATAATAAAATGATGGAAGGCATAAATGATCTACTTTCTTCTACATCAGAGTATATCATACAATTATGAAAGGTATAAACAGTTCGATAATAAAATGATGGAAGGCATAAATGATCTACTTTCTTCTACATCAGAGTATATCATACAATTATGGAAGGTATAAACAGTTCGATAATAAAATGATGGAAGGCATAAATGATCTACTTTCTTCTACATCAGAGTATATCATACAATTATGGAAGGTATAAACAGTTAGATAATAAAATGATGGAAGGCATACCACAGAATGAGAGATAATAAAGTTAGCCAACTCACCCTATGACTGTTAAGTGTCTCCATGTATGGTTTCATTGCCTCCTCCACCCGCAGGTAGATTGCCACAAGACAGAAACAACTCGCTTTCCTAACTGGGGACTCCTTGTGCTCAAAGTTCTGAGATGCACAGAAGGAATCAAAATTAACAGAAACGAAATGCAGTGGTTTGGGGGGAAGAGAAAGAGAATATATATATATATATATGTATGTATATACACACACGTCATGTGTGTGTGTGTGTGTGTGAGAGAGAGGAGAGAGAGAGAGAGTTAACTCCTACAGTTTACAGCAACATTTTAAATATGGTATAAAGATAACAACCTTGAATAAGCCTGGTATCAGATTGGGAAGTGAAACTTCTAGCAACTCTTTTGGCATCTTTTCAACAACCTGGCAAGGGATAGAAAAGGATAAACAAATTACAGTGCATGAAAAACAGAACCATCGAAAAGTTTCACATGAAAGTTCTTGCCTGACATTTCAAATTCTGTAGTCAAAATAAAATAACTATCTAGGAACATCTACGGCCAACATTAATGCTATTTTCATAAACAACTGCAGGATTTCAATTAAAATGTACAGCCTTACTCACAACGATAACAATTATGCATAAAACAGTATTTGATGGTAAAATGCTATTGGATTTTTATGTTATTTTTCAATCCACTAACTCTTAGTATCCGGCAAGCCCCGTGAAGTGGCGCGGGTTTAGTACCAATTTTACGGCTCGCCAGTTCAAGTGGCGCGCGGCGGTAACGATAGCTAAACTAGCGCGTAAAAACGCGGTTTTAGCTCCCGTATAGTAAGAGTTAAGGCTTGTTTTATTTTTTGAGTTATGAGCACCCAATCTGACAATAGGAGCTCACGTTTTGATTTAAAAACTTTTGCCCTTTTAGATTTATCGTAACTTTAGTAGATCCTGAGCTACAGAACTTGTAAAGTTAGTATGTAACAAATTTGGTAAAATTTTACATTATTTGCAGTAGATCAAAATTTTGATAAGACATCAGAAATATGATAGGAAAACAGTTTCATAATGGAATGGAAAGTATCTGTGCAAAATCTCTTGTTAACTGATAAATAAATGAGCAAGTTATAAGAAAATTAGTTACATAAAACAAGCTTATGAGAAACTAATAGTTTTCTTCATAGAAAAAGTCAAAATTTCTTATGAAAATTTAATTTTCAAACTCACAATACACTTGTGTAGAATATATTCTGGCAACTGATTTTGACATATTGAGATTCATGAGCTTATATAAAATTATCAGAAAGCAGACAAATACTAATTTTCATATTTGTTCTATTTTGACTTAAAATTCAGCACCATGCTTCCCCTTAATTGAGGAAGTAGTTATGACAATATTCCTTTAAATTCACAGTGCTATCCTGCAATTTCTGGATGATGTTCATGTACACAATATTCAAGGTCAACTACACTAGTTAGAAATTTTTCAGATTGCTCAGCAGTTTATGAATGACCTGTGACCCTCATACAAGGAGAAAAATGCTTCAGTAGAGAATCCCCTGCAGCTACTTTGGACACTTTAGCTGTAAAGGTCAGTGAATGTCAAACCTTAGTCATCATTTGGATAGCTCCACAAGCCATGTGGTATTCCATGGTCTGTATGATCGGAGTCAGTATCCTGAAGTTCTGCTCTGGAGATAGTGCCTGTACGATTGTGTCCTCAACTTCAGATGCTCCGTACGGGACCTTAAAATAAGGTACAGAAGAAGACATGAATTGAGAGGCTAAGTTAGAAACTATCTTTAAAAAACTGGCAAACATGGTGCAATATTTGTGAAAGTACTGACAGTTTATACTTCAAACAGACAACAATACACAAAGCATATGCTACATAACACTGTGTTACGCTTTCACATATACTTTAGCAGACAACATAGTCATTCTCGGTTAGAAAGTTACACTTATAATTATACACTGTAATTATGATTTAAGCAGTGTATGAGGGAAAATCCTTTAAAAAAACCTATGCTTTAAATAAAATATGTGAGTGAAAAGTCTTTGCTTCTATTTTCAGTGAACCAAAATGCATGCACCGTCAGCCATGTTGTAAAAAGCGACCAATATGAGGTTGTGCGTGAGGCTGCCAACCTCATCATGTAAAACAGATTGCTACATAAACCACCACTGAAAACGGCATGAGAATACTTTGTGCTGGCTTCCTGCAACAAGGGAGCCAGTCGCAGTGGTGACTCCATGCTTCACGCGGAGCTAAAATGAAAAGGCTTGATGATGAAGGAAAAATGCACACAGTAACACGTTTTTGTTATATACACAGTGTGTAGGTTTAATCTGGCAATGTTGCCGGTCACAGCATTAAGTGTATCATTCATTCTGACACGTCATTATGTTTATACTGTCAGCGCAGATATCTGTCACATTGGTTATATAGCCATGGCAAAGGATAATGTGTCAATGAAACACAAATTTGTATATCTGTCAGCCAGGAATGTATCAGTGGTCCATGTCAACAAACAAAGATGACAACTTCAGAATATAATTCCTCATTGGCAGCATGACCTGCCAATATCATCATTTCCCTTTGCACTCCTTACGCAGCATGTAGCCCCCAACTGCAGCTACTGCCTTTGCAGGAAACCTGCATGAAGTACTCACACGGTCTTGCACCTGTGGTTTCTGCGTCAATTCGTTTTACATGATAAGGTAGCCAGTCCCATGCACAGCCTCGTATTAATCACGTAGAACGGCATGACTGAGGGTGCAGTAGTCATATTGTTTCATTGTATCTTCACAGACACAAACACCCCCCCCCCAGCAAACTACACAGTGCAACAGTATCATAGTCTACAGCAAAAACAAATTTCAACACCACTGAGACCAACAGAAAAAAAAAAAATTCCTCGATAAGTGTGATGGATACATGGAAAATTTGCTAGTCTAAACAACATCTGGAAGTCATCTCAGTACAGCTCAAACACAAAAGTAAGATTATATGAGAGCTGTGTACTTTCTGTGTTTCTCAATGTTGCGGATTGCTGGAGAGCAACGGAGAAGGAAATGTCGAAATTGTCCTCATTCCACACAATCTGCCTAAGGAAAATTCTCCGTATCTTTTGGCAGAATATTATCAGCAAGAACTGCTTACTCCGAGCAGCCAAGAGGACATGCACACCATCATAGCTGGCAGACGCTGGAGTTGGGTTGGCCACGTTCTCAGAAGAGACCCTGATGCCATCACAAGAAACAGCTATGATATGGACCCGTGAAGGAAAGCAAATGAGAGGACAACCAAAAAACAACAAGGCGGAGAACTGTGGAGGCCGAGATGCAAAGAATGAACCAGAGCAGGGGCACTGCATGAAAGATGGCCGCTGACCGAGCAAAGTGGAAGCAGTTTGTTGCTGCCCTACAAGACACCACCAGGCATGATGGCCACTGACTGCTTTGACAGTCGGTGGCTATGGATCAAAGAAGAAGAACAATACATGGAAAAGTTGCCACATAACACAGCAATGATATGTATGTAATAAAGATCATGTTAATTTATGTCATTTTGTTGCAGAAATATGTATATATTACAGATGTGTTATTTTGTGTTACACATCTTTATTACTTAACAAAAGTTTATTTTTATTACTTAAAACAAAAAATGTTGGAAAGACCTTATGAATGATCACATTTTACATAATTATCTTGTCCACTTCTAGTTTGTCATTTACTTCTATGTGTAAGCAGATTTACTTGATGACTATGGCAATCGAATCATGTTGCCAGAAAAATTCACTAACATATTGATTTATAGAGCATATTCACGTAACATACAATGGCATCTGTTTCCATCAGGGTTGTGGAGTCGGCCAAAACATTTTTTGACTCCAATTCCGACTCTGACTAAATGAAATTTTAGAATTTCAGCTCCGACTCCTGGCTACAGTTTCTTACTAGTCATATGGCATAAAATTCAGAGTTGGAGTCTGGACATTTTTTTATGACTCCGACTCCACAACCCTGGTTTCCAAACTTATACCACAAGGAAAGTTTTAAAATTGTAAGAAATACTTGCATTATAATATCATCAATAATTATAAAATAGTTCAAATAACATGCTTCAACTCTGATTAATAAGCAGATGAAAGTCTGGCTGAGAACAAAAATCTTTTTTAAAAAAAAGTCACAACATCTGAACATCACAATGTTAGGAAACATAACTGGGACTGTAATTTTCCAGTCAAAAAAGAAGAGCAGGTTATATTATTTTCATGGATATAAAAGTTAACTACATAACTAACTATATGACAGTTAATAAATAATTCTACCCAAAGAACTGTCACCATATTGAAATACTTCAGTGACAGAAAACAACATTATAAGTATTTATACCACTTTCACTGAGGTGTACTATAAGGATGGTACACTATTATACTGCCATCAATTTAACAGTAAAGTTTATCCTGAGAACTATCAGACCATTATGTAATTCTCAGACAGGATGTAACAACATGTTTATTTCATTTCAACGTCAGTGACAAAATGTATTCTATAGAGAGATTGCACTATTTAACTGTTTCAAGTGGTAGAATCTAATAAAGCTGAACCAATGTCTAAGGTAGTGGGGGTAATTTATAGTTTTCTGAGGGTAAAGAGCAAATATAGTTTGGCAGTATCGCTACCACTACTTATCCTCCCCCACCCCCAAATTGATTTTGGCTTTTCCCCTTCCAATCTCAGCTTATTGCCTCTTGAGGTCAGCTAGAATGGATTTGCCTACCCATGAGGTGAGCTTTTCACTACAAGTGATAAAAATAAAAAAAATGAAACAGATTCATTCTAGTGAGGGATATCTGATGTGGCATTTCACTGTTCCATCAGTCATTAAAATAAAATAAGGTCTAAGGAACTACAACTGCAACGCTTCAAACAATAACAAGCATTTGACTATGATAAAGTGTAAACCGAGAACACACAAACATATAATGTAGCTCTTAATATTGAACATAGTGGTACAAGCAGTGACTGGCCAGAGACAAAGGTAAGGAATTTAAAAAAAATATTTATCAAAGGCAACACATAACAATGTATGCCTAAAAAAACAGCTGACAAAATCAGAAACCACACTGATTGAACTAGAACAACACTTTAAAACAGAAGATGAATGTGACAATGCTAAAACAAATGACAGTATGTAAAAACCTACAAAACAATATGGTATGTTAGAAAAATTCTTGACAATAGAAAAATGTATGTGAAAACAAAACAATTAAAGCATTACAACATTCTTTGTATGGTACTTTCATTTCCAATTTCACATACATCTTTCCGTTTGGAACATCCATATTAAAAGTCTTGAAATAAAAATGTCCATTAAATGCACGCTGCAGATATTTCAGGAAAATCAATGAACAAAACAGGTTGGCAAACACAGCGACAAGAGTTTGTACTGTGAACCAAAAACTGCTAAGACAAAGGAAGCATAGAGCTGGGGGTTAAGCATGGAAAATAATGAAATCACTACTTATACCGAAAAGGATTAAGGATGTGAAACCATAATGACCCTAAAAAGGGTCTGATGTGAAATTATTACAATACCTCATATATATAGCAGTAGCTGGACTCAGCATTTACAAATAACAACATTAACCCTCCAACAGTTAAATAATTTTAAGGACTGTCTTCATTGCACTCCATCAGTGCTCTGATCTTCTCCCTTAGATCACACAAGGAGGATCTTAGCACCGTGTACAAACTCCAAAGCACCAGCGAGGATCCAAATGTGTGTATACAGGAACCACACATTCTATACATATTTTTGTGGTGGGTAGGTTTTCCTAATTTTTGAAATTTTGCCAGGGCAGCGGCTGTATGGCCTATTCTTTACGATTTCCATGTGCTGAGGGATTTTTAATGTGCGCAACTCGCACACTGGACCTCCTATTATTTTGCCCTTATTCGAGAAGGCTAGGCAACCAATCTCACTACCCAGGAGATCGGGGGGAGTATGATTTCATTAGGAACCACTAATTCTGAAAAAAAAAAAAACTCCATCAATTATATTACTGTACTGGGAGCGAACCCGGTAGCTTTAGAAATAGAGGCGGACGCCATACTTCTTAGCCACTCCAACTCCCTAATGACAGTGAACTCCTATGTAACAGAGGTTCTCATTCAGAAGGGAAAAACTGAAATCAATCCTCATACAATAAGTCACGAGTACACGCACAATTTTGATGCGAATGAAACCACAAACAGGCATCTACAGCTCGTGTTAACATAAAATGAACCATTAGTGGAGAAGGATTATTTCTCATTCTATGACTGTCTTGGCTTGATTAATTTACTCTCAAAAATATTCCTACAATTCCATGACAACAACAAAGGGACAGCACTTTTATATAAATCAAAGCATACCTGGACAATAACAAAAAAAAAACCCAGCAACCTCAATTAAGTCAAAACATGCAGTTTCTGAGGTCTTAGGCAAGACAAAGAACTACTGCTTACTCAACCTCATTCTAAGAGGCTGCTAATATGAGGCTGTGCCCAGGGCTGGCAATCTCATCATGTAAAACAAACTGCTACAGAAGCCACTGTTGCACGAGCTCATGAATGATCTGGTGCAGGAAGCTGCTTCTTTTCAGCAAGGGGTCAGCTGAAATGGTGGCTCCATATGCCATAAGAGCAAAAAAAAAAAAGAAAGAAAAAAGAAAAGATGATAATAAAGTACACAACAACAACAAGGGACAGTACCTCTGAATAAAACATACCCAGACAACATTCAGCATCTTTAAACAGTGTTTCTCTGGAATTCAGTATAATCTACCACAAAAGGAACATTATGTCTACCCACTGAAGGTCACAGTTGTGAAAAACTATCATATTTATCTGCGTGATACAAGTTAAAGACAGTCCCACAGCAGATACTCCCAGGGGGGAAGAGAGGGTGAATTGTTAGATACTTCACTATACTAGGTTCTTATTTATTCTTCCTCTTTGTCGTTCCCTCTCAAATAACCACATCCATATATCTCATAAAGCTGGTTCCCGTCTCAGGTCTCTCTCGTCACCCATACAGTTTCTCCCTCAACAACTGGGTTGGAGCGGGCCATGCCACCACCCTGCTCCCCTCGTGGCGCCAACAGTTTTGGAGTACATGTTCTACTGTCTGTCTGTCCTCCCCACATGGGCACATATCTGTCTGTTTGTCCTCCCCACATGGGCACATATCTGTCTGTCTGTCCTCCCCACATGGGCACATATCTGTCTGTCCGATTTTCAGTTTGTTTAATGATGGTATTTGAGTCTGCGATGTCTGGTTCTTAGTCTGAAAATGATCACTTGGTCTCTTCTTGATAACGTATAGTATAGTTCTGCAGTATCGGAGTCTCGATGTTCCTTTTGCCATTTGTCTCTATAGTTATTTCTTATTGTTGCTTTTATCTCTTCATGTGTAGCCCTGTCTTCTGTTTGAATTTTCCTTCCCCTTCTTTGTCAAGTTTTTCTACCTTCTCATTTCCATAGATATGGCAGTAGGCAGGGATCCACTGTACTATTACATGTTTCAATTCATAACCGGTTGTCATTAGTACTTCTGCTTGGCTGTCTAATAATTCATTGGTTTTATTTTTTCTGCGGACAGTTATGACTGATAGTCAGACTGTATACAGCACTATCTTGTCTCTACCAGTCTTTATTTTCCATGATGGTAACTGCAGCTGTTTTTAGTGCTTTTGCCTCTGCGTGTTGAGAATTTTCTAGCGGCCAATGAGATATGTACTTCTTGTCCATTATTTAATTTTCACTATACACCTCCATCTCCATTTATTTTATTGGTCCTGCTTTATGAGGTGGGGGTGACCACTTCCCTAAAAGGAAAATGATGATGAATCACATGCTGTGTCATGTTCATTAACTTGTCTTTAAGCAGTGGGTCAGAAAACACTTTTTTTTTTAAAAAGTCGTTTGTGGTCATGTGCTAAACTGGCCTTTCTTGTTGGACTGTTGCTGAGCAGTGACAAGAGCGAACATCTGTTTAACCGAAATAATGACGCCCTCTTTTCCTATGGTTTAAACGTGTTGATTTTCAAGCAGTTGCTAATTTTCACCTGTTTAAGCAATTGTTGTCAGAGATAAGAAACTCTATAGAAAACAGTACAACATGAGGTAACCTAATCATTAGAAGTCTTCCCCTCATCAGACTAGTGTTTTGGCCCTTCAGCATCTGTCAATCAACACTCTTTAGTTCTCCAAGGAGCATAAGCCTTCAACAAAAACATGCCAAGTCCTCCTATCATGTGCCGTCTGCTCACATTCTTTCCATATCTTCCTTATCATTTTCGCTTCTGTCTCCAGTTCTCTTCTCCATGTGTTTCTTGGTCTACCTCTGCCACTCTTCCCCTGAGGATTCCAGAACAAGGAATGCCTTGTAATTCTATCAACAGGTTTTCTCAATGTGTGTCCTATCAAATGCCAGCGGCTTCTTATCTTATATACCACTGGCACTTGTCTGGTCCTTGTCATCAGTTCCACATTTGTGACCTTATCATCAGTTCCACATTTGTGACCTTGTCATCAGTTCCACATTTGTGACCTTGTCATCAGTTCCACATTTGTGACCTTGTCATCAGTTCCACATTTGTGACCTTGTCATCAGTTCCACATTTGTGACCTTGTCATCAGTTCCACATTTGTGACCTTGTCATCAGCTCCACATTTGTGACCTTGTCATCAGCTCCACATTTGTGACCTTGTCATCAGCTCCACATTTGTGACCTTGTCATCAGTTCCACATTTGTGACCTTGTCATCAGCTCCACATTTGTGACCTTGTCATCAGCTCCACACTTGTGACCTTGTCATCAGCTCCACATTTGTGACCTTGTCATCAGCTCCACATTTGTGACCTTGTCATCAGCTCCACATTTGTGACCTTGTCATCAGCTCCACATTTGTGACCTTGTCATCAGCTCCACATTTGTGACCTTGTCCTACAATTTTAATTCTTCTATTCTATGCAAGCACCCATTTATGAATGACTGTAGCTTTTAGGTTGTTGTTTTTGCTTTCTCAACATTTCAGAGCCATACAATAGGACTGACTTCATCACAGCCATACAATAGGACTGACTTCATCAGAGCCATACAATAGGACGACTTAACACTTGAGTTAAAGATTCTTATTTTTGTGTTGGACTTGATTTCTTTTGATCTCCATATGTTTCTCAATGCAATGAATGCTCCTCTTGCTTTTCGTATTCTTTTGATACATTGTATGTCCCTCCAACTTTGTATATATTGCCGAAAGATATGTGTATGATTCTACATCTTGTAGTGTCGAGTCTTCTTGTTCAACCTTGTTATCATTTCCTGCATTTATTCCCATTATCTTTGGTTTTTTTCCCTGTGTTTCTCTGGGTTGCTTCATGAGCTTCCAGAGTGCCTTTTTCAGTCTTAGACGCTTGAATTGACTTATATTTTGTATTTGGTCTGTCCACATTGTTTCCTGAAGTTTTTGTGCTAAAGAATTTTTACAGGATGGGGTAACCAAACCCATATGCCCAACCCTCTTTAGTCTGACTTTGTATTTAATAAATAATACCCTGACCTCTACTAAAAAAAAAAAATGTCCTCAAGTTCTAGATGTAAGATTACACAAAACCCACAACCGCAAAAGTAAAAGCACAGGATCAATTTGGGACAGTAGCACCTTCCAACCACGAGCATCTACTAACGTAACAGGAAGTAAGAGGGTATCATAAAGAAAGGTTAATGTGTAAGTATTACTTGAACATCTTTCCGTAATGCATACTAAAGCAAGAGAGAAAAAACAAAAATAGAATATATATGGTTTCAATTATTTTTAAGAAAACATAATAAATAAATAAATCAATCAATCAATATCCTTTAGCTCCCCAAAGAGCATAGGGCTGCAACAAATACATGCCAAGTCCTCCTGCTACATGCCAAGTCCTCCTGCTACATGCCAAGTCCTCCTGCTACATGCCACTTATTGTCTTCCTCCTATTTTCATTTCTATCTCCAGCTCTCTTCTCCATGCGTTTCTTTCCCTCTGCCTCTCTTTCCCTGGGGATTCCAGAACAAGGACTGCCTTGTAATGAATGCTATCCACATGTTTCCTCAATGTGTCCTATCAGCATCTTCTTTCCATCTCCTGCTCCGATGGCACTTGTTTGCTTCTTGCCAGTCAGTTCTACATTGGTGACCTTGTCATACCATTTTAAACCTTCTATTATATGCAAGCACCCATTAATGAATGTCTGTAGCTTTTTGGTTGTTTTTGTAATTCTCCAAGTTTCACAGCCAACCAGGATTGATTTGTCATTAAAACATAATATGTGTAGCAATCAATTTCTTCTAACACTCTTTACAATTTATTTTCTCTTTCATTTTTGTGTCTTATTTTTGTCACGTACAGCTGTCTCTATCTATATGAACACCTTTCTTTAATGCACGGTGAAACCACATAAAAAAACGAAAACAGATAATGGCTTCATTTACTTATATAATTATTTAAAAGAGATAAAAAAATTGGCTTCAATCAATGTCTTCTAAAACTTGATTACTCTTTTTTTTATTTACCTTCACTCGCTCTCTTGTCTCCCTTCCTACCCTCCCACATACACAATCAATATATCTCTCTCTGCATCAAATATTTTCTATATATCGTTCTCATTTGGTGATATGGAAGAGAACACCACAACAGCCAGAACAGCTGAAGATTAAATACAGAAGTGGAAACAACTCCTGGAAATAACAAACCAATATAAACAGATATGCTCTTGAATGGAACCTGCAGGAAAAAAGGTGCATGGGGAAGCCAAAGTCAACTATAAGAAGGACAGCAGAATTATTTTTTCTGGAGTCTGAAAATTAAGACGGCTAAAAAGATACAAGGAAAGTTCAGTCTTCTTCTTCCTCGTTCGCCCTCAGACTTCCACATTCATGACTCTAATAAACACAGCTCAAGTTCAGTCTTCTTCTTCCTCGTTTGCCCTCAGACTTCCACATTCATGACTCTAATAAACACAGTAGTCAGCTCAAGTTCAGTCTTCTTCTTCCTCGTTCGCTCTCAGACTTCCACATTCATGACTCTAATAAACACAGTAGTCAGCTCAAGTTCAGTCTTCTTCTTCCTCGTTCGCCCTCAGACTTCCACATTCATGACTCTAATAAACACAGCTCAAGTTCAGTCTTCTTCTTCCTCGTTTGCCCTCAGACTTCCACATTCATGACTCTAATAAACACAGTAGTCAGCTCAAGTTCAGTCTTCTTCTTCCTCGTTCGCTCTCAGACTTCCACATTCATGACTCTAATAAACACAGTAGTCAGCTCAAGTTCAGTTTTCTGCTTCCTCGTTTGCCCTCAGACTTCCACATTCATGACTCTAATAAACAAAGTAGTCAGCTCAAGTTCAGTCTTCTGCTTCCTCGTTCACTCTCAGACTTCCACATTCATGACTCTAATAAACACAGCTCAAGTTCAGTCTTCTTCTTCCTCGTTCGCTCTCAGACTTCCACATTCATGACTCTAATAAACACAGTAGTCAGCTCAAGTTCAGTCTGACTGGCATAATGTAATTATGTGATCACTATCAATTTTGGCTTATATGAAAAGGATACATACGTAAGTGAAGACTTCAGATATTCGCAAGCTAAATTTGTATAATAAGAATGCAGTTTTTTTTAAATTTGAACCTGGACACAAGAAGAATTGTAAGTTATTTATATTTGTACAATGTAATTATTTTACAATTCTATATTTTTTTCTGCACTTTGACACGCGAAAGTGAAAGCTTGCAAGAAAATAAAACCAATTAACAGCACACATTTTCAAATGGAAAGCAATGACATGAAACGAAGCAATCTGTTTGTAATTCTCTGTCAGTACCGACAACTGGTAAATGAGAAAAGAACAGGAGAAAAAAATCATGAACAAAGACTAGCTCCCTTACCATTGCAATTCTCTGAAACAGATAATATGAAAAACACAAAACAGATGTAACATAATTCATAAATAAATACAGTTCAATTCTCTGAAATATGAATGATCAGAATCACATAATGGTAGGTAAAATAGTGTCAAAGTAGTATAAAAGCCTAAAAGTGTGAATGTGACGTCTGATGATGACAAGTACTATATTTTGAAATAAGAAGTAAGAAGAGACGTAAGTGATTCCTTTGTTATTTATTAATCTAGCCTGGGTTCCATATCATAAAAACAGGAACAGTCTTTCAAGTACAAACATTCAAGTGTAATTTCTACACAAGTTTCTACAGCTGATCTATGTAGTTGGGGGGGGGGGGGGGGGGGGGGGGGGGGGGGGGGGGGGGGGGGTGGGGGCGTCCGCTGACATAACAACTGTAAATATTACTCAAAAACTGTAAAACCAGTTTTCCATAAATACAAAGACAATCTATACCTATGTCAAGTATGCCTTCATCAGAGAAAATAAAATATAAATAGGACATGAATAACAAAAGTGAAAAATGCACTAACGAAGTGCCTAAATAAAGTTCTTGAAGATATTTAAAAAAAAATGAATAAATGAGAAACGGAGCCCAAAAGTCTTGAAAACTCTTTTAGAGACCTCAGTGCCAAGTAAATATGAATAGGTGTTACTGAAGTCACCTTTAAGTATTTGAAAGTATATAAGCTTAGGTGTAAAAGATGAATCACATGGTCAGCTGACCAAAAAATGATCCCATCTCAGACTGAAGCCACTATATCATCACCATCATAATTTTTCTATTCACTCACTATGAAGCATGCAGCCACCACGCAGGTGGTCCCACATGAAGTCTGCACCAATCAGTCACATGTTTTTGAAGCAGGGGTTTCTGTGCTATATGACTCTAACATAAATATTGTTATTCTTTGCAGCAATATGGATCACAGTTGGAGGAACAAACAATTATATCTAATAAGAATACAAAATAAGAACCCAAAAGGAAAAAGGAGCTTTCACTGCATTGGGACATCTACATAAATCAAAAGAAATCAAAGTCCAACACAGAATTAGGAATCATGAACTCACATGTCAAGCCAGTCCTATTGTATGGCTCAGAAACATGGAGAATAACAAAAACAAAGAAGCTACAGACTTTCATAAATGGATGCTTGCGTAGAACAAAAGGATTGAAGTTGTGTGACGAGATCAGTGACGTGGAACTGATAGCAAGAACCAGACAAGTGCCATTGGAACATGAGATGAGATGATGCTAGCGACGGCTAGAACAATCACTGATAATACTACCTAATCGGCCAGACTAAGGCCTTCTATATTTCGACATGCGCCCTAATATAACTGACGGATCACGTGTCTAGACTGAACGGGACATGCCTCGCCAAAACATGGGAAAATTTTATTTAAAAAAAAAAAAAAAACACATTGAGGAAACCTGCTGATAGCATTACATGTCAGTCCTTATTCTATAATAAGGTAAGAGAGATTGAGGAAGACCAACAAACACATGGAGAAGAAAACTGCAGACAGAAATGAGAGGGATGAAGAAGATGGGACAGGAGGACTTAGCATGACTTTATTGTAGACCTATGAACCTTGGGGAGCTTATAGGTAAAGATGATGTAGATAATGATAATACAATATTACAACAAAGGCAACATTTGTAGATTTACGATGACATGTGCAAGAACAACTTCATAGAAAGTGTTTTACACTAAAAAATCAAAACCATGACAAAAAGTTATACTAAAGATAAAAGACCTTAAAACAGACAAGGTGTAATATTTATACTACACAGAACATTTATGCACATAGCAGAGAATTTAGGCTAGCACAACATAACAATATTCTACCACAACAAAGTAATATCTCAGAAGCACAAATAAGGATATCTGCCACTTTTCATTGTTGTGGTTTCAGTAACTTCATGTGTGTGTTACATCACAAGAGATCAGAGGTCTTGTAATCAAGATAATGAAATATAATTATCACTTCTGAAATCTCATGGTTTTTTGACTTATTAACACTTCAAGGATGAGAGGCCAGATTTTCCCAAGTGCCACTGACGCAGGCCAGTTTTCAGGCCGGTATAGATGCCCACATACCAGAATCCAAAATGCTCAGGGACAGCCGTGTTTTGGAAATTTGATTTTTTGGTTTTCATATATCACCCACAGTATCCCAAAAACGGTGCCCAAAGTAGCCCAAGTCTGCCAAAAATGTGTTTGAAAATCGGCCAAACAAAACTTTCTATTTTCGGAATATTTTTGTTTTTGGGTGTTCAGATTCTACAATATGGACCTGTATTAGAATTAAGTTTTTGTTTTGTCCTAATTATATATTTTATTAGTCCTCATCCAATTTCTTTTACAACTATGTATAACATCACAATACTTGAAAAAAAAAAAAAAGAAACAACTGACCCTTAAACAATATCAAAACCCACAGAAAATTCATCGTGCCAGACAAGGTTAAAAACCACTGGGTTTTTTTAAAGAGTTAATGGAACTGAAATCATGAACTGGAAGGGAGGCATTTGCAAAAAGATGAAGATGGCTGTATAACCACCACACCTAGATACCAGTCTTGACTTATGGATGCAAGTCATAAGCAATGACTACAACCCACGAAAGTCAGCTCCAAACTTCAAAAATGAGGTATCTGGGGAAGGTGGTTGAAGTAACAAGAACAGACAACCAGACGATACATCATGTCCTCAAAAGCCAGCCCATGCAGACCCAAGTAGAACAGTCCACATTAAAATGGTTTGGCCATGTCTGCAGAATGGGAGAAGATCAGCTAGTATTGTGCTCTCTCTGTCAAACCTCTACACTCCAGGGTAGAAGAAGAATGACTAAGTAAGTAAGGAACTGAAATTTACTAATGAAAAGTTATAAGCAGTCAAAAAATGAGAAATATCTTTCTAATAATAATTTACTTCTTCTTCTTCTTCATCGATCACCTTCAGACTGCTATGCAGCAGTTCCTGACATCTCTAAACAGTTTTTCGTGGAGAGAAACAGGTTGTTGCCGTATGCTACTCCGTTCGTTGCTGTATGTTGGACAGGAGTGGAGCAGATGTTTGGATGTCATGGAGGTGGTGCCACAGGTGCAGAGATCTGTTGCACTAATCCTGTACCTGAGGTATAAATGATATCTCAATCTGTTGTGTCCAGTATGTAGCTGGAATATGATGACCTGGTCTCACCTAGATAGCTGATGATTGGTATAATTTTTTTTAATGGCTTGAGTGTTCTCTTTCCCATTTGTACTTGAATATGGCTTTTATAGTTGTTTCTGCCACTTTATAAGTTGCCTCTTTATCATTTTGTTGTATATATCCTCCTTCCTTATGAACTTTGTCAGCCTTCCTGTTGCCTGGAATGTTGAAATGGGCTGGTAACCACTGGACTGTGCACTTGTTGAAGCATTTGACCAAGCTTTCAATTGGGTTTTAATCCCTTAGCGTGGCAGCTCTTCAGGACTGTTATTACTGAGATGGCATCAGTAAAGATTACTATCTGTTTTTCTGCATGTGCTTTGCATTCAACAAGAGTTTCCACTGCCCATTTCAGGGCTTTTTGCATCAGCACTGAAGTTATTACAGTATTTGCCAGTGGTGATTGCCAGAGAGTGGATTCTACTCTTTAATTCAATGGGGAATTCCCCCCCCCCCCCCCCCCCCCCCCCCCCCCCCCCCCCCCCCCCCCCCCCCCCCCCCCCCCCCAAGTCCCCCACCCCCCCCATTGCCCCCCCCGTCCCCCCCCCCCCCCCCCCCCCCCCCCCCCCCCCCCCCCCCCCCCCCCCCCCCCCCCCCCCCCCCCCCCCCCCCCCACCCCCCCCCCCCCCCCCCCCAATATTCTCAATTGCATTTTTTGCTGAACCATGAGTGTCCATACATGTGTCCAGAACTTTGCTGGAAATTTGTTGGTCAATATACTTGACTGAACACTTTCTTTGCGTTTCTGCCAGTGTTCCTTTGCTTTCAATGCCTAGTAATTTACAGAAACCAAAAAGGAACTATGACTATCTAGTTCTTGTCATCGCACATTGGTGATCCTGTTGTACCCCCTTCAATCCTATGCAAGAGTCCATTTATGACAGTCTTTAACTTCGTGGTTGTTTTATTTTTTCACACACACACACACACACAGGTTGCAACAAATCCTAGGAGCCAGGTTGGCATGTAATACATTTAGCATGGTGCCTATATTTTGCCATTTTTTAAAAGAGAAAACCCCTGAATCAATAAAATCTGTCCTGTCCCGTATATGAACATGACTACAGCTTAATTGTCACGTGCTGGCCTCCAACGGCTTTTCTATACAACAATATAAAAGGGAAGTAACCTCTTATCTCTGCTCTGAACACTTCACACATGACAGCAAGTGCAATAAATTTACCAGAATACCATCTTTACCAAAAAAAATAACGTCTGCACTGAACAGCAAACAATCAATGTGAGAAACAAGCACACTGTTCCGGATTGTTATACTCAACTGACAAAACAAAGCAAAAATAAACAAGTTTAATAAAACAGGACTCTCATAATATTAGCTGTTTTTGCTGCGATGAAACTACTTGTGTAAATATTTCACTGTTTACCTTCCTCTTGCGCTTCTGAGGCAAACATCAACAAACAGAGAAGAAACATGACCCAGTTTAAAAACAGATAAAACAAAACCAACTCAGATGTGAACTACTGGTTTATTTTTTAAAAAATGCATCAGCCAGATAATATTAAAATTCCTAACCAAAGATATATAAAAATTACGTTTGGCACTGCATTGGCCAACTGTGTCAATCTGGAGGCAGTGAGACAAATTAGATTCCATTAACTATTATACAATGACAATAATAAGAAGGCAGGATTGCTTAGTATTTAAACTTAAGACGACCACTGTGAAATGTGTTATCCTTGAGTACTATAACACGGATCTTCAATAAAAAAAAATTGTCTTATCGGTATGCTAAACTACACAAATTTCAATAGCTTGGTGGCAAGAAGTTTGTGGCCAATTTGTTGTGTGTTTAAATTTAATGTCTAGACTTACACCTTGTTAGTACAAAAAAAGTATAGCTATTTTACTGTTAACGTTCACCACTGCCTCAAAATTGGGCAAAACTTATTTTTAAAAAAATAAATAAATAAATAAAAACAACCGACATCTAAGATCCTCAACAAACAGTAAAAAAAAAGGCTGATGTATAATTTTTTCAAAATATTAGAAGAATATAATAAATCAAGAATGACAGTTGTGTTGTACAAAATGTGACAGACGAGCTGGTATTTAAAGAAGTCTGCTTACGGCGATGCTTAGCCAAGGCTGCGTCAGAAAAATAAATTGGATACAAAATACTGAATTGGAGAATTGGAAGATGACAACGGGAGCTGTGGTGGTGGTGGTGGTGGTGGCGGCAAAGTAACATCTGCCAAGAATATAGTGTGTTTTATTTTCTACACACATATAGTAAATAAATGGTGCTGGCAATGTCATCATATAAATAATATTGCTACAGAAATGATGACTGCAACAGCATATGTGTTGACATACTCATCATCTGTAGCATTCATGCCACATGCTATGGTTTACCCATAATCTGTACATGGTGTTTGCGTTTTCAGATGTGTACACCCTGTACATAATTTCTGTACAGGTCTTCTAACCCATTCCCCTTATTACTGTGTCTCAGAGTTCTTTTATAAGGTCCTATTGAACACAGGATTTCCCAGTCTGTTAGTGATAATTAAGCACAGAAATAGACTAAATGATGACACCATCACATTATTTTTACAGTGTAAAATAAACTCAGACATTTATATATGGGTTTTAAAATAAGTGAAGTCCCCGTGCCTCATTTATAATGCAGCACACTGTAATTGAAAATATATTTACACGAATTAACTCTTTTGATATGTTTTTTTTCTCAGTCTTTGTACCGGGTTCTGGATGTTTTGTACAGGTTTTTCATCTCCAAGGTGTGGCATGTATGCTGTAGTGGTGACATAACAGAAATAATGATTATTTTATACTAAATATAAACTTGCCCTGTGTTGTCCCGGGGGGAGGGGGGTGTTTCTAGGGAGACAGATACAGAATAGGATTACTGCTTACTCAGGCATGGGGGGGGGGGGGGGGGAAGAGGGGGGGGGGGGGGGGGGGGGGGGGGGGAGAGTGACTAACATGAAGTTGTGCTCGTGGCTGGCAGCCTCATCATGTACAACAAACAGCTACAGAAACAACCACTACAAAAGAATATAAATGCTGTGGCGCAGGCTTCCTGAAAGAGGCCCCAGATGCAGCGCTGGTCCCATGCTCTACAAGGAGCACACAAAAAAATAAAGGGAAATAATGATGAAATATAAACTCAAATTCAGAAACTACCGCGGGTTTAGATGTGATTAATGATGGCATGCATGTCTGAGCATCAGTAAATTTATTCCATCTGAGGTAAAGAAAACATGGAAAGACCTTGAGCTGATGGCACAGGACAGGAAGATTTGGCATACATTTGATGAAGGCCTATGCTCCTGGGGGAGAGTTGACAAGTGAAGAAGAAGAAGGTAAAGTGACCAACTGTTATTTTTACTTATGTAAAAATTCAGAAGATCCTCTCAACAAACAAGACTGATAGATTATTTATTTTTAAAATATAGGACAGTGTTTCAGAACCGACCTACTAAAACTGATAAACTTTGGTTTTTTAAAAATTAAATATTATATTTGTCTTAATGCTATTTAGGCTAAGACTAACTTTCATCTTCGTCCCTTATGGGAACTACAGTAAAGTATTAAGAATTTAGAGATTTAGAAGAAAAAAAAAGGACAATAATATTTTTTTAAACCTGATAATATATGTCAGGGGTGGCTAACTAGAAACTAGGTGACCTTCAGGAACCACAACACTAGAAGGAGGATATTATGGAAAGAGCCATCCATATAGTTTGGGGGGAAAAAAAAGGGTTATATACGACATCTCAAAATGTTTCTCTGAAAAATGAATGTCACTGGTATCTCACTTTATTAGTAATGTTTTTGTAGCAACTTTATGGTCAAAATATAAAAAAAATCGTTCTTTGACATTATTCAGCAACATTGTTTTATATAATTTCAGGTCCTTAATGAAAGCAACATCACAACATGCAATAGCCATGTAGCTTGCTAGCTGCACTATGGCCTCCCTGAATATATGCCCTAATTTGCATTCATTAAAAAAAAAAAAAACAGGAAGCAAGAGTTAAAAATAAAAAATGGATGACAAGAGATTAATAAGTAAACACCCAAAGGAATGATGTAGTGATGGTATCCTGCCCAAGAAGAGAAGTAATGACTTGCTCAAAGTCTTGACACAATAAACGCAATCACATCAACATGAAAATATAACTAATCACTATTTCATAAACAGTGAATAAATAATAACTTACTAATAAAATTAATAACAAATATGAACTGACTGAAGTTAAAAACAGCCCCCCCCCCCCCCCCCCCCCCCCCCCCCCCCCCCCCCCCCCACCTCCCCACCCCCCCCCCCCCCCCCGCCCTCCCTCCCCCCCCCACCCCCCACCCACCCCCCCCCCCCCCCCCCCCCCCCCTCCCCCACCCCCCCCCCCCCCCCCTCCCCCCAGGTTTTAGTTAAAGCAAAAGCACTGACTAAACAGTCACATGTTGCATTTACTGTAGTGACAACTGAAATCATGAGATAAGTTACAACAAATAAAATTACAAGGGGATTGACATAAGTCTTGGGCCTGACCATGAAGGACATGTCACAGAGAGCTGAAATTTTGTATAGTGTTTATTCCTTTTCAGTATAGCCACCGTCTGAATTGACACACTTCTGCCATCTCTGCTTGACCTTAAAAAGACCTTGGGAGTAGAACACCCTATTTTTCAAACTAAACCAGTCATCACATGCCAGTATAACCTCTTCATCGCTGTCAAAATGATTTCCTTTTAGCTGTTTTTTAAGATTTGGGAATAGAAAAAAGTCTGATGGAGCCAAATCTGGAGAATATGGTGGGTGTGGAAGAATTTCAATATGCAAATCATTGGCTGCTAGCTGCACAAGCCGTGCTTTGTGAGAGGGCGCGTTGTCTTAAAGCAAAGGAAGATTTTGAGTGCGCGTTATCCCTCGTTTCCTGGTCACAACTTTTCTTAGTTTTGTGAGAAGATCTGCATAGTACTGTCCATTAACTGTGTTGCCACGAGGCAGATAATCTTTCAAAAGGACACCTTTGCCGTCCCAAAAAACAGTCAGCATCACTTTTCCTGCAGATTTCTGCGCCCTCGGCTTGACAGGTGTTGGGAAGCCCGGGGTTTTCCATTGCATGCTGGCAATTTTGGATTCGGGGTCATTATGGTGTACCCAAGTCTCATCTACTGTCACCGTGGTCTCCAAAAAATGTAGGTGTTTTCCCTGAAACATCAGAAATTTTATCACAGCTCTGGCCTCCTTCTTTTCCATTGTTTTGTCAAATCTCTGGAGCAGCAGATCCGGTCAATAGGGTACATTGCGCCGTGCACCGTAGCGGGAAAACCCATTGAAGAAACAAACGCGTACTTTACACATCCAGTGCAAATATGATGAACTTTAAATGTGCCAAGTTTCATCTTCCTCCTGTGACTCCTTCATGGTCAGGCCCAAGACTTATGTCAATCCCCTTGTAAAAGAAAAACACAACAAGGATACACTGTGAATATGTATCCATCATTATTTTACTTCATGCTCCACTGTAACTGGCTCCCCTTGCAGAAAGCATGAACCAAGCAGTCACACAGTAGTGCTTTCTGTAGCAATATGTTTCACATGATGAGGTTGTCAGCTTCAAGAACTAAATATGTATGCATTAGTAGGAAACAGAAGTAGACAGTAAGAACCTTCACAAGGTAGTTTAATGTAGGCTCTGAAAAGGTAAATATGGAGAATTATGATACAGTAAATGAATAAAATATGAACAGTAAAGTGTTCTGGAAGTTTGGTTGGAATGCACTCAATGTTGCGCAGCACACAGCAGCACCATTTTGCGCAATCGTTATAAGATATGGTGACAATCCAGGGGAAAGGAGAAAGACATTGGATTTATTAGAGGTCAAGAAAAACTTTGTCTTCAAATAAAGGGACAAAATATCAAACAACCAACCTTTATATGGGTTTATCTTTAAATGAAAGATGATATACCAGGCGATAAGGAACACATTTACAGTTGTTTTCCATTTATTCAGGATCAATCAGGGAGTACAAGTGATGCCCTGTTAAATACGAATGTTGAACTGTCTTGCAGTGAAAGATAATGAAATGAATAACCCGTGAGTGTATTCTTCAATGAATGTGATTCAATATTTGGTTTCCAACTGAATTTTGGATACTGAAATTATAAACGTTAGAATTAATTTTAAAAAACCGACTTAGGACCTCGAGGAAGGAAACCAGTCATCCCTACTTCACAATGCTGGAACTAATACAGTGAAGTCTCTAACACTTCACTCCCCTTTGGCAGTTATCTGCTTTTGGACTACTTTTATGAACATAAGACTGAGCAGATTAAATGTTGTATAATTACTGCAGATACTTACATCTCTGTATGAGTCATCCTTGTGGAGTTCCAAAACTTTGAGAATAGTCAACTCAGCAAAGCTTTCAAATCGTTTTGGGAACTGCTGCAGCATTTTCTGCAGACATTTTAGTGCCAGCACTTTCACATCACCCTGTTTGTTTGAAAAAAGACATGATGAGAAGGTTACAGCGGTTTGTCAGCAAAACAGAAACAATATATCAATAAATCATTGCTTAGTTTTCCCCATAACTTGCAGCAGTAAGCATGTGTGATGTGGCAGAGCAAGAAAGACAAAAGCTTACAGATTACAGCAGCCTGTCTCAACCTTTTTATCACGGAAGAATCCTTGAAATAATTTATCAGGTCTCAAGGAATCACTGCATAAAAATTATTATATCTACAGCTCACGGTACATTAATATCAAAAAGTTGTAAATATATCCAATCAAAATTGTCAAAGCTCTTTTGAGTGCAGAATGATTTTTTGTGTGTGGATCTGTTTATTTTAGCCACCTTATTAGACTACTCATTTTGTGTGGTTCCCTGACCCCACAAAGGATATCAACTCTAATGCAAGACCCCACAAAGGATATCAACTCTAATGCAAGACCCCACAAAGGATATCAACTCTAATGCAAGTCAGTAGAAACTTAAGATTTTCCTTTTTTTAATATCCTACTTGATTTATTTTTTACCTTTTACAAGTAAGCCTAAAAGTCTTATCACAAATTACAAGATGCTAATGAAATATAGTACGTGCAAGAGTGAAAATGGTCCTATTAACCACTGCGTTACGGGGCTGCTCGGCCAATGCCCACCACTGCGAGCGCTAACATCGCCCAGCGTGCAAAGTTAAAAAAAAAAACGTTTATTTATCTTTTTTCAATCATGATCTCTAGTGGAACCCCTAGCGACCTCTCGAGGAACCCCAGGGTTCTGTGGAAATGTGGTTGAGAAACCCTGGATTACCGTAACAATGAACAGAATTAAAAACCTAATAAATATTAAAGCAAGAACAGCAAACTAGGTCAGATTAACAGAGAAACAAATACCAAACACTGAGCTTAGGATTAACAGCACAAGAACAAATAACGAGGTGCACACAAGAATAAATAATGGGCTTACAGTTACAGAGAATAAGGACAAACACTGACCTAAGATTTACACACAGCTTCATAAGACACAACAGGAACAAACTTTGGGATTGATTAGTTTCTACGATTATAAAACAACCATATCGATTGGAGGCCAACCTCTTTGCAATCTACGTTTTGCTGATGATATCGATCTTATTGCTGGAACAGAATCAGAATTTCAAGACCTTACCTCTAGACTGGAGAAAGTAACAAGAACGTATGGGATGGAAATTAATATAGAAAAAAAGAAACATGTTCCGACCAACATTACGTCAAATGGGCAAATGTTAGAAGAAGTTAACACCTTTAAATATCTGGGGTCCACTATATGTAGTGATGGGAGATCAAGTAAAGAAATCAAGACAAGACTTGAGATGGCCTCAGCTGCCATGACAAGGCTGAATGTGATCTGGAAAAGTAACATCAGTTTTCCTGTGATCAAATTATACAAATCCCTTGTATTATCTATTCTCTTGTATGGGTGTGAGGGCTGGACACTCACTGCAGATATGGAACGAAGGATTCAGGCTTTCGGGCATAAATGTTATAGAAGAATATTGCGCATTTGCTATAAAGAGCACAAAACAAATGTCTATGTTAGAGAGAAAATAAACACCTATGCAGGCCACCAAGAACCACTTTTGTCAGTAGTGAAACGTCAAAAGCTTGCCTGGTTTATGCATGTAACTCGTCATGACTCCCTTTCGAAAACAATCCTCCAGGGAACAGTCAAAGGTAAACGGAGAAGAGGAAGGCAAAGAAAATCCTGGGCTGACAACATCAAAGAATGGGCAGGGCATGGTTTTTCCACACTTGTACGCATTGCTGAGGATAGAGAGCAGTGGAGGACCCTGTCTGCTGATGCTTCCACCATGGCCCCCCCTACGACCCATGACGGGTTGAGATGATGAGTTTGACCAAAAAAAAAACCAAAATTGAGCTTACAATTGTGAAAAGAACAAGAAATGAATATTAAGGGTTTTACCAAAGAATTGACAATGACAAAAATAAGTTCAAGAGTTATAATGAACATGAATGAGTACTCAGCTTGTAGATAGAGGTAAGTCCCATAGCAGATACTGCCACAGGGGAGTGAAGTGTTAGAGACTTCACTACACTATGTCCAGCTTCGAGAGGTACAGGTCCCTGCTCCTTCCTAGTTGCCTTTGCCTTCCTAACTCAAAAGCTGAGTCATATACCCATTTACAGCTGAGTATAGCGTGAGGCCACGATGTGTCAAAACCCGGTACCTTTGCAGTGAGATGGGCGGCGCTCTAACCACTCTGCCTATTGGACACTCTGAGCTTGCAGACACTTTTGTTCTACTGACAAGAACAAACAATGAGCTAAAAAGTTATACTGGACAAGCACTAACACCGAGATTATATTACTAAAGAAGAAGACACAACACACTCAGGTATTACCACAGCCGAAACGGCAACTAAGAATAGTAACACTGTAAACTACCATAAATGTTGTAAAAAACAAAAACAAAAATTAGGAGGGTTGAGAGCGGGTCTGGCTACCCCAATCTGCAGAAACTTAAAACCACAAAAACATAAACAGGTAGATCACGGTTAGGCAACCAGGGAATCTAGCGATCTACTTTAGAAAACACTAAGATCTGTAAAGATCTCCCATGATAAAATTATGTATGTTTTCAGGTTTCAGAGTATGTGGAATTTGGAATAAACCAAGCCTACATGTATCTTTTATCTCTGTCACACAATCTGCTGCCTGCAATCACATCATCAAAGCGGTGGAAAATTATAACTAAATATTTTACAGAATGTTAACTTCACTTCAAAGAAAAGATAAATTTCAATGTTACGCAGTTCACTAATAAGTGAGCAGCCCCGTAACGCAGTGGTTAATAGGACCATTTTCACTCTTGCACGTACTATATTTCATTAGCATCTTGTAGAGTAGAAATTTGTGATAAGACTTTTAGGCCTACTTGTAAAAGGTAAAAAATAAATCAAGTAGGATATTCAAATTATCAGTAATAAGTAATAAATAATTTTAGTAAACTAACTTGTGGGTTTTTCACTGGTAGTACGGTGATGGTACCTTTAAACCTAGGGACACTGCGCTATCAAGTGTTGGTGGTAGAGGGATAGTCTGAAAAATTACTTACTTACTTAGTCGTTCCCCTTCTACCGTGAGGTGTAGAGGTTTGGAAGAGAGAGCGCCAGACTATCCTATCGGCTGTTTTCCTCCTGGCCTGGTTCCATTCTAGTCCTCGGTCCTTCAAAGATAGTCTGAAAAATACTGACATTAAAACCCCAGATCTAGCAAATGATGCTTGGGATCTAGATTAAGATCAACCGGTTATATACCCCTGAGGTAGACTGAAAAAACCCACGGAGAAGAGAACTGGAGACAAATGAAAATAATGAGGAAGACATGGGTGGTGCAGGACATGGATGGTGCAGGACATGGGTGGTGCAGGACATGGATGGTGCAGGACATGGATGGTGCAGGACATGAATGCTTGAAGTGTATTAGTTGAAAGCTCAAGTTCCATAGGGATCTGAAAGGTAATGATGATGATAATATAACAAAGCTTACATTTGCATCTCCTAGAGTCTCCAAGAGAATCAGCAACAGAGACTTGAAATGCTCCTCTAGTAGCTCTTGCGTCACGGCACCTTTTTCTATCAGGCTCTGGAAGCACAGCATTGCATTCTTCCTTTGTTCAACTCTGAATCAATCAAAGAAAGAAACAATGTGTAGGTGTTAATTATGAGTTTCAATATTTACATTGGTCACACACCTGGTGCCAGAAAAGAGCCACAAAGTCTTTTACATCTTGGCCATAAAGAACTGGCACACCACTTCAAATTGTAGCATAGACTGTGTGATATTTTGTGGCAATACATTTATTATTGGGTAATTACAAAGTCCTTGAGCAACTTTAAACTTAAATAACTTCGAATGTACACATGATTTGTTACACATCACTCAATTCAATTTTCCAACTCGTTGAAAACATTCTCCAGCTGCTGCATAGTGAATTTCCTTTGTGTTCCTGACCTTAAGTTCATCCAAAGAATTTGGTTTTGATGAGCAGACAACAGTTTAACATTATAAATTATGCTTGTATATGTCATTTATAATAATAACAATAATAGCCACTTCAGTAATAAGTGACTATTGGAATGCACCCCTGAGGTGACAGCCCTTAGATGCTTTTTTTCCCCAGTGTTCTATTAACGTTTTCTCCTCTCTTCTGCTTGCAGAGAGAGCTTCTTTTTGCCCAATCTGAGATGGCACCACAGAGAGCATCGCCATTTGGTGCTATCAGCAGCTTCATCCTCCCAGGTAGCTGGATTTATGTCCAGTGCCCTCATGTGTCTCTTGTACACACGTCTTTGAACCTCAGCTGCGGTCGTCCAACTGTTCTTTTGTGTATATGTCATTTACAGTGGGGAAAGTTAACAATATGTTTAAAGTTACTTAAGGACTTTATAACCACCTGGAATTTCCTGACAAAGAACAATCATCATCATCACCCTTCAGCTCCTTAAGGAGAATAGGCCTTCAACAAACTCTTCCTGTCCTGTGCCATCAGTTCAAAGTTTTTCCATGTCTTCATCATCCCCTTCATGTCAGTCTCCAGTTCGGGACCCCAAGATGCAACAATAGTGAATGCAGTCAGCGACCCATAGCTGTACTGCTTGCATCAGGACCAGCGAACCAGAGCTGGCCAAGACCGCACTCCACCTCCACGTGGTGGTCCTGGAAACAGTCTGCAGCAGTGCAGTCTGGCTGAGCGAGTGCGGATCGCAATGGGAAGGCAAACCCGGTCCCTAAAAAATGCCGTGCTGAAGTCGGATGTGTCGACCGAAAGGTGCAGATATCACAGCTTAGGCGTAAACAGACACAACGCAACCACCGTCCTTTTCAGGGCGAACAAGGAAGAAGAAGAAAAAGTCTCCAGTTCTCTTCACCATGTGTTGTTTGGTCTCTCTGCCTCCCTTACCCTGGGGATTCCAGAACAAGAACTGCTATCAACAGGTTTCCTCCATGTGTGTCCTATCCATCTCCAACATCTTTTGATCAGTTCTACATTAGAGATCTCGTCACTATCCATCTCCAACATTTTGTGATCAGTTCTACATTAGAGATCTCGTACTATCCATCTCCAACATCTTGTTATCAGTTCTACATTAGAGATCTTGTCACTATCCATCTCCAACATTTTGTGATCAGTTCTACATTAGAGATCTCGTACTATCCATCTCCAACATTTTGTTATCAGTTCTACATTAGAGATCTTGTCACTATCCATCTCCAACATCTTGTTATCAGTTCTACATTAGAGATCTTGTCACTATCTCACAGGTTCGATTCACGGTATGGCCATGCTTCAGTGCTGCCTTCATTTCTTCTTACAGTTGATCTTGTTATCAGTTGTACATTAGAGATCTTGTCACTATTCATCTCCAACATCTTGTTATCAGTTCTACATTAGGGACCCAAAGATGCAAGAATAGAGAATACAGTCAGTGACCCATAGCTTGACTGCTTGCGTCAGCGAACCAGAGCTGACCAAGACCCTACTCCACCTCCACGTGGTGGTCCTGGAAACAGGCTGCATCACTGCAGTCTGGCTGAGAGAGTAGGGATCGAAGAGGGAAGGCAAACCTGGTCCCAAAAAATGCAGTGCTGAAGTCGGATGTGTCGGCGAAAAGCGCAGATATCGCAGCTCCGGTGTAAACAGACACAACGCAACCAACGTCCTTTTCAGGATGAACGAGGAAGAAGAAGAAGAAGAAGAAGTTCTACATTAGAGATCTCATCACTATCCATCTCCAACATCTTGTTATCAGTTCTACATTAGAGATCTTGTCATAACTCTTCAATCCTTCTATTCTATGCGATCACCCATTTATGAAAGTCTGTCTTTTTCTGGTTGTTGTTTTGGTTGTTCTCATGTTTCAGAGGCCTACAATAGGACCGACTTGACATCTGAATAGAAAATTCTGACTTTCGTGTTTTGGCTAGACTTCTTTTAATCTCCATATATAATGCAATGAAAACTCCTCTAGCCTCTTGTTGTCTTATTTTGACATCATTGTCTGTCCCTCCAACTGAATCTATATTGCTGCCAAGGTATATACATAATTCTATATCTTGTAGTGGAGTGTATCCAAGGGCATTATAGTTATAAACAGAGCAATTGCTTACGTTAATTCATTGGTGACAGTCATTCTCCTCTGAACTCCAAAGCATGTGCCTACACAAGAAAATTATGACTGCACAAATTTAAATGATCCCACTGTAATACAGAATTCAGAACAACAAATGTCACTGTTATCTTAAGAGAGCACGTAAAACAGACTAGTAACTAAAAGCCACCGAAGCAGTGAATTTGGTTTTAGATTTCCTCTCAGCCCACAGAAATTAAGTGTGACATCTGCTGGCTGAGCTGATGTCCTTTTTGAGAAGTGTGACCTCATTTTGTAGTGAAAAGCAGATTATTGATTGGCAACAGATTGTGAGAAAGTATGAATCATTGACATTTTTACGACAACATACTCACTCATGACCCAAAAGGAAAAGGAAAAAACAAAAATGAAAATAAAAGCAAGTGTGTCATGTTGGGCAGGTTACAATACTCAGATTTAGCAGTTCTGTGCCTGGATCATTATCATATGGTAGCAAAATGCGTATGATTTTAAGAGTAGCAAACATAGCAGCTGCTGCATAACTGAAAATTTATATTTTTATATGTAAGCTTTAGTTTACTTTTCTTCATCACTATTACTTTTATCTTGAAGATTGAAAACAAAACAATATATTTCTAAAACTTGAAAACCACAGACATAATAGTTTAAAATAAAACTTATTTTTAATTAAACACACTACGGAAAGGTAAAGGATCCCGTTACATACCCATTGAGGCATATTGGGAATATGGTGTTAGGCTCATATTGTCTTGACCATCGGCACACTAGGGGTGATGTGGCCAGCATCACACCGGCCGCCTTAACCTTCCCAGAATTGTTCTGGTGCACAATTCACGAGGCTGGGTCGACCCCCGGAGCCGTTTGCATTCTAAAAAATCCCACCTCAACTGGGGATCGAACTATGGTCCACCAAGCTAGGAAGCCAGTGCACTAACCACTGCGTTACTGCGGCTCTTGATTAAACATACTGGCAGTTCTTTTATTTATTATACACATTTCTGCCTTTACTTTGTCGTACCAGCTTTATTTTACTTCAGCTCTTCTTCTTTATTTCCCTTCTTTTTTTTTAAATTTCTCGTGGAGAGTAGGTCTTTACTTAATCTCTCCAGTACATGTTGCTTGATTGACAGAGTGTCTGATTGACAGAGTGGTCAAAGCGCTGGTCTCTTGTGGCAAAGGTGCCGGGTTGATTCACGGTATCGACACGCTTCAGTCTACCCAGCTGTAAGTGGGTACCTGACTTTGCACTTGAATTAGGGAAGGAAAAAACAGCAAGAAAGGGAACTGGTCACCCCATCTCTCAATGCTGGACCTAGTATAAGCAAAGTCTCTAACACCTCACTACCCTACGGCAGTATCTGTTACGGGACTACCTTTTCACATTTTGCCCTCGACAATTCCATGCACTTTCATGTCATCTTTGTCTTTTTCACTTCCCTATTTTTCGTCTTCACGTGTTGTCTCGTCTTCCTCCATCTCTTCTACTAAGAAATTTCCAGAAGAAGCACTGGCATGCCATGCAAGCAGAAGACTTTCTAAGTGTGTGTCCTATCTCAATGTGTGTCCTATCCACTTCCAAGAAACATGTCGGCCACCGTCACAAACAGGAGACAAAGATAAGACAAATAAACAGGACAAGAGTAACAGACAACAGACACTGCAAACACTTTATCAAAAAAGATTAAACAAAAAAAAGCACAACCTGAATTGACAGAAAGATGAAAAGCAATAAACAAGACAGTAACAATACAAGAGTAAGTAAAAAGGCAGATGCAAGAAATATCAACGCAAAGAAACTTACCCAAAAAATAAAAATAAATAGACAGCCTGATATGAGATCAAAATTGCATAATAGAAGAAGTGGAAGGGATGAAATTTGATTATAACACAGGGAAATAAAAATATCAAAATCAGATATGAAATATAACTATTATTATTTTTAAAATAAAAGGCTAGTGTCTTGTTCAATTTGTAAAAATGACTCGATACTTATTTTTACATTTTTTTTTTGCTGGCCATATTACAGCTGTTAAAAAAAATAAAAACAATAATGTGCACTTCTCTTTGAATTACCTCTCATTGTGATTGGACAATTCCTCCAGGACGTCACAAATAATTCTGCCCACTTCCTCTGGTGACACATCCAACTCTTTCTTGCCATAGAAACCGCCTGATCCCAAAATATTGCTATGACCACCTATTTTCTGTGAAATGATAAAGAAAACAGTGAAAATGAGATCTCAACAATTACATATAAGATTAACTCGATCACTCAACTTTTTTCGTTTTTTTTTTTTTAAATGACAAATTTAACGGGAATTTCAATATTTAACTTATTTACCCTTTAGCACGCTGCATTCTTTTCCAAAAAATTTGTCCTGCAGCTGCATTCTTTTTCACAAAACCCCATTTTTTTTTTAGTGGATGACTTGTAAATTCTATATTTTTTTGTTTTTTTGGCCAATTGCTCTAATTTTTGGTCTGTATAGAGATAAATGGATGACGTCACTGATGACGTCATTTTGTTGATGTGATAGGAGAAGAAGACTGATGGAAAAAAAAAAAAAAAAAAAATCAACAAAAAAATAGCCTTACCTCACTCCTGGTGCAGCCTTGTGGTGCAATCTGCCTTAAAATTGAGCAGAGTGTGATAACGCTCAAAGCAGGGATATGGACAGAGAGGTATTACACACCTACGGCACACGAATTGGGTCTGGTGGCGCTTCTTGCCCGTGTCCCTGCTGGAACACACAACACAGTCTGGCTTGGAAGGCCTGCCGCTAGCCAGACGTTTAGGGTTAAGAGTCAGGTAGTGTTCCCCCATAACCAATCTTGCTGGTGCAATGTCAGATAACCTTCCTCTGCGGGCTGTGACCCTAGACTGGTACCCTTCAAGCAGCCCATGAGCAATCCGCAGACGGAATGTTTCCGCCTTGATACGAGACGGATGCTTGGCCCACCACAGGACAAGCGAATTGACAAAGCAAACTTCCAACAGATAGAAGAATATTTTCTTCCATCATTTGCTGCTCCTGTGTAGAACCATGTAGTATGTCAACTGTTTGTCCACACGATCAATACCTCCCATGTGACAGGAATAGGCTTGGATAGCGCATGGCTTGTCCACGATCCGCACATTGCCAGCGTGATGTTTGGATCTAACCTCCTTCCTGAAGGTCTGCGCATCGTGTGCAGTTGTCATTAGATTCACTGGCCTCTTGTCAAACCATGACATATAGAGGATGTTGCCTTCTCTAACAGTCATGGGAGGGTCACCAGCTTAGGGTTTCGCCAACTTGAGTTGTGGGGGGACCCCTCGGCGGTTGGTCCGCAGTGTGCCGCAAGCCCCTGTCTGATTATCCCCAAGCTCCGTGAACAGGGCAGGCGAAGAGAAAAAGTTGTCCATGTACACAACATGGCCATGCCCATACAGGGGAGCAACAAGGGAGGTGACAACGCGGTGAGCAACCCCCCTAGTAGGGTCCACATTGTCTTCCTTCCCAAGGTAGAGCTGCCAATTCCAGAGGTAGCCTGTCTTGGAGTCAGCTAGGCCCCAGGCTTTCATACCCCACTTAGAGGGTTTGTTGGGCATGTACTGCATAAGGCTGGTCCTACCTTTGAAAGCTATCATACTTTCATCAACACTAAGCTCTTTGGATGGTATATAATGGCTTTGCCATAGAGGGAGAAGAGTGTCAATAAACGATTTGATTTTGAAGGCTTTGCTGTGGTCAGGGTGCCCTCATGGTGCTGCAGTTGTATTGTCCACGAGGTGTAGAAAAGATAAGATAGACAGAAACCTGTCCCTACTCATCACTTTCTTGAACCCTGGCATGTCAAGGAAACAGTCATTTGACCAATACAAATCAAATGACGATCTTTTCGTTACACCCATCAACAGAAGCAAAGCAAGAAATGCCCTCATCTCGTCATCACTGACATCGGTCCACAACGCCACACGGGATGCGGCACGAATATCTTGCCCTCTTGTATCACCAACCTGATTGGCATAACGATTAGTTTCTGTAACTAATGTGTTCACAACATCATCTGTGATGAACAAACGGAATACATCTACCTCAGAGATGTCATCGTCAACGCCCACAGGTCCCACAACTTGGTCGAAGTTGCGGAGCCAGTCGTGGTTGTAGCCAGATGGTGCCTTAACAACATTCACTTCTTCAAAATCATCATCAACACTTGACACATCACTATCTTCCCCTTCAACATCACCCATATTCGGACCATGGACCGCAACACCAGTACTAGTAAACCCTTCAAACCACTCATCATCGGAATCAGAATCCATGAAAACTTCAGATAAAATGGCAGCTTGATCCATGCCGATTGATTTCGATTTGAAAATTGCACAGAAAATGTACGCTATCACACCCTTTACAACTAAGAGTCAGAAAAGGAAGTAAAATCTCTTTCACAGAAGATTCAATTTTTGCATCCGGGGTTCAGATCACGTGTACACACATTATAAATCAGTTTCCCGATGACAGCCGCAAGGCGACACATATCGCCTCCAGCTGGCAGAACATAGGTTACCTTCGGCGATATGTGTCGCCGGCAGCGTGCTAAAGGTTACTGTAACATTCTCTCCTTTGAATTCTTTCGAGTTACATTAATTTTTAAGTTGGGCCCTCAATACACATCTCTACAGCACTACTGACCTAGAAAACAGGACTATCTGCATGTCTTATACATGCTCAAGAGCTTCCGTTTGACAGAGTGGTTAGACCACTGGTCTCTCACAGCAAAGGTACCAGGTTCGATTCACGGTATGGCCATGCGTCAGTCTACCCAGCTGTAAATGGGTACCTGACTTGAGTTGGGGAAGGAAAAGGCAGCGAGGAAGGTTGATGCTGGACCTAGTATAGTGAAATCTCTAACACTTCACTCCCCTACGGTAGTTTCTGCTATAGGACTACCTTTACCTTTTACAGGCATGTTCAGCGGAGCTGAGACAATGTTCTAATGATCTATTTATAGAACAACCATATTGCTTGGTGATATGAGGATGAGTGAGCAGAAAGCTCAAGAAGAGTCCATAGAGCATGAGGACTTGACTGTATCCGTACGTATGACAAGCCTTGTGGGGCTCCAATTGTCCATAAATGTAAAGGGGTTAATGACAAACTGATATAAAAGACCACAATTCTGAACATCTTTTCAAAAGATAAAAAGTTTTGACATTTTTATGCATATTGGCCAGCCTTCATTTATTTGAAGAAGAAAAAAAAGTGTTTTGATCAGGCCAAATGGTCAAAGTTCTGAATGAAATAATTGTAACAATTTTTATCTCACAGCATCTGATTTATTTCTACACATGCAAATCTTCCTTCTCTGCTTCACAGCATTTGACTTTTCTGCTTCAGAGCCTTTGACTTGTCTGCTTCAGAGCATTTTGACTTGTCTGCTTCAGAGCATTTGACTTGTCTGCTTAGAGCATTTGACTTGTCTGCTTCAGAGCATCTGACTTGTCTGCTTCAGAGCATCTGACTTGTCTGCTTCAGAGCATCTGACTTGTCTGCTTCAGAGCATCTGACATGTCTGCTTCAGAGCATTTGACTTGTCTGCTTCAGAGCATTTGACTTTTCTACCTCTGTACACCTGACTTTTAAAAGTAGTCTGACATTTCTGAGAATTATGGCAAGATCACAAATGTGGAACTCATGACAAGAACCAGACAAGTGCCGGTGGAACAAGAGATGAGAAGATGCAGACAATGGATAGGACACAAAGTAAGGAATCCTGTTGATAGCATTATAGGGCAGTCCTTGTTCTGGTATCCCCAGGGTAAGACAGGCAGATTGAGAAAAAAAACACAAGAAAATAAAAACACAAGAAAAAAACACAAGAAAAATAAAAGAACTAGAGACAAACGTGAAAGTGATGAGGAGGATGAGGAAAGACCTTGAACTGATAGGTCAGGACAACCTAGCATAAAGGCCTATGCTCCTTCAGAACTGAAGGGTGATGATAGTGATGATACCTGAGAATAGCCAAAGAATCCTCTCTTGTGGTCTAACCCATCAGGGCTGTCCATCCTCAAGTCCTGAATGCCAGAATCCTGGGAAGTGAAATCATGCTTCTTCTTCACATCATCATAAGGCTCTAGTTTGCTGCTGATGCTGAGGCTCTGAATGTCAGCAGATGTTTTCTTTATGGAGTTGAAAATATCCTCTGGGTTCAGGTTTTCTGTTTCGAAGTTGTCAGGATGACCCTGGCTTGATCTGTATTGAATAACAATGTTACAGATTTCAAAATACAAATATGAAATATACAAAGTATAGGTTCCTATTTTTAGGCTTCAACTAACTATCATCTTTTGTTACATATCATTCAATTTGATTTTCCACCTTGTTGAAAACGTTCTCCAGTTGCTGCATAGTGAATTTCCTTTGTGTTCCTGACCTTAAGTTCATCCAAAGAATTCAGTTTTGATGAGCAGATAACAGCATAACATTATAAATTATGCATACGAAATTCAAAAGACAAATATGAAATATTAGACATCATTTGAAATTTTGGATGTAAAATGAAAAAGAAAATGTGAATTTGACACCACATATGTACACAGGTGAAACAAATATTTGGCTTTTTCTGAAGGTTACTTCTCTTAGAATCACTCTTGCCATGAAATGATGTGGAAACCTGAAATTTTCATTGCCATGAAATATTGTGGAAACCTGAAATTTTCATTCTTGAGCCAAGTGTGTCACAATGGCTGATATGGGCCACGTTGTTGTAGGATTTCTGTCATATTGTCTACCCATCTGCCTCTAGGTCTTGCCTGTGTCCAAAATATCAGGTTTTCCACTGTTGTAGGCATGTAGTGGTAATTTATCAGGTTCTATTCTCATGACATAAATAAAACATTTATTTATTTATCCACTCTCATGAGATGGCCAAATCACTTTATGTTGTCTCTCTATATCTGATGAGCTTCTGATCCGACAGAGTAGTTAGAGCGTTGGTCTCTCGTGGCAAAGGTGCTGGGTTCGATTCACGGCATCGACACACTCCAGTCTACCCAGCTGTAAATGGGTTCCTAACTTTGCTCTTGAGTTAGGTAAGGAAAAGGCACAGAGCAAGGGAACTAGTCACCCCATCTCTCAATGCTGAATCTAGCATAGTGCATTCTCTAACACGTCACTCCCCTGCAGCAGTACCTGCTAAGGGACTACCTTTACCCATATATGTGATGTAGGATGTACTGTAGCTCCTACAATTTTCTTCTCTCACAATTTCTCATGCTGTATCTCCTACTGAAATTAATGGGTCTTCTTAACCATCTGTGATGTAGGATGTACTGTAGCTCCTACAATTTTCTTCTCTCACAATTTCTCATGCTGTATCTCCTACTGAAATTAATGGGTCTTCTTAACCATCTGTGATGTAGGATGTACTGTAGCTCCTACAATTTTCTTCTCTCACAATTTCTCATACTGTATCTCCTACTGAAATTAATGGGTCTTCTTTACCATCTGTGATGTAGGATGTACTGTAGCTCCTACAATTTTCTTCTCTCACAATTTCTCATGCTGTATCTCCTACTGAAATTAATGGGTCTTCTTAACCATCTGTGATGTAGGATGTACTGTAGCTCCTACAATTTTCTTCTCTCACAATTTCTCATGCTGTATCTCCTACTGAAATTAATGGGTCTTCTTAACCATCTGTGATGTAGGATGTACTGTAGCTCCTACAATTTTCTTCTCTCACAATTTCTCATGCTGTATCTCCTACTGAAATTAATGGGTCTTCTTAACCATCTGTGATGTAGGATGTACTGTAGCTCCTACAATTTTCTTCTCTCACAATTTCTCATGCTGTATCTCCTACTGAAATTAATGGGTCTTCTTAACCATCTGTGATGTAGGATGTACTGTAGCTCCTACAATTTTCTTCTCTCATAATTTCTCATGCTGTATCTCCTACTGACATTAATGGGTCTTCTTAACCATCTTATCTGACACAATGTGATTTTTTAGTCTTCTGGTCAGGGACCATGTTGTTGATCGAACTGCAGCACTTCCATTTTGCAGGATTCCCCACTTAATTTGTTTATGCTCTCTATATACAGTTTTCTATTCTTTCTCCTCCCCTTTCCTTGTTGTAAGGAGATACCTGGTTCAATTTACAATAGAGGGAATATAATTTATGGAAAATTTTTTTTCATAACCAATGGTCCTAATGATGTCGTACTCCTCCCTGGTCTCCTGGGTAGTGAGATCAGATGTCTAGCCTTCTTGGATAAGGGCGAAAAAATAGGAGGTTCCATGTGCAATTAGCGCACGTTAAAAATCCCAGAGGTTGGAAATCATAAACAGTAGGCCATAGGGCCGCTGCCCTGGCAAAATTTAAAAATTAGAAACCTACCCAACACAAAAATATATATATAATGTGTCATTCCTATATACACACATTGGGATTCTCGCTGGTGCTACGGAGCTCGTGCACTGTGCTGAGATCCTCCTTGTGTGATCTAAGGGAGAAGATTGGAGCACTGATGGAGTTGTTCATGTGCAATGAAGATAGTCTTTAAAAATCCAAACCAACGAGGATTTCATTTTCTGTCTGTTTCAATGCCATCCTTAAAGTCTAGTTTCAATGCCATCCTTAACTCTTACTATACGTGAGCTAAAACCGCATTTTTACGCGCTAGTTTAACTATCGTTACCGTCGCGCGCCACTTCACGGGGCGAGCCGTACAATTGGTACTAAACCCGTGCCACTTCACGGGGCTTGCCGGATAGTAAGAGTTAAAGTCTAGTTTCAATGCCATCCTTAAAGTCTAGTTTCAATGCCATCCTTAAAGTTTAGTTTCAATGCCATCCTTAAAGTCTAGTTTCAATGCCATCCTTAAAGTCTAGTTTCAATGCCATCCATAAAGTCTAGTTTCAATGCCATCCTTAAAGTCTAGTTTCAATGCCATCCTTAAAGTCTAGTTTCAATGCCATCCTTAAAGTTTAGTTTCAATGCCATCCTTAAAGTATAGTTTCAATGCCATCCTTAAAGTCTAGTTTCAATGCCATCCTTAAAGTCTAGTTTCAATGCCATCCTTAAAGTCTAGTTTCAATGCCATCCTTAAAGTCTAGTTTCAATGCCATCCTTAAAGTCTAGTTTCAATGCCATCCTTAAAGCCTAGTTTCAAGATAAATCATTTCTTCTGTTGTCTTAATAAATCAAATAATATACTTCAGGACACACTGGAGAAAATAATTCACAGATTACAGTAACCTTGACCCTATCTGTTCCCTGGGGTCTCTTTAAGGTCAAGGATCCCATTACACGTCCATTGAGGCATATTGGGAATATGGTGTTAGGCCCATATTTTCTTGACCATCGGCACACTAGGGGTGATGTGGTCAGCATCACGCCGGCCGCCTTAACCTTCCCAGAGTTGCTCCGGTACCCTATTCATGAGGCTGGGTCGACCCTGGAGCCGTTTGTGGTCTAAAAAATCCCACCTCAACTGGGGATTGAACCATGGACCACCGAGCTAGGAAGCCAGTGCGCTAACAACTGCACTACCGCGGCTCCTGGGGTCTGGGTCTCTGTGGGGACAAAGAAAGAGTAAGACTGCTGCTTGCCCTGAGATGACACATGAGGTGACTAATATGAGGTTGTGTACAGGGCTAGCAACAACCAATATGAGGTTGTGTACAGGGCTAGCAACAACCAATATGAGGTTGTGTACAGGGCTAGTAACAACCAATATGAGGTTGTGTACAGGGCTAGCAACAACCAATATGAGGTTGTGTACAGGGCTAGCAACAACCAATATGAGGTTGTGTACAGGGCTAGCAACAACCAATATGAGGTTGTGTACAGGGCTAGCAACAACCAATATGAGGTTGTGTACAGGGCTAGCAACAACCAATATGAGGTTGTGTACAGGGCTAGCAACAACCAATATGAGGTTGTGTACAGGGCCAGCAACAACCAATATGAGGTTGTGTACAGGGCCAGCAACAACCAATATGAGGTTGTGTACAGGGCTAGCAACAACCAATATGAGGTTGTGTACAGGGCTAGCAACAACCAATATGAGGTTGTGTACAGGGCTAGCAACAACCAATATGAGGTTGTGTACAGGGCTAGCAACAACCAAAATGAGGTTGTGTACAGGGCTAGCAACAACCAATATGAGGTTGCGTACAGGGCTAGCAACCTCATGATGTCAAACTAATTGCTAGTGAAACCACTGCTGCAAAGGTCACGAGTCCAGCTGCAGCTCAACAGGATCACAAAATGTATCTTCTTCATTTCTTCACTACAGTTCTTTGCCTTTCTTTCTTGTCTTCAATATTTGGATCCATGAAAATTCTATGTCTCTCTTCTTTTCTACAGTGTTTAGATCCATTCTGATAATTTTTCAGTCTTTGTATAAATTGTTTCAGCAGAAAGATATACCACAAAATTTCTTTCACTATATTTCAACAGAGCAGCTGTTGCGATCAAAATCAAAAGACAAAACATTTATCAGTTGTATATGTCACTGACCTTGAAGGCGGTCTTGACCTGTTGTGGCCAGGTGGACTAGCTACATTTCGAGGTGAAAGGACATCTGTTGTCCCCTCATTTGCTGACCTAATATGACTATGGAGAATTCGTGTGGCGCCATCCTGAGGACAAGATGAGTAATGGTTAGCACATAAAGTATACCAAACACTGAATCAGATCTCATTTAACTCTTAGTATACGAGCGGCCTTTTAGAAAGGCTGATGATCGATCTGCACTAAATAATTTATTTATAAAGATAACATAAAGTGTTATATATCAAAATGTGAAGAAATGAAACTCCTATATCATGCACGTAACTAAATTGTTCAGTGGTTTTAAACATGCATTCACCTATACATTTTCGCTATTGACGGGGATCGATCATCGGCCTTTCTAAAAGGCCGCTCGTATACTAAGAGTTAAGACTTTGTTGATATCTAATTTGGCCTCAAATATCAAGTGAGTCCTATTGTATGGCTGTGATACATGGACAACAACAAAAATGACAATGAAGAAGTTACAGCCATTCATAAATGGGTGCTTGCGTAGGATAAAAGGATTGAAATGTTACGATAAGGTCACCAGTGTGGCAAGAGGTCATAAAGTGCCAGTGGAACAAATGTTACGATAAGGTCACCAGTGTGGCAAGAGGTCATCAAGTGCCAGTGGAACAAATGTTACGATAAGGTCACCAGTGTGGCAAGAGGTCATCAAGTGCCAGTGGAACAAATGTTACGATAAGGTCACCAGTGTGGCAAGAGGTCATCAAGTGCCAATGGAACAAATGTTACGATAAGGTCACCAGTGTGGCAAGAGGTCATCAAGTGCCAATGGAACAAATGTTACGATAAGGTCACCAGTGTGGCAAGAGGTCATCATGTGCCAGTGGAACAAGCAGTGAGATGAAGATGCTGGCCATGGACAGGACCAACATGAAGGAAACCTGTTGATAGCATTACAAGGCAGTCCTTGTTCTGGAATACCCAGGGCAAGAGAGGTAGAGGTACACCAAAAAAACACATGAAGAAGGGAATATGAAATGATGTGGAAGACATGGAATATAAAATGAAGTGGAAGACATGGAAAGAGAAATGATGTAGAAGACATGGAAAGAGAAATGATGTGGAAGACATGGAAAGAGAAATGAAGTGGAAGACATGGAAAGAGAAATGATGTGGAAGACATGGAAAGAGACATGATGTGGAAGACATGGAAAGAGAAATGATGTGGAAGACATGGAATATAAAATGATGTGGAAGACATGGAATATAAAATGAAGTGGAAGACATGGAAAGAGAAATGATGTAGAAGACATGGAAAGAGAAATGATGTGGAAGACATGGAAAGAGAAATGATGTGGAAGACATGGAAAGAGAAATGATGTAGAAGACATGGAAAGAGAAATGATGTAGAAGACATGGAAAGAGAAATGATGTGGAAGACATGGAAAGAGAAATGATGTGGAAGACATGGAAAGAGAAATGATGTGGAAGACATGGAAAGAGAAATGATGTGGAAGACATGGAAAGAGAAATGATGTAGAAGACATGGAAAGAGAAATGATGTAGAAGACATGGAAAGAGAAATGATGTAGAAGACATGGAAAGAGAAATGATGTAGAAGACATGGAAAGAGAAATGATGTGGAAGACATGGAAAGAGAAATGATGTGGAAGACATGGAAAGAGAAATGATGTAGAAGACATGGAAAGAGAAATGATGTAGAAGACATGGAAAGAGAAATGATGTAGAAGACATGGAAAGAGAAATGATGTGGAAGACATGGAAAGAGAAATGATGTAGAAGACATGGAAAGAGAAATGATGTAGAAGACATAGAAAGAGAAATGACGTGGAAGACATGGAAAGAGACATGATGTAGAAGACATGGAAAGAGAAATGACGTAGAAGACATGGAAAGAGAAATGATGTAGAAGACATGGAAAGAGAAATGATGTGGAAGACATGGAAAGAGAAATGATGTAGAAGACATGGAAAGAGAAATGATGTAGACGACATGGAAAGAGAAATGATGTAGAAGACATGGAAAGAGAAATGATGTAGAAGACATGGAAAGAGAAATGATGTAGAAGACATGGAAAGAGAAATGATGTAGAAGACATGGAAAGAGAAATGATGTGGAAGACATGGAAAGAGAAATGATGTAGAAGACATGGAAAGAGACATGATGTAGAAGACATGGAAAGAGAAATGATGTGGAAGACATGGAAAGAGAAATGATGTGGAAGACATGGAAAGAGAAATGATGTGGAAGACATGGAAAGAGAAATGATGTGGAAGACATGGAAAGAGACATGATGTGGAAGACATGGAATATAAAATGATGTGGAAGACATGGAATATAAAATGATGTGGAAGACATGGAATATAAAATGAAGTGGAAGACATGGAAAGAGAAATGATGTAGAAGACATGGAAAGAGAAATGATGTAGAAGACATGGAAAGAGAAATGATGTGGAAGACATGGAAAGAGAAATGATGTAGAAGACATGGAAAGAGAAATGATGTAGAAGACATGGAAAGAGAAATGATGTGGAAGACATGGAAAGAGAAATGATGTGGAAGACATGGAAAGAGAAATGATGTAGAAGACATGGAAAGAGAAATGATGTGGAAGACATGGAAAGAGAAATGATGTAGAAGACATGGAAAGAGAAATGATGTAGAAGACATGGAAAGAGAAATGATGTGGAAGACATGGAAAGAGAAATGATGTAGAAGACATGGAAAGAGAAATGATGTGGAAGACATGGAAAGAGAAATGATGTAGAAGACATGGAAAGAGAAATGATGTAGAAGACATGGAAAGAGAAATGATGTAGACGACATGGAAAGAGAAATGATGTAGAAGACATGGAAAGAGAAATGATGTAGAAGACATGGAAAGAGACATGATGTAGAAGACATGGAAAGAGAAATGATGTAGAAGACATGGAAAGAGAAATGATGTAGAAGACATGGAAAGAGAAATGATGTGGAAGACATGGAAAGAGAAATGATGTGGAAGACATGGAAAGAGAAATGATGTAGAAGACATGGAAAGAGAAATGATGTAGAAGACATGGAAAGAGAAATGATGTAGAAGACATGGTGTGAACGGTGGTTTGGTTTTGATAGAGAGAAAGAAGGTAGAAAAAATGGTTGGAGAGATATGGATGGGTTTGGTTGCAGATTATTTGTTGTTAATGAAGGGAGATAAGATGTGTGAGATTAGGCTTTGTCTTAAGGGAAGTAACTTAGAATTAAGTCCCTTACAGGTTTGAGTGAGTTGATAAAAAAGTATTGCACGAGAAAGTCGAGATGCGTAAACACATGTTAGGCGTGAACGAAGAATGTTAGAACGGGGTTTTGAAAGAGTCTGGTGAGAGACGCGCTAAGTGTAGGCAGGGAAAGGTGTTTCTCTCAAGTGTGTAGTTAGATATTGAACGTACAGCGTAAGATTTTATTGTTGTATAAGATATATTCGGAGCACCAAAGTGTGTGTGTAAGAAAAAGTGTATTTCAAATGAAGGAACAAAACAGGTACGTTTTGACATTTTGATTATTTACTGCGTATGTGGCTCAGCAGACCAGGTCTGAGCAGAGGACAGTAAACAGATGAAATCTTGGTAAAAGTGACAGCCCTGGCGGTTAAGGCCAGTTTCTCGTATAGAGATATAACAAGAAGCATGGGAAAAGAAACCTAAATTAAATAAGCAGTACAGAAGAACGACAGGAAGTTCTGTCTGAATAAATATATGACATGTTCGATAGCTGAGACAAGTAATAGTAAGAAGACAAGCAAATGTATGTGAAAAATGGATACTGAGATTGTTTGAAACTGAAGATTGTATTTTGCAAGACTGCCAACCTTGAAGAGAAAGGTTGGGCATACCATTTTTACTCAGTTATCAACTTATGTTAATAAAGTTCTACCATTGATATTTTCACTGCTGTTTTGAGTGGTATCGATTGATCAACAGTGGGTATGAAGAAAAAAATAGAGTCAGTCTGAGTGAAGGAAGTTTCTAGTGTTTACTTTACAACACACTATCTACTGAAAAGGGCAGTGGTCCGAATCTTGCAATACGACTCACGGCGACACATGGAAAGAGAAATGATGTGGAAGAAATGGAAAGAGAAATCAAGTGGAAGACATGGAAAGAGAAATGATGTGGAAGACATGGAAAGAGACATGATGTGGAAGACATGGAATATAAAATGATGTGGAAGACATGGAATATAAAATGATGTGGAAGACATGGAATATAAAATGAAGTGGAAGACATGGAAAGAGAAATGATGTAGAAGACATGGAAAGAGAAATGATGTAGAAGACATGGAAAGAGGACAAGTTTCCACACTGTAAATAGCAATACATAATTAAACTCAAAGATCAAGTCAATCTCGAGATAATATAATCACAGTTAGTACATCCCATATATATGAAGTACTTAAAAGGCATAAGAAACTACCAACCTATCTCGACAACATACTGGTGCTCAAATAATACTAACATCACTTTTGGCACTTGAACAACTTCCAAGATCAGAAATAACACTGATCATTGCAACAACTAAAACCACACAACAGACACAAGCTCTTCCACACAAGAACGACCACGGGACATGTTTGTTCACTTCAACAACTTCTGTCCACTCCCCTTGTACAAACTTCCTAACCTTTTAACCTTCCACACACCAGGCTTACTTTAGCCACTAATAATTTCTACTTCAGTCACATGTTAATCAGAGTTCAGCTGCTTGTGCAAACAACACAGGGAACTCACAACAGTTTAAACTCCCACTGCATCCACAACAACACATGCTACAAACCTCGCTCCACCAAGAGCATACAAACATAGCACCTTCTCAAAATTACATCTTGACAGCATACAAAACCAACATCATTAATCTTTACCTGGTCTTAGTATCAACAGTTTAAAAAAAAAAAAAAAAAAAAAATTACAGTACGTCTTTCATTCAAGCCTAAACAGTAAGTCTTCTGAAATCATAATATTTACACTTACCTGGAATGTTTTTGGCAGCTCGGACAACAAGAGAGAAAACTCTGCTGGGTTCAGATTGAACAGTGCTATTAACACTGACTGTGATGCCTGTCAAGTGAAAAAAAATAAAATCATACAGTTAGGCAATACATAACAAAGTATACCACACAGTTAGGCAATATATAACAAAGTATACCCCACAGTTAAGTAATATAAAACAAACTAAACCATACAGTTAGACAACATATAACAAATTTAACCATACAGTCAAGCAATATATAATAAAGTATGCCACACAGTTAGGCAATATATAACAAAGTAAACCACACAGTTAAGCAATATATAAGAAAGTAAACCACAAAGTTAGGCAATATATAACAAAGTAAACCACAGTTAGGCAATATATAACAGATGTAACCACATAGTTAGACAATATATAAAAAATTTAACCTACAGTCAAGCAATATATAATAAAGTATGCCACACAGTTAGGCAATATATAACAAAGTAAACCACACAGTTAGGCAATATATAAGAAAGTAAACCACAAAGTTAGGCAATATATAACAAAGTAAACCACAGTTAGGCAATATATAACAGACGTAACCACATAGTTAGACAATATATAAAAAAAGTAACCATACAGTCAAGCAATATATAATAAAGTATGCCACACAGTTAGGCAATATATAACAAAGTAAACCACACAGTTAGGCAATATATAAGAAAGTAAATCACAAAGTCAGGCAATATATAACAAAGTAAACCACACAGTTAGGCAATATATAACAGACTTAACCACATAGTTATGTCATATCCAACTTGGTAAACCACAAGGTTAGTAATACACAACCGCACGGTTAAGTAATAAATAACAAGGTGGAGAAAATGGAAATGACTGGGATATGATTACCGAGTATCTGATATAATTTCTCCGTGTTGTGCGGGGGGGGGGGGGGGGGGGTCTCTTAAGGGACAAAGTAAGAACAGGACTAATGCATCTTCAGGCACGTTGTACAAGGCAACAAATGGGGGCTTTCCTCACAATGAGAAATATAGGAATGGAAAGAAATCAAATCCTGTATAAAAATATGAATTTTCAACACAGATGTAAAGTAAGTCCGACGGGATAGCTGTGAAAAAACGAAGAATGAAAACAATAACCATAGAAACGTTCATACTGGATGCTTGCTGATCACAAGGATTAAAACTTTAAAAAAAAAAAAAATATGGGGGGGAAGTAGCCCCCCATAGCAGATGCTGCTGTAGGGAAGTGAGGTGTTAGAGACTTCACCATACTTTATTATGAGGTGGGGGGGGGGTGACCAGTTTCTTTTCTCACTGCCTTTGTCTTCTTGAGCTCAACAGCATAGTTAGATGCCCATTTACAGCTGGGTAGGACTAGAGCGTGACGCTACCAGGTTGCAATACCAGTACCCGGTAACTGTGCTGCAAGAGGAAAGTGCTCTAACTGCTCAGCCAGTAATTAAAACGGTAGGACAATATGATCAATGTAAAACTTGGGGGACAGAACCCATCAACTATCTTACTTAGTCGTTCCCCTTCTACCATGAGGTGTAGAGGTCCCATTAACTATCACTGAAGGAAAAGCTGAAGAAAAGATTTTCAAGGCAGACAGGATGCAGAAAAAAATAAAGTCCTCTTCTAGTGTTACAAGGCATTCAATCGTTATGGAACCCAGAAAATAGTGGAACACATGGAGCAAGATAAAATGGCTTAGGAATAGATCTAGGTGGTAGCCTATGCCCTACAGGGAGCCGAAAGAAAGAAAAGTGACTATTGAACTTGTAGATTTTACAAGCAAGCATCACATGTGTCCTAGCATCACATGTGTCCTAGCATCACGTGTCCTAGCATCACACGTGTCCTAGGATCACAACTAGACCTCTTCTTGTCGGCATTAAAAATCGTCATGTCCCTGGGATCAAAAGTATTTTTTTTCGGTATCCCCAATGAAAACTCTCGAGCTGGCTAGTACAATATATTCGTGAACTGCATGAGATAGGGGCACGATCTTTTCTTTGTAAGGTTTATCCCCCCCCCCCCCCCCCCCCCCTTGAAATATATACTGTGTATGTATATACATGTGTGTGTATGTATATATATTACTGGACAAAAGTTAAGGGCCGCCATTCAGTTTAGACAAGGTTTATATAATTGATTGGCAAACTGTAAAGACAAGTGAAAATGTCATTAAAACAGCTCAGAGAAATGTGTATACATTTCTGTGTGCACTAAGTTAATTTTTTTTAAATGTCCAAAAACTGGGTCACTTTAACCGTGAAAATTGCCATTGTTGCTGCAAAAACTTGTGGTTTTTGCAACACGCCCCACTAGTTCAAAAGGTGAAAAAGTGAGTTGAATTTCTTTTTGTTAGTAAGTCACACATTATTAAAAAAACTTGACTGATCTTTTCCACGGATGAATCAACTTTATTTTGTAATAAATTGTTTACACCAGGTTGCATTTATTTGGTCCATAGTGGAGTTTTTCTTGGTGGCCCTTAACTTTTGTCCAGTAGTATTTGTGTGTGTGTGTGTGTATATATATATATATATATATACTGAGCGACTTTAATTACGCATTACTATATGAATCACTCACCAAGATGTCTGAGAATAAAATAATGGTAACATGTTTGATATCACTGGAAACAGTATCCATTGACCGACCAATTCCCGCAATCCGCGTAGCAGTGCATGCTGTGTTAAAAAAAAAACTACAGTCACAAATGTAAGGTAGGGGTCAAATTGAAAAGTCACAAATGTTGTTGTTGTCATTGTAACGCGCTCAGTAGCACGTTTGGTCACCGTTGGCATCAAGGCAAGCCTGGCAGCGGCTCCACATGGAGTTATCCAGTGTGCGTAGAAAATCCTGGGGGAGTCGATCCCATACTTCGGTTATATCGCGTCGCAAATGATCCAGAGTCTGCGGTCGTATAAAGCTGCCGTATATACGCGTCCTGTTGAGGTGTCGTAACTCTGGGTTGACCTTGACGGGGTCGATCTGCAATGGATCCAGTGGCCATTAAACGTTGTTGCAGTCAGACGATGGTGGACTGGTTGCAATTCAAGTGTCTGGATGCTTCTCTGGTGGACATCCCTCCTGTTATCATTCCTATCGCTCTTTCTCTCTCTGCAGCGCTCAGTCTAGGCATGGTTTGATGACGTGTTTGTGGTTGTGGACTAAAATATTGATTGTTTTCCAGTCCGTAGTGCTCTAGGCTGAGCTCTGGGTGAAAAGAAATTAATGTTTTCCGTGCAGAATTTTTACCAGGCACCTAAATCATGTTTTACGTGTTTCACGTGCTACTCTTGTCTCCAGCTTTGCTGGCGCAAAATGACTATGCTGGCCCTGGGCGGTGACCTTGTGAACCTGTGTACCAATTTCGGGAACAATTCCATGACCTTAAGATACTTTACTAGGCACTCGTATAATGATGCGTAATTAAAGTCGCTCAGTATATATATATATATATAAAGGTATAAAGTAACCGAACTAATTAAAACATCTTGGTTTCACAGCTGGAGCTAAGCATAATGTAACAAATAATTAACCAATCAATCTGTTGATATCTTATTTGTTTTACAACAACATTAAATCCACTGCAGGCTGTCTAGACCAGTTAAGTTTCATCAAAGCTCCTCTCCTCAGCACTTTTCAGGTATTCTGAATACCACAGACACCACAGCAGTCTCATGGGAGAACCACATAATACTTCATCTGACTGCAGTCTCCTACTTTGTACTTTTCATCTAATCCATTTGAGTATAAACGGTATAAACAGCAGCAAAGAATACAATGGTACAGGTCGGTAACCCAGAATCTGTACACCCGAAAACTGAAATATTCCAAAAATCCAAAGTTTTTTGTCTGACTTTTGGCCGATTTTTGAACTGATTTTTGGACAACTTGGGCTACTTTTTGCGATGTTTGCTACTTTGGGGATATCCAAACAAATCACATTTCCTAAACACATCCATCCCCGAGCATTTCAGATTCTGGGTTACCAACCTCTATGAAATAGCCAGAATGGTCTGTTCTGGGAAATAACCGACTAGCATCTATAGAACCTTCTACCAGAAGCACCATATGATTTAAACAGTCAGTGTCCTAACTGAATGAAAGCTTACAGTAAAAGAGGCAACGGATCCCATTACATGCCCATAGAGGCTTATTGGGAATATGGTGTTAGGCCCATATTTTCTTGTCCATTGGCACACTTGGGGTGATGTGGTCAGTATCACATCGGCCACTTTAACCTTCCCAGAGTTGCCCTGGTATGCCAATTCATGAGGCTGGGTCGACCTCTGAGCCATTTGTGGTCTAAAAAAGTCCCACCTCAATTGGGGATCAAACCAGGACCGCCGAGCTGGGAAGCCATTGAATTAACCAGTGTGCTTAAAGTACTACAGTAAAAGTTTTCAGGGAGGCAACATAAATTATTATAGTAATCACTTGGTGATAGATAAGACACACATTAAGGAAACCTTGATGCTAGTATTACAAGGCACACATGGAAAGACCTTGAGTTGACTGCACTGAACAGGAGGACCTGGCTTGTGTTTGCTGAAGGCCTATGCTCCTTGGGGAGCTGAGAGGTGATGACCATGACTTTGGTTCGGCTACAAAGAAACAACACACTGTTACTGTGTGGTTTTGTGGTGTTGATTGCTGACAATGGTGATGTCAGAATTGTCGGGCTTACTATTAGTGGCCGACGTGTTTATAATTAAGTGAATGTTAGTGGGCCGTTAATTCGTTAGTGATGATGAGGACAATGTCAACGCAACAGCAATGATTGGGTCATAAAGCTGACCAACTGGTAAGTAAAGCAGGCTGGACCCATTGTTTGACATCACTGACAATATGGTTTATTGAAGACGAGTACATAGACATCATGGGTCGGGACAGTTCATAAATGCAGTTACATGTGGTAGTCATCTTACATGATTCAATAAGTACAAATGCGGCCGTTGATTGATAGCACTGGTTGTTATAACATCAAGGTCATTGGTTTTTTTTACAGATTACATGGGTCTGGCGACTGGACCATGTTTATCTCTACATATACGTATTAATTTCAACAATCTGCTCCTGGCATCAGAGGGACACACTAACGGAAAGGACATATCTAGTCCAGCCGAAGCTCTGCCATAATGCCATAGGAACTCAAGTATCCGAGGCAGGTATACGAGCCATTTTTATTGGCCAAATATTATACTGGAAGGATTCTTGGCAAGGTTCTTCAAGAAATGGCTTCCTCATGTATCAATTCATAATCACATTAACAAGCGTGTGTCCTCCCTCGACTAAGGGCAGGTACACAAAACTCACGTCTATCTTGGAAGAAAAATATATTGGTCTGCCTCAAGCATCATTGCTGGATGGCAACAGATCGACGCAACAAGCTGCGCCATTCTGTTCAAATACAGTGCACGACGGCACCCAAATAATAACACATACAATTTACTTAGATGCGCTCACATGTGCGTCCAGAAAAGACTAGACCCGCATGTGAGGATCTCAAACACTTAACTCCCACGCAAAAAGAACTTAACACACACCTACCCTTAAATTGGGTCCTTGGGCCTGGTCCACAATGAACTTGGACAAAGTGTTAAACTGTTGGTCAAATGGAAAACAATCACTGTGGACAAAAGGAAGTTTGAATAGGTTAACTCTTTCAGTCCCAAGCAAAAAAGTGGGTTTGGCCCAAGCAAAAATGGCCACCCCAGTGCGTTTTTATTGTTGTTGTTTGGAAATAATTTTTTTAAATGTTCATATGCATAAATAACTTTGTTGTTGTATATGAAACTGAAGGTAATTGGATGTACTTTACTCTTGTGCTACAAGTATAAAAGCTTTCATTGAAAAATGATTAGTTATTCAAGGTAAAATGGAGGATATGCGCTTAAAAAAAATGATTAGTTATTCAAGGTAAAATGGAGGATATGCGCTTAAAAAAATCGCTTTAAAAATCTAAAATAAATATCTCAAAACAGAAACACGTTACCTCTTAAACACGTGCGGTATTTAAAAGAATGTACTTGCAGTCGGAAATGACGTTTTGGGTGGTTTGTGGGTAGTTATAATTAGAAACAGTCTCAAACAGAGGCACATATACTAAAGGCTTTTTAAAGTCGATTGGGCCAAGCGCGTCTAACCCCTGAGCCTTTATAAAGTCGATTGGGACTTAAAGAGTTAACACCCACAGCATATAGGCTAAAAGTCTAAATGGAAAAAAATAAACTAGGGCCTGTTGATTACTTGTTTGTTATCCATACCTGTCATGTGCATGTGTAATGTGCTTAAGACAGGCTTATTTACTTAACAAAACTCTTGGTTTTATTACTGCACTGATGGCATACCTTTACTTCATATATTTTATGACAGTTCATACCTATGTACCATTCCGTGCATCTCATATGATAAGAAATACCATGTTATTAACCATCTATGTGCTTTGTCCCAATTAGATCAACTTCTAAAAATTCTGCTGGCAGTAAGAACTATAAACAAAACTATCATCACAATAAATAATATACATCTTTCAACTGCTGCCATCAACAGGACAACAAGAGTAGCTGACTGATCGTTAAGTTGGATACACTTTATTCACTCCACTGAGCTTTTATTTCCCATGGTCTTCTTCATAATACAGTTTTTCTCGGTGTGTTAGTATTCTGATCAAGCAACTGAATCATTCTACAAGGTGTCCGAAAGCCTTGCATCATAGTGCATCACTGACCCTTGTAACACCATTACTCCTGACATCATTCATATTGTGCCTGATAACTAAATACACATCAGAATTTGTGCATTTGGAAAAAGGGTGGACACATCAAGCAAGTTCTGTAAATGTGTGAGCAAGTTCTGTGAATGCATGAGCAAGTTCTGTCAATGTGTAAGAAAGTTCTGTGAATGTGTAAGCAAGTTCTGTGAATGTGTCAGCAAATTCTATGAATGTGTGAGCAAGTTCTGTGAATGCGTGAGCAAGTTCTTTGAATGTGTGAGTAAGTTCTATGAATGCATAAGCAAGTTCTGTGAATGTGTGAGTAAGTTCTATGAATGCACGAGCAAGTTCTGTGAATACGTGAACAAGTTCTGTGAATGCATGAGCAAGTTCTGCAAATGCTTGAGCAAGTTCTCTGAATGTGTGAGCAAGTTCTGTGAATGTTGAGCAAGTTCTGTGAATGTGTGAGCAAGTTCTGTGAATGCATGAGCAATTTCTGCAAATGCGTGAGCAAGTTCTGTGAATGCATGAGCAATTTCTGCAAATGCTTGAGCAAGTTCTGTGAATGCTAGAGCAAGTTCTGTGAATGCATGAGCAAGTTCTGTGAATAAAAGCTTTGGTGTTGCTTTTTTTTTTTTTAAAAGTCCCTTCCTTATGATACCAGACTTATGGGACACACTATACCGACCTTCCTTATGATACCAGACTTATGGGACACACTATACCGACCTTCCTTATGATACCAGACTTATGGGACACACTATACCGACCTTCCTTATGATACCAGACTTATGGGACACACTATACCGACCTTCCTTATGATACCAGACTTATGGGACACACTATACCGACCTTCCTTATGATACCAGACTTATGGGACACACTATACCGACCTTCCTTATGATACCAGACTTATGGGACACACTATACCGACCTTCCTTATGATACCAGACTTATGGGACACACTATACCGACCTTCCTTATGATACCAGACTTATGGGACACACTATACCGACCTTCCTTATGATACCAGACTTATGGGACACACTATACCGACCTTCCTTATGATACCAGACTTATGGGACACACTATACCGACCTTCCTTATGATACCAGACTTATGGGACACACTATACCGACCTTCCTTATGATACCAGACTTATGGGACACACTATACCGACCTTCCTTATGATACCAGACTTATGGGACACACTATACCGACCTTCCTTATGATACCAGACTTATGGGACACACTATAACGACCAATAGTCATCACAATGTGTAGTCCTCCGGGGTCTCGGAGGAGACAAAGAAAGAATAGGATTAATCCTACCTTAGGCATGTCATATGAGACAACTAACATGAGCTTGTGCATGGGGGCTGGCGACCTTCCCATGTCAAAAGAATCAGTACAGAAACCACTGCCGCAAGGCGGTCAGCTGCATTGGTGGCTTCATGCTCCACAGGCAGCACAGCAGGAAACGATGATGAAGAAAACATTGCCAGCAGAAATCAAAATTCAAGTTCTCAGAAATGGCTATCTACTCATAACAATTGTATCAATGTTATTCTTACCGTATAACATCCAGGGTCTTCTGCACCTTGTTAGCCACAGATCCCAGCATCTCCCCACCAGCCTTTGTAAGCAACCTTGGCAGCAAAATGTGCAGCCACTCACAAAGATCAGTGCTCTGGAGATACACCAAATCAACGAGGGTATCCAAGAACACTGTGAACACCTGCGGGTTAGAAAATAATGAGCTTCTACATGAATAAATGAATGCTACAGAATCTTCCACAAAAAGAGCATGGGAATTTTAACACTGGCTTCCTGTAGAAGGGGGGCCGGGGGCGCAGCTATATTGGTACAGCCATGCTTCATAATGAGCCAAAAGGAAAATGATATTAGTCTTACAGTGAACAGATTCACTTTTAAGCTATTCTGATATTCTGACCTCCACATCATGCGATACAGTTAACATTTTGAGAATAAGACCTACTTGGTGATATTTTCATTTACAAATACAATGAGCTAATGAATTTGTAGCATATAAACATTTTTGATTTTTTTTTCTTCTTTTATCTCAGTTCCTTCTGGAGTACAACTTACTTAGTATTCCTTTTCTCCCCTGGAGTGTAGAGGTTTGTCAGAGAGAGCACCATAGTATCCTATCGGCTGTCTTCCTCCTGGCTTGGTTCCAATCTAGTCCTCGGTCCTTCAGAGATTGTCTAATGTTGTCCTCCCAGCTGACTCTGGGTCGTCTTAGAGGTCTGGATCCCTGGCTCTTAGTTTCCCATACTTGTCATGGTAGCTGATCTTCCCCCATTCTGCTGACATGGCCAAACTATTGTGTAGACAATGCCTCCCTTCCAGTCTATGACAGCTCCAAGGTATTTAAAGTGGTTGACCTGCTCCAGGACCTGTTCTCCAGCGTAATCTGATGCCATCTTCCCTCTCGTGATATCACCATGGTTTTTGATTTGAACTGGAGTACAAAACATTCACAAAATTTCTCCCATTTTGATCTGCCTCCTGTGAGCTGCTCAATTAATATCTGGTCTTTGTCACTCTGTTTGATCACTCTCGACATTGCTTCTCTGCATTTTCCTTGCCTCTCCCTTTATGCTTACTCCTGTAATTGCAGTAATTTTTTTATTCTCCAGAACAAAGACTGACTTGTAATGCCATCAACATGCTGAGACTGATCAATGAGGATCTTTATTTCATTCCCTTGTCTGTCCATCTAGAACATCAGCATTGACACGCTTCAGTCTACCCAACTGTAAATGGGTACCTGACTTTTCACTTGAGTTAGGGAAGGAAAAGGCAGTAAGGAAGGGAACTGGTCACCCCACCTCTCGATGCTGGACCTAGTTAGTGAAGTCCTTAACACTTCACTCCCCTACGACAGTATCTGCTATGAGACTACCTTAAGGCCTTTTATAATGTCAAAATATATCTTTCTTGGTCTTTCTATACTCTCACCATCTACGTTTCCTTCCAGGAAGAACTATTTTGTTACAATGCAATTAAAGTTATCCATATATGTAGAACAAAATGAGCCACAAGAACATGAAGATGCCCAAGAACATGAAGATGCCCAAGAACATGAAGATGCCCAAGAACATGAAGATGCCCAAGAACATGAATGCACAACATCAAACACATCTGGAAGAACTAAAAACAGAAACTGCGAACAATCCATCAAGGACAAGAATGTCAGCAGAATGAATGCATTTGCGGCAAAGAACCACAAAGACTCTATGGAGAACCACAAAGACTCTATGGAGAACCACAAAGACTCTATGGAGAACCACAAAGACTCTATGGAGAACCACAAAGACTCTATGGAGAACCACAAAGACTCTAGGGACAGATGAAGAACCACAAAGACTCTATGGACAGATGAAGAACAGCAAGAAGAAGAAGAACAAAGCAAAGAAAAGAGAAGTGGACAAAGAAGCACATGAAGAATTATAAAAAGAAAAGTACATACAGTAAATGAGGAAGGAGTAGATGATAATATTAAAAAACAAAAGAAACAAGAAAATAAGAATAACGATTATTCATGTAAACTTTAAAGAGGCAGATATTTTATATTTTTCTTTCCCCATAATAAATGACAACAAAGAAAGTAGTCAAATTAATACCAAGAATAAGGACAGAGATCAAATGATGTTGGCTTTACAAATGGACAAAAATGAAGACTGGATGTTTCAGACGGCCTTCTTCAGCCACTTACTTACTTAGTCTTTCCTCTTCTACCCTGGAGTGTAGAGGTTTGCCAGGGAGAACGCTATATAATCCTATCTGCTGTCTTTCTCCTGGCCTGGTTCCAGTCTAGTCCTCTGTCCTTCAATGATTGTCTAATGTTGTCCTACGAGCGAATTCTGGGTTGTCCTGGAGTTCTGGCTCTTAGTTTCTCATATTTGTCATGGTAACCGATCTTCTTCCATTCTGCATACATGGCCAAACCATCGTAATTGGGACTGTTCCACTTGGGTCTGCAGGGGCTGGGTTTTGAGGCCCTGATGTTTCATCTGGTTGCGGGCCATGTCTCTTCTTGTTACTTCAACCACCTTCCTAAGAAACCTCATTTCTGAGGTTTGGAGCTGGCTTTTGTGGGTTGCAGAATTTTGCCCATGACTTATATCTACATGTCAAGACTGGAACATAGGTGGAGCAGTATACAGCCATCTTTGTCTTCTTGCCAACTTCTCTTTTGCTGAGGAATCCTCGATTTATGGCCTGAAAAAGTCTCCCAGTTGCCACTCTTCGGGTAGCCAACACTTCTTTTGATGCCTCCCTTCCAGTCTATGACAGCTCCAAGGTATTTAAAGTGGTTGACCTGCTCCAGGACCTGTTCTCCAGCACAATCTGATGCCTTCTTCCCTCTCGTGATATCACCATGGTTTTTGTTTTGAACTGGAGTACAAAACATTCACAAAATTTCTCCCACATAAAAACCACAGAAATAACCAACAAACAGTTTATAAGAAACAACAACAGAAACCACATTAGGAAATCATTGTGCCATTCGCTCAAATTCTTTCAATGTCTGGTGCAACATCAAATTACATCATCATCAGGTGTCATCTCCACATCGAGACTCGGCTGCAATAGATCTCCAACATCTTGTGTCTCTTGTCTTGAAGGTGCACTCTGATAGACTCATTCCTGTCCATCTCTTGATGTTATCTTCCCTCTAGGATGTTTTCCTTCCCTCGTCAATGTTTGCCTTTGCCCTAGAATGTTTGCCTCATCTCTTCCTTCTATTACAGTCTTCAATAAGGTATTATGTCCTATTCCATGGCCAACAATGTAAAAAATTCAAGATTTACAAATAGCATCCTGGATTGAGGAATATCAGCAAATTTAGCTTCTGGGCTAAATGACAGGCATAAACAAATAAAAATTAATTAAAAAATACACACCTCAGGCACCTATTGCTACGTAGTAAATGCTGCAGAGATAAGAGGCCATCTTTTCTGTCTAGATGTGAAGAACTGCCCAGCTGTGCAATAATGGATCCCAAATCCTGAATGAAAAAGAAATATAAAAAATAAAACTTCTGTTTAACTATAACTGACAAATTCACTTGTTATGATTTACCATCTTTCTGAAGACTGACTGTTAATTTATCAGAATGAGTGGCCATAATATAAGTATTAGCATTCTTGTCAACAGAATTCAATAAACTTTGTCACCATCTGTCACTAACATTCTACTTTTCTGGAAAGATAATGAACTTGCTGGCATATCTGATTTCCAGAAACATGTAATGTATCTTTGATTTTAATTTGATTTAAAACATGGACTTCAACATGTTTTATGAAAATCTGAATTCTCTTATATCAAATAATATGTGTTACAATTATCAAACATGATCTTGAAACATTTAACACACATTAGAAAGCTCTGCCCCATTCATAAAATCAATATGGTGCAGACTGTTACGTGCTTGCACTTTTTGTAGTATGTCTCCAAAAGTCCCCATATAACCAGAAATAAACTTACCATACATAAAACTGGAGAAGATCACTGAGTAAAAACTTTAAAAAAATTCACTTTTGGTAGTATGTCTCCAAAAGTCCCCATATAACCAGAAATAAACTTACCATACATAAAACTGGAGAAGATCACTGAGTAAAAACTTTAAAAAAATTCAAAGTGTGAACACCAACAACAGTGCAGAAATCATATAGCAGAAATAGTGCAATATGTCATCATTGTAAATATATCTTGAAATCAATACAACAACCAAAAAATAATAATCCTGAAAGTAGTGTAGTGGTGTGGCTAGCATGCTGTAACCAGAAGAGCAAAAGTGACACAAGACTAAAGATACTTAAATCAAGTAACGGATAAAAAACATGCTGTGAAGTTTGATGAAAATGGCATGGCTATAGTCAAAACTGCATTTCATCATTTTCCTCTATGCTCCCTGCAGAGCAAGGATCCACCACTACAGCTGGCTCCCTTGCAGGATACCCTCAACAAGCAGTCACTTGCTCTTGTAATGGTGGTTTCCATGGCAATTTGTTTTACATGTTGAGATAGTGTTACGGGTTCATCTAGAGTATTTCAAGTGGTCTAGGGTTGAGTTTATTTTAAGTCCAACATTTGCACAGTCCACAAAAACGTAAGGCTAGTCTTCAGCAGTAGAGAACTTCATAATGCCTGATCGACGTTTTGAACAATATATCTTTAATCAACGAAACGTAGCTCCTCAATGAATGCATCCATAAAATAGACAATGGCAATTCTCTAGCCGTCCATAAATCCGTCTATCGTCATGTAGACTACGGGAACAATGTCAGAGTCATCTTGCTGAAGTATTTAATATAGTATTTCTCACTCATTCCATTCCTTTCAGCACTTGACAAATCCGTATAAATATAATCACGCTTAGGCTCCAACTGTAGGACGACCTAGCTGATATGAAGAACATAAAACTCTATATCAAGAGTGCACTTTCTGGAGCTCGTTGAAACACGACTTTCTCACACGGAGAATACACAGCCAAAGAGGCCGAACCACAGCTCACATGTTCGATCTGAAACCGGCAATGGATCGTCTGCTTAAAATCAGCAGACTATGTGACGTACTTCCGGGGTAGTCTGGGCAACGCTTGTCAACAAGGAAATGAGTACATAAACCCTCTCGAAGCGATAGAACCTGTTATGAATTTAGTCATAACAGATAGCCAGCCCCATGCACAAATGTGTAGTAACTGTCATGTATGACATGACTGAGGGTATAGTAGTCCTACTGTTTCCTTGGCTTTTCAGAGACCCCTGAGGAGCACACAGGTCAAAAACTGCAAATGTTGCAGAAACAAAACATTATCAACCAAACTGCCCCTTTTGACTCATTCCCTCCCAGGCTGTTTTTGGGTTTTACCCAGACCCCAAAATGGATGCAATTTTTTCAGACAGATGAAGTTTTAAAAACAGACAGTGGACAAATACATAAGTTCAGTAGGTACATATGTTATACATTTAAATGTGTGAAATTGACTGGAGAATCTTATGAATTGCTTCATATAATTAATTGATATGAATAGGTGTGTGTTATGTCTTGTGAAGTGTAGACTTGATTAAGAAAGTGTTTAAAAAATTAAATTAAATTGTATACTTAAACTTAAATATTTCAGCTCTCAATTAATGTATGGCAATAAAATGTTCAGAATATCAGTGCACATTTAATTTGAAACATATCTAGAAACTTTTATTACTATCACTTCATAGATCACCTGTGTGTTACCGGGGCCCGAAAGGGGAGCAAAGAATAGTAACACTGTTCCCTTCCATGCATGTCGTAGAAAGCGACTAAGAAGGGTTGGGCATGGGGCTGGTTACCCCATCCTGTAAAAAATTTAAATCACAAAAAACTTCAACAAATATGGACAAGTCAAATAAGGAAAATTAAACACAGCCATCCAAGACAGGGGAAGGTCCTCTCGCAGGGAGGCGTATGATGCAACACAGAGAAAGCCGAAAGGAGTCTGTGTTGCTGAATAACCTTCTTTCTTCCAGGAGAACTTCCAGATTTGGCACCTGGAATGTTCGGACATTAAACGAACAAGGGAAAGTGGCACAAGTAGCAGCAGAAATGAGGGAATATAAAATTGAGGTTCTGGGAATACAGCCGATGGGAGTCTGGCGCTCTCTCTTCCAAACCTCTACACCTCACGGTAGAAGGGGAACGACTAAGTAAGTAAGGTTCTGGGAATGTGTGAAACAAAGTGGAAGGGGGTAGACAGGAAGAAACTCATCACAGGTGAATTGGTGCTGTCCTCAGGACATGAAGACGAAAGTTCACACCACAGTGATGGATAGGACACACACTGAGGAAACCTGTTGATAGCATTACAAGGCAGTCTTTGTTCTGGAACCCCCAGGGCAAGAGAGGCAGAAGTAGACCAAGAAGCACATGGAGAAGAGAGCTGGAAACAGGTGAAAATGATGAGGAGAACGTGGAAAGAACTTGAGATGATGGCACGTGACAGGAGGACTTGGCATGTGTTTGTTGAAGGCCTATGCTCCTTTGGGAGTGGAGGGTTATGACTTCATAGATGTAATTTTTATGATTTTCTTCTCAAAACCACATATGTTTGTAAAAACAACCACTCAAAATGTGTGCAATTGTTCTCTTCAGGTAATGTTTTAAAAACAGGTAGTAGATAATCATATTATTTAACTAGGTGCTTATGTTATACATACAAATGTGGGAAATTGACTGACAAATCTTTTGAAATGCTTTAAATCATTATGTGATGTTAAAAGTGTCTGCTATGTCTTGTGAAGTGTACAACTCATTAAAAAAATTAAATAAAATTGTTTACTGAAACTTAAATATTTCAGCTCCAAATTAATGTATGGCAAGAAAACGTTCAGAATATCAGTGCACATTTAGTTTGAAACATATCTAGAAACTTTTATCACTATCACTTCATAGATGTAATTTTTACGATTTTTTTCTCAAAACCACATATGTTTGTAAAAACAACCACTCAAAATGTGTGCAATTTTTCTCTTCAGGTTATATTTAAAAAACAGGCAGTAGATACACATTTTATTTAACTAGGTGTTGATGTTATACATAAACATGTGGGAAATTGACTGAAGAATCTTGTGAAATGCTGTAAATAATTATTTGATGTATGAAAAGTGTCTGTCATGTTATGTGAAGTGTAGACCTGATCAAAAAAAAGATAAATAAAACTGTGTACTTACATATGTCAGCTCCAGTTTAATCCATAGCAGAAAAATCTCAGAATATCAGTGCACATCCATTTTGAAACACAACACATTTTTACCACAATCACTTCAAATATATAATTTATATGATTTTTTTCCTACACCACATATTTCTGTAAAAACCAAACAACTATGACTAATATTATTTACACCAACCAAATTCTATTTTACATTTCCCAGAAGAATTTGCCACTATTCACGTGCTTTTATGGTAGTCATAAATACATTGTGGGTGTAGATGTGGCTGGTCTGGACATCCAGTGCAATAATAATGACAGCGCTGACAACGAGCAGGTGTGCTGCTGTGGACACAGTTCTTATCTCTTTTTGCATAACATACAAGATGTCTTGTGTCACACTGGTACTCTGAAGTTGAGGCAGCTTGGGATCTAACAATATTAGTAGCTGCATTTTCTTCGACACTAAGTGGACTCAAAACAGCAGAAGCTCCAGTTAGTTGGTGAAGCAGATTTCTTTTGAACTGCAGCAGTGATTGCTTTTCATCTCCATGAAAACAGTATAAAACTGAAGCATTCACCTGCACTATTTCAAGCAGCCAGAAGAAAATTTTTTTCCACCATTTAACAGATTTTCTGTTGTGCACACCATAATAACCAACTTTCTGATCCAGGAGATCACACCCATTCATTGAATTGTTGTATTCATCTATCATTTTTGGTTTGACAATGTGCTTCCGTGTCGTTATGGTCTCCACTTTGGCCTGAGAAGATACAAGGAAAACTGATTTCTTGGCCTTTTTGTCTCTAAATGCTGTACACAACACTGTGCCTGTTTGTGTCATATACCAATTGTATTCCAGATAACTAAGGCGCAGAGTCTTCAGCTGTAATGGAAAATTTCTCCGGATAATGTTCAGAGTACCAGTGTAGTATTGCTTCTTCTCCAGTAAGAAGTCAATGAGTTCTCTTGTGGTGTAATACCTGTCAGCAAATAAATGGTGTCCTGTACCCAAAGGCTGTATTAGGGTCTGAAAAATCTTGACAGCTTGCCCACTGTTTGCATCCACTTCAGGATCATATGAAGTATCAGAACCAAAATATGTGAACATGTTCACCACATATCCAGTTGCTGAATCACATAAACCAAAGACGTTTATGTGATATTTGCTTGGTTTACTTGGATTATACTGCTTATATTGCCATCTGCCTTTATACCCTATTACCATTTCATCCAAACTGAGATTTTGGAATGGGGAAAAGGCACTCTGAAATTTTTGCAAAAACATGTTCATAAAAGGTTCAATCTTTTCTTTTCCTTGTGAATTTTCATCAGAGGCATGAAGCATTGTATGATATAATGCTTCAAATCTACTTCTTGAAAACATCTGACGAAACCAAGGAGTATAAAATTCTGCAGATGTACACCAGTAGTCGCGAATGCAGGTCTTTTCTGAATCCCAATATTTATTAGGACAGCAATAAACTTATCAAGTTCATGGCGCGTGACTTCGGTCCACCGAGAATACATTGAATATTGTTTCGCAGGGTTATTTTGAATACATTTGAGTCTGGCATAATCATTGATGCACTGGCACATGACATCTTTAAACAAAACATTGAAACATTTCAATGGGGTTGACAGGTCAAGCCCCTCAGTCACACCTGGTGTTCTCTTTGGACAAAATCGAAATGCACTTTGTGTCATGCCCTCAGCAATTTCTAACCACTCTGTGACATCTTGTGAGGATGCACCTGCCTCTAGACTTGTGGCAGTTCTCGTAGCTTTACTGTTGGTCAGAATGGGGTTTTTACCCCTTCCTGTTCCTTTAGTGACTGAAAGTTTAGCTCTTTTTATACCAGACCTACCTGATGCCTGTTCAATCAGCTGATCGGCATCGCCGTCAGAATAATCACTTTCATGAACATTCTGACACAAAGTCTTTACAACGTCTTCATCGGAATCACTAAACCTAACTTCTAAATCACTGTCGCTAGAATTATCTTCTGTCCACTGAGAAATAAGCACTCGTGCTTGCTCAGCTGAGAGCCGGTGTTTAGAAGAAGAATCTCGCTCCATTTTGTTTGTAAACAAAGGATTAGAAATGGATATAAAACACACAATTTTAGTTTCACAAATTTTTTTTCGCTCACAAACGTCCACAAACATGTGCCAGATGTAATAAAATGATTTAATACCGGCTAGTTGCCAGGTATTTTATAATTTTCCGTTCAAATTCGACATATATCACCTTGGCGCAAGGTACGCCATGGGTGGCATGGAAGGCCTATCTGGCGCGTCACACGTCCGTTTGGGCAGAATGAGTTAATGACCCCATTTTAGTAAGTCATTACTTGCACATCTATCTCAACTTTTCATTAAAAAAGTATTGAGTTGAATAACTCTTTACATGTAGGTATACAACAATCATTGATTGTACAAGTGAAAAACAGAAAACAACAACATAGAGAACACTGCTCAAGTCCAGCAAAATCTGAGTACGTGTTGATACCATTATCCTACATATATTAGTACAACAAATTCTGATATCCAACATCAACTATAACAACATTAACTGGTGTGCATAATAACAATATTAATTGGTGGTAACAACTCTTACTTACTTACTTAGTCGTTCCCCTTCTACCGTGAGGTGTAGAGGTTTGGAAGAGAGAGCGCCAGACTATCCTATCGGCTGTCTTCCTCCTGGCCTGGTTCCATTCTAGTCCTCGGTCCTTCAAAGATTGTCTAAGGTAACAACTCTGCCTAATGTTATTGTTATCGCTGATCAGAATCAACATCATCGTTCTCCGGGCAAAGCTCATAGGTACTCAGTCTCCCTCAGCAAATGTCGAAGGGTATGAATACTAATTGTTCCTGTTGCACTCTGGTTGTATACACGCCGGGTGGGATGCATCCTCTCACACATCCATCCCTGCTGGTCTTACATTTGATTCTAAATTCCAGCAATCTTAGCCTTGATGATTCATCGATTGCAGTGTCAGTATCTAACAGGCAATCATTACCTGCCCTCAGTATCTCTCCCTTATCCAATGCCTAATGTCAACAATATTAACATAATCAATGTTGATAATTTTATTCAATGTTAAACAATATGCTCACAACAACATACCACATGTCGATAATTCTTGTCAATGACATCATAACAGATAGCAAAAATAGGTATTCTATTCGCAACAATGACATCGTAAAAGATGTTGACAACTGTATCTCCTACAGATGGCAACAATTGTGTCCTATATTACACAATAGCATCATAAGAGACAAACGGGAGCCACGCTGGTGTAATGGTTACCACACTGCGCTGGCGATCGGGTGATCCAGGTTCAAGCCCGGGCGAGGACATTTGATAAAGTGTCGTCGACCGGGATTTGGACTGGATTCATTCGAGCCCTGGCGAGGACATTTGAAGGAGTGTCTTCGACCAGGGACTGGAATAACCTGAACGGCTCCTGAGCCGACCCAGCTCTAATGGGTACTCTCCGAAGACCGCGAGTATCTGCCTGAATGGCGAGAGGAAACCTGTCAGCGTACAGGGAAAATAGGATACTCACGTAAAAATCAGTCTCAGGTTAGACATACTAACCTGAGATTTCGCCTTGAGTAATAGTGGGTGTATGTAAAAAAAAAAAAAAAAAAAATAACAGCTGTGTCCTACATACACAATAACATGGAATGGAAGGTAATTTCGGCACGGACTGTACATTTCATACAGAATGCATGTCACTTTAGTTTTCATATTTCATTTCAGTTTATGTTTACATTTATCAATTAATAACCTTTGGCTCCCCAAAGTGCATAGGCATTTCAAGAAAGACATGCCAAGTATTCCTGCCATAGTATTCCTGCCATATGCCATCATCTCAACATCTTTCTCATCAGTTTTATTTCTGTCTCTCGCTCTCTTCTCCGTGTGTTCTATGATCTGCCTTCAGTTCCATTGCCCTGGGGATTCCAGAACAAGGACTGCCAGCTAATGCTATAAACAGGTTCCTTCAATATGTGTCCAATCCATCTTTTCCACTGGTTGACAAATTAGTCCAATCCATCTTTTCCAATGGTTGACAAATTACACACACAATTTTCAGTTGTGACTACAGTAAATGTGCAAAATTTGTGCCATAAAAATACAAGGAAGTATCCAAGAGTTAAGAATAAAGAAGAGAGCCAAGTTACTAAAGAAAAACAGTGAAGAATCCAGTATTCACAAATACAGTATTCAGAAGCATGGTGAAGTATTTGGTAGCAATAAAATACAGAAGTCAAACTTCCTTAAAATTAATGTAGCAGTGAATTATACCAAATGTGAAATGCAAGCTTTAGATATAGTTGTAACTGGCAGCATTCTTACAGTATTTATCTCACAGATTATTGTGCTGGGGTACTGTAAAACTGTGAGGATGGATTTAAATAAAAAATCAAAGCAATAGAAGAGGATTATCATGGGCAGACAATCACCTCAGCAACTCCATATCCTGAAAAATATGACTTGGTTCTTCTCCACATCTGTGGGCATACAGGAGAAAGTGAGAGTGAACTTCCAGTGAGTTAACATTACCAAAATCCTTTTCTATTTTCTTATCCATTATCCTCACACAGGAGAACAGCTCGGATAATGACTTTATAGTTTTATTTTTACTCGTTTCATACATGCCAACTAGTACAGGTTACCCATATTCTGTACAGGTATTTTTTTCTTCACATTTGTGCAGCTGTACATACTTTCTGTACAGATTTTTGCCTATATATATATTGCTGTAATATTCCGTACTGAGTTTCCAATTATATCCAACATGACGAATTGTACCAAAGGTGCTCAATACAAACAAGGGACAAGCAAGTAAACAATAACTTATGTGAAAGCATGGGCGAAAAAAAATTCTCTTTTGTTTTCATAAAGAACAAAACAGTCGTTGTGTGGTTTTTTTCTGCCTTTGTATTGTTGTTTGTAAAATATTTTGCACAGTTTTTTTCTTTTTGGGGGGGGGGGGGGGGGTATTTTTGGTACAGGTGTTTGGGATTTGCTGTACAGGTGTTTAGGATTTTTTTTATCTCCAAGGGTTGACATATATGTCTTTTCTGTAAGAATCCCTAATTTATCTTCTGCACGCAACTTCTAGATTAAAATAGGACAAGATCACTAATGTGGAACTGATGACAAGAACCAGACAAGAGCCAGTGGATCAGGAGATGAGATGCTGACAATGGATAGGACACACACTGAGGAAACCTGCAGATAGCATTACAGAGCAATCCTTGTTCTGGAAGCCCCACAGGGCAAGAGAGGCAGAGATAGACCAAGAAAAAAACGGAGATGAGAATTGGAGATTAAAATGAAAATGACGAGGAAGACATGGAAAGAGCTTGACCTGACGTCATGTGACAGGAGGGACTTGGTACGTGTTTGTTAAAGGTCTATGCTCCTTGGGGAGCTAAAGGGTCTTGACTGCCCCATGTAAGCAGTTCCAGGTCGGAGATGGATTTCGGCCAACAAATTTGAACAATTTTCTTCAGGCAGGTTGTGTGGAATGAGGATAATTTGGACATTTCCTTTTCTGTTACTTTCCATCACTCCGCGCTATACAAGAGTACAGAAAGTACCAACTCTCGTGTAATCTTAACTTGGTGTTTGTGCTGTACTGAAAAGATTTCCAAATGTTTATATTTGCAAAGGCTGTTCTGGCTTTAGTCATTCTGTTACTGATGTCTTTGCTTGTTCCGCCGTCTAGTGTTACTGTGCTTCCTAGATATGTAAATGTATCTGTTTGTTCCAGCTTTTAGTTCCTTATTTTTATGGGCTCAGGATTTATTACACTGAGTGTCATGACCTCTTGTCTTCTTCAGGTTGATAGTCAGTCCCACTTGTTGGCTATATTTATTCAGTCTTTCTGTTTTTTCTTGGATGTGCTGATGTGAAATATGATACACAGACGATACTGAACTACTCTCACATAAATTATAATAATATTAACATAACATTCGCGATGAGAATAGACATTAGGGACACCCTGTATACATAAATCTTCAACTTTAAAGGCTTCATTTTTTTTTTTCCGTCCTCTCCTCACTATCAAAAGTATCATGATGTTTCTTGAAGGCTGATCCCTCTTAGAAGCTCTTTTAGAATAATTGTTTCAACCGGCAGCATAAAAACAGTAAAAATAAAATGCAACAGATAAGGAGAAAAGCAGTTCAAAGCCACAACAACAATGACGTCTAAGTGTATCAATAACTTCATCAGTACTGTTAGATACACTCAAAAATAATTTCAACAAGCAGCAAAAACAGAATATCTATAATAAAACGATTAAAAAATAAGCCTTTTAAACTTGCAACAACTAAAGGCATGGATGCATCAACAACATCTTCATCATTATGTAGGAAGTAAATATAAAAAGATGGATGGGAATTGGTACTTTCAGAGTGTACTGAGAAGACAATCTTGAACCAATTCAATCTGATACTCATGCCCCAAAAATAAAAATAAATAACGTGTCATCTTTATATGACCACCAGCTAAGCACATTGCTATAGAATATAGACACAGTTCTTATCTGTGTGTATACTGTATGAAGTATGAGAACACAGACACAGCTCTTATCTGTGAGATGTGTGTATAGTGTATGAGAACACAGATACAGTTCTTATCTGTAAGATGTGTGTATACTGTAAGAAGTATGAGAACATAGACAAAGTTCTTTTCTCTGAGATGTGTGTATACTGTATGAAGTATGAGAGCACAGACACAGTTTTTATCTGTGAGATGTGTGTATACTGTATGAAGTATGAGAACACAGACATCGTTCTTACCTGTGAGATGTGTGTATATTGTATGAAGTATGAGAACACAGACAAAGTTCTTTTCTCTGAGACGTGTGTATACCGTATGAAGTATGAGAACAAAGACACAGTTCTTATCTGTGAGATGTGTGTATACTGTATGAAGTATGAGAACACAGACATAGTTCTTATCTGTGAGATGTGTGTATACTGTATAAAGTATGAGAACATAGACAAAGTTCTTTTCTCTGAGATGTGTGTATAATGTATGAAGTATGAGAACATAGACACAGTTCTTATCTGTGAGATGTGTGTATACTGTATGAGCTATGAGAACAAAGACACAATTCTCATTTCTGAGATGTGTCCACTATATTATTATTGTTGTTTAACTTGAGCTGCTGAGCTTTTCGCTCCTTTGCAACCAATACTAAGTTGAAGAGTCCTTCTGCCATTCTGAAATGTGTTGAGTTGAAGTCAAGAGTTCCAGTTTCTCCAGCTTGGATTGCATTTAACCTTTAGCACGCTGCATTCTTTGGCGAAAATTTTCGCCTCCAGCTGCATTCTTTTTCACAGCGTCCCGTTTCTATAGTGGGTGACCCTTAATGTCTATAGTTTTTGTGTTTCTTGGTCAATTGCTATCATGTTTGGAATTTATATAAATAAATGAATGGTGAATCTGATGATATAAAATTTGTTTGTGTACATATTAGATGTGATAGGAAGAGAGGAAAGGAAAGATGAAAAAAACGAAAAAAAAATTTTAAATAATAAAAAAATATTTTTTTTTTTATTTTAAAATTTAAAAAAAAATTTAAAAAAATAACCAGCAAACGAAGGGTCCATATCCCTTGCATCTCAATGAAAGTCATTTGACCAATAGACCAATACAAATCAAATGACGATCTTTTCGTTACACCCATCATCAGTAGCAAAGCAACAAACGCTCTCGTCAGCTGTGACATTCGGCCGAAATTCTAAATCTTTCCGATATTCCTAGTCCTAACCCCTAACATTATACATACTTGAAAGGCCATTTTACTTTCGTTTCCATCTCAGCCATCAAACATATTCTGAGAACCGATATCAGCGCTTATAAAGACAAAAATCTCATCCCCACCGCATGGCGTCAGAATCCAATAAAATTAGAGCAAAAATGGCTGTGTGTTGATGCAGATTCATTTCGATTTAAAAAATTTACAAAAAATAAATGCGGATACACCCATCGCTTTTTTAAGATCGGAAACGGAAGCTAACTCTCTTGCAAATAACATTACAACTTAACATACGGGGCTGAAATCACGTGTACACAAGTCCTCATGCTAGAAACGGTGATATCCGTAAGGCGACACATGGCAGCTCCAGCGTGCAGAGCATAGGTTATCTTCGGCGACATGTGTCGCCCGCAGCGTGCTAAAGGTTAAAGGATATCACATCTGGTCCTAAGCTAGGAGGATGAAGTGTGTGGCATACTATGCATTCTCCGCCATCAAAGGGAGCTCTCCAAATATGCAGAGCTAAAATACTGTGCTCTGATTCTGAGCTCTCCCACGGAATTGTCATGTCCTACACAGAGCCAATTCTTAGCTCCCCATGCCTATCATGGGTCCATCGTGAGATCCTCCTGCAAACAGCCAACCAGGTAAAAGCCAGAGTTACGTCTGGGGCTCAAGTGACTCCTCCAAACTTAGTGTGCAATGCTGGGTTCTCAACATGTTTCACCATAGGGGGAATCCCTGGAAGTGTGTGAATGATTCTAGAGTCAATGAAGGTGTAATTAGTCTCACAGACATAGGTTCACATCCACATCTATATTCTATAGCAATGTGCTTAGCTGGTGGTCATATAAGGATGACTCCAGATATACCTCCATGCATGTGGCCACTATATAAACTATGAGAACATAGACACAATTCGCATCTCTGAGTTGTGTCCAATGTATAATTAATCTGTGGGAACGTAGACACAATTCTCATGTCTGAGATGTAGCCACTATGTGAACTATGAGAAAACAGACAGCGCTCTCATCTGTGACATGTGACCAATGCATGAGCTACGAGAACATAGACACAATTCTCCCCTCACTGATGAACTAAGAGAACACAGACACAATTCTCCCTTCTGAGATGTGGCCACTGTATGAACTATAAGAACATAGACACAATTCTCCCCTCTGAGATGTGTCCACTGATGAACTAAGAGAACACAGACACAATTCTCCCCTCTGAGATGTGCCAACTATATGAACTATAAGAACATAGACACAATTCTCCCCTCTGAGATGTGGCCACTGTATGAACTATGAGAAAACAGACAGCACTCTCATCTGTGAGATATGACCACTGCATGAACCATGAGAACATAGACACAATTCACATCTTCGAAATGTATCCACTGATGAACTAAGAGAACACAGACAGTGCTTTCATCTCTGAACTTAAACAGAGTTCTCATCCCTGACATGCAGCTACTGTATGAACTATGACAACCCAGGCACAACTCTCACCTCTGAAGTTCGGCCACTGTAAGAACTGTGAGAACGTTCAGAACATACACTAGATGTCTCGCTAGCTGCATCATCTGAATCATACTGGTCATAACGTTTGAGTTGTGGGCCTTTAACCTAAGGAAAGAACAATCTATTTATAAAGACATTCAAGACTTTCAAGTTTCAATATCAAATTTCAGCCCCTCAAAAGTTTTAATTAGTTATGAACTTTCCCGGTCAATTTTTTTCATTATAAATTATTGTCCACTCAGTTTTCACCATCACAGTTTACATTTTTCCCAAATCTAAGCTTTAAATAATACATATTGCATAAATTTATGTTAATTATATATATTGCATAAGTTTATATTACTCGTAATTATATATTGCATAAATTTATATTAATTATGTATATATTGCATAAATTTATATTAATTATATATATTATTTGACTTCAATTTTAGTTGCTTAATTTGCATGCATGTTGACATTTCTTTCCCTTTGCTCTGTACTGTTACTTATTTACTGTACATTTTTGTAGTGTTACTTGTGTTCTTTATTTCATTTCTTCATCTTTCTGTGCCACTCATCTTTTTTTTCACGTGTCTGCATTATCCACTATCTTCTTCTTTTAACCTGTCTATATTTCTTGTTCTCCTTCCTGGTGCACCTATTGACAACTCTCCTGTTTCAATTTATACAATGTTTCCTCGAGTATTTACTTCTAAATGTTATAGCTTTAATTTTAAATATGTAATTGCTTTTTTGCTCCCCCCCCCCCCTCTCTCTCATCTGTGTTATTGCATGTATGTGTGCGTTCAATTACTGAATGCAATGTAATTAATTACTTATTACTGAAGTTAAGAATGTTTTAATTTGAAAACACTTTGATAATTATATTATTAATACTATTATTTGAGTTCATATTCTTTTTTTCTTGATCCTTATTTTTACTTGCTTACTTCTTGTACTTTTTCCACTTATCACATGGTTTATTAAACATTCATTCATAACTTTTTTTTTTTACAAGTTTGCAGTGTCCATTGTCTGTTTCTCTTGACCAGTCTATATTTCTTGTCTTTGTTGCCTGTTTGTAACTGTGGATGACAAAGGGTAAACCCCAAAATGTCCCATGTTTCCTGTGTGCCGTTAATTTGTAAAACTGATTCCATACCATTTTCTTTTTTTTATTGATATATTAATTACATATGTGTATTTAAGAGAGCAGAAATGTAAAAAAGGCAACAGTGCCTATTTCTTTACCCTGACAGAATAAAGATTTCATTCGTTCATTCCAGTTTATGACTGTACCCGAAGGAGTGAAGCCCAAAACATCCTATTTTCTTGTGTGTCATCCATTTTTAACAAAAAATATTTATACCTTACTTTCCTTACCAGTTTTCACAGCAGCCACCTTATTTATTTAAATAATTTTTCCCACTTAAACAGTTTTTATTATCAAATTTTTCATCACCCGATTTTCTCACTTCAAGATTCTCATTATGTGTGTCCTGGTCAAATTTATAATTACAGAACCAGTCTGCTGTCAAAGTTTTCAGTATCAAATGTTCACTACTAACTTTCATTATCTAATTTTCTCACTTCAAGATTTTAGTACCAAGGCTTTCTCAAAGTGTATAACAGAGAATATCTAATTCATTGCTGCTACCCTGTTTTCATTTTGTGATCATTTTATATTGTCCACGTCTCTTCTTTCATATTTTTGCGTTTCTTCAATATGCCCTACCAGAAATATTTGATTTCTTCTCTTCATGCCTTTATCACCAATTCTTTTTCTCTCATGCCTTCTGACATATCTCGGACAGCCACTGCCTTAGCCTTCACCACATACAAAAAAAACACGCTTTACATGTCACTCTAATTTTCTTAATAACTGCCTTCAGGTTAGAGTCATCCCTAAAGGGTTTCTTTCCCACTTCCATCCTTCGACTGGACACTTTCATCCTTCTGTACTGCACCGCTTGCAATTAGTTGATAAAAAGTGTTCCTTTCAACGTATGAGGTGTGTTATTACTATGCATAAATGCCTGCTCACTGACTTGGAACTTTTGAAATCCAACCTCACTCACCAACTTCGTCTACTGACTTCTTCGTACCCGACAGCCTTGCTTCTTATTCATACTATTATTCATGATATTAATAAGGAGCTCTAAACTCGGCTGAGCATGCATAAAAAAGAAAAATTGCGTTGCCTCCGCCCTCATGTTCCTTCTGAATCTTCAGCGTCCCCTGTTCTCACTTCTACTAAAGTTATTTGCATTCCTCCTGATCTACAACTATCTCCTGATGAATTGTCTGTTCTTAGTAAAGGTCTTAAGTTTGTTCCTCTTCGCTCGACATTTGATAAATATTCTATACTCCAAGATGTCTACCGCTTCCACCGTCGCATGCGTCTTTAATATTACCATAGGAAGGGTAATGATTCTAAGCCAGACGGGGATATCTTTCGTCACTTTGTTAAACCTGTCAGACTGGACTCCTGCTCCAGGTGTCTCTGCGACTCTCGATTTATATAATGCTAACACTTTGCATGACATTAATCAACTTTCTCTACCCCGTCTACGTCGATCTAACCTGACTACTTCTGAATGGCGGTCATTGTCATCCCTTAAAAAGCGGGATGACATTATCATCAAACCTGCCGATAAAGGTGGTGCAGTGGTAGTTTGGCGAAAGGACTTGTACATTCAAGAAGGAGTCTCACAGCTCGGCAACTCCACCTTTTACTCACCTAGTTCTGGTGATGCCACAGTCTGCAATAATCTTACTGTTCATGCCACTATTCGTGATCTCATCCAAGATAACCTCCTTCCTTCTAGTGCCTTGTCTCTCCATATTCTTGATAGTAGTCTAGGTAAACCTTCCTTCTACATGCTTCCTAAGGTTCATAAAATTGACAATCTGGGTCGACCTATTGTTTCAGTCTGCTCTTGTCCCACTGAACGTATCTCTGATTTCCTGGATGGTATTTTGCAACCCTTAGTGGCCAATCTACCTTTTTATTTGAAGGACACCACCCATGCTATCACTACTTTTGATTCCATCCAATTCACACCTGACCACACTTACCGTCTTTTCCTTCTGGATGTTTGTTCGCTTTATACTTCCATTCCACACCCTGATGGCCTAAAAGCACTACAATTTTTTCTCGACAGACGCACTGACCTTACTTTTAGCACAGGTTCTCTTCTTCGCCTTGCGGAATTGGTTCTCACTCTCAACTCTTTTGAATTCAATGGCCAGTTCTTTAATCAAATTAGTGGCGTTGCTATGGGCACCAAAATGGCCCCGAGTTATGCTTGCCTCTTCATGGGTCACTTTGAATATTTGGTGCTTCAAAGTTACGATGGACCATTACCTGAGTTTTACCGTCGCTATATCGACGATGGTATTGGAGTCACAGACATGTCTGAAGTTAACCTCTGTAGATTCATTGACTATGTTGGCAATTTCCATCCTGCCATCAAATTCACTTCTCAGATTTCTACCACTTCAGTTAACTTCCTTGACCTTTCTGTCAATATTACTCCTACTGGCCTTACTGCCTCTGTCTTTTATAAACCTACTGATGCTCATGGTTTCCTTCTTTACACCTCTTCTCACCCTCTCAGCTGTAAAAATTCAATTCCCTACTCTCAACTTCTACGCTTACGTCGGATATGTCACGATGAAGATGATTTCCGTGAACGAGCTCAAGAAATGCTAGAGTTTTTTCGCCGACGTCACTATCCTGAAAGAGTTTTATCTGATGCCCTTAATCGCATCAGTCACGTTACTCGTCAGGTTGCACTTACTGCTAAACCTACTACTACATCTGACAGACTCAAACTTGTCTTAACTTTCCACCCTCATTGCTTGGCGGTGAAAAAAATTCTGTTTCATCATCTGCCTATTCTCCACTCCGATCCTGATACTAGAGAGTTGTTTCGTGATACCCCTTTGGTGGAATATCCTAGGGATAAGAATTTTAGGGATATTCTTGTACACAGTTGCTTGAGACAAACTAGTCCTTCTCACTTTGGTACTAAACCGTGCCAACGCCGCATATGTAAGACCTGTCCTTTTGTACTCCAAACGCAGTCAGTCTCCTTTCCGAACGGTAAATTTGCCATTGGGGAGTCTTTCACGTGCAAATCCAGAAACCTGATTTATGCTATCATCTGCAAGAGGTGTGACATGACCTATATTAGTGAAACTGGCAGACGTTTGGCAGACAGGTTTCGTGAGCACTTGAATGACATCTATCATGGCGGCAAACATTTACCAGTGGCCCTTCACTTCAATAGCCCTGACCATTCAGGTAACTCTGACATTCAAGTCACTGCTCTCCTGTCATGTGTCGGCGATGACCGAACTCGCTTCTCGTTGGAGAATCGTCTCATTTTTCAAATGGGCATTTTATCTCCTGCTGGCATTAATGTCCAGCATCATTTTGCATAATTCTGGTGGCTTCTGTCTCTGTTTCATACTTTATTTCTTCTGTCATTATTTTCCTATCTATCCTTGTTTTTGCTTTGGTTCGTTTCATTTCCTCAATTATCTTTTCTTAGCCGTCACTAGCTCATATGTCACTTCCGCATGACGCCTTATTTTCTCAGCCATCTTGAATGTTTCTTTCTTGGATCCAGCCAAGTGATTTTTTACTTGTTTTAATAGTGTTGTTCATTTCTGTCTTCATTTCGTTGATTATTTACTTTCTTGTTTCGACATGTCTTTCTGGTTTTACGATTTTCTTGCTTTATTACTGTTATCGTTTCGCTCATCACCGTTGTTTCATCTGCTTGTATCGTTCATTTGGCGTTTTCCTCATCATCATAGATTTTTGTAGTACCTATATGTAGTTCTTGTCCTTGTCACCTGTTCGTAACTGTGGCTGACGCAGGGTCAAACCCGAAACGTCCCTTGTTTCATGTGTACCGTTTACTTGTAAAACTGATTTCATACCATATTATTTTTTAATTTATATATTTGTTTCTCAAAGTGTTCATTACCAAATTTTTTTCCTATTCAAAGTTATAAAAATAGTACTGTTATGGTCAGTTATCATTGCAAAATTTTTTTTATACCAAAAATTATAAATACAGAACTGCTTGCAGTCAAATTTTTTCATCAACAAATTTTTTTCTATCCAAAATTATAATTACATAACTACTTACAGTCAAAGTTTAAAAAAAATATTTTTTCTATCTTAAAGTTAAAATAGCAGAACCCCTCACAGTCAAAGTTATTATTATCAAATTTTTTCTTCCTATCCAAAATTATAATTAGATAACTACTTGGTCAAAGCTATCATCACCAAATTTTTATCTATCCAAAATTATAATTAAAGAACTACTTACGGTCAAAATTTTAGATATCAACCTTTCCCAACTAACTTTTCTTACCTATCTTCTTTTCAGTAACACTTTCCCCATTTAAAATATTCAGTAACAATACACTTTCATCTGTTTTAAGATTCTTCTGATTTTAAATTTATATTTTTACCACCCTAAACTCTCACTAACAAATTTAACATATTTATAATTTCACTAATATAATGCAATTTTTTTTTAACTGCTCAAGGAAACATCCCAAAGACAAGAGCACAAGAATAATATAAATTAACAACAAAATGACCCTCAACTTTACCTCCACGTAAATTTTAAAAAATATATCAGTGTCTCAACATTTTAACAAACACATCCCCTTTAAAAAAGGGACACTAAATTTACATTATTTCCAGAAAATTATCTAATAGTGGGAACAAAAACACACAAAGGGAGATGTAAGCCACCAGCAAGTCTACGTATCAGGTCATAGTTTGATATCAATCAAAGTTAGTAATGGACCCACTCAGGCAAGGCTGGTGAACCTGTTGGTGTAACCCTGAATCACTGCTTGAGAAATACTGTACTACAAAATACCACTAATATAATCAACACTCTACACAAAAGCTGAAACCAGTAAGCACTGATTACAAAACTCACCAAAGCATCTTGTAATGCATCCTCCACATCTGAGCCTTGCCTAAGTACTCTTTGTGATAAAACTGGTGCTGGAAAGACAAAGAAAACTACAGTTTACAACATTCTCACATAACGACATCTGTGGGTCTTAAACAGAAAGACAAAACCACAGTTTATACCATTCTCACATAACGACATCCGTGGGTCTTAAAAGGAAAGACAAAGAATACCACAGTTTATAACATTCTCACATAACGACATCTGTGGGTCTTAAACAGAAAGACAAAGAATACCATAGTTTATAACATTCTCACATAACGACATCTGTGGGTCTTAAACGGAAAGACAAAGAAATCTACAATTTATAACATTCTCACATAACGACATCTATGGGTTTTAAACAGAAAGACAAAGAATACCATAGTTTATAACATTGTCACATAACGACATCTGTGGGTCTTACAAGTACAATGATTACTTGAAAAGATGATGGGTGAAGCCATGAAAACCTTCTTGCTGTGAGAATCAGTAACTAATGAAGCACTTAGTAATGAATAAAACAATGAATGAATGAACAAATGAAATCTTTACTTCATCAGGGTAAAGATATTATTGATTTTTTACATTTCTGCCCTGTAATAACAAATTTCTAAAAGTGATTACAAATTCATTCATTCTTAACTTCATTAGTAAGTAGTAAATATTAATATTGCATTCACCAATGCAACACACACACACATACATACATGAACAATGAATGAAGCACTACCAATGAAGTACATGTGATTAAGAGGGTGAAACATTCTAAGTAACAAATGAAAAAAGTAATGAATAGTGGTCATGAACAAACGCTCCCAGCATGAACAAAGCACTTGAAGTGAATAATTCACTCTCTGAAAATTTGTGAAAGGGATAAGCACTCCATCCTGTGGAGTTCAATGGGATTTCTGAGAAGTCAGGATTTCTGAGAAGTCAGGATTTCTGAGAAGTCAGGATTTCTGAGAAGTCAGGATTTCTGAGAAAACAGGATTTCTGAGAAAACAGGATTTCTGAGAAGTCAGGATTTCTGAGAAGACAGGATTTCTGAGAAGTCAGGATGTCTGAGAAGTCAGGATTTCTGAGAAGACAGGATTTCTGAGAAGTCAGGATTTTTGAGAAGACAGGATTTCTGAGAAGTCAGGATTTCTGAGAAGTCAGGATTTCTGAGAAGTCAGGATTTCTGAGAAGTCAGGATTTCTGAGAAGACAGGATTTCTGAGAAGACAGGATTTCTGAGAAGATACTGACAGGACAGGACTACTGATACCTCAGGCAGTAAGAGACGACTAACATGAGGTTGTGAATCGGGCTGGCAACCTCCTCATGTATAACAAATTGTAAACAACCCTACACTACTCATAGAGCACATAAATGCTTCACAGCAGGCGCCCTACAACAGGTCCAGCTACAGCAGCGGTTCCATGTGCCATCCTATATATGAAATCCCAGCTTTTTCTGTCAGTGCGTAACGCTAAGGGATGCAACTTTGGTTGAAAGTTAGACATTTTTTTTTTTTTTTTTTCGTACGCCCGCTAATACTCGAGGCGAAATCTCAGGTTATTATTTATGTCTAACCTGACATTGATTTTACGTGAGTATCCCTTTATTTCTTGTACAGAGACAGGTGTCCCTCGCGATTCAGGCAAATACTCGCCGATTTCGGAGGTACCCATTGCAGCTGGGTCGGCTCAGGAGCCGCCAGTCCCTGGTCGACGACACTCCTTCAAATGTCCTCGCCAGGTCTCGAGTTAATCCAGTCCAAATCCCGGTCGACGAAAAATCCTCAAATGCCGTCGCCCGGGTTTGATCCTGTATCACCCGGTCGCCAGAGCGGTGTTGTAACCACTACGCTAGCGCGGCTCCCAGTTAGACATTAATTGTATTGTTTCCCTTATATGTACTCTCCCGAAAATGGTAACACTGCCCAAAGAAGAATTCGCAAATGACGGTGCCACTAACATCTCTCATACTTTGTACAAAATTATTTGGTTCCCTTATTATATCTGTGTATTTGTTCATTAAAAAAAAGGTACTTAAAAATCCATTAATATTAAAGAGTGTAAAACTAAATTACACTGACTAACAAAAAAAAACTTTTTTTTTCTTTCTCTAACATTTCTATGTTTTTCTGGTCAATTTTAATGCGCTGTTTTTAAATCTGCAAACCGTTTTTCTCTATCAGGTCGGGATCTCTAGAAATACGCAATTGAAGTTTTTTAACAAGGCATAAAGTATTATAACATCATTCATACAAGAAGTGTAACAGTTATGTAGGCTTGAATTTCTTTGCAGTCGACTTTCGTCGGTGAATGGCATGTGGTACATCGCGATGAAGCATCCAACAATAATCGGCAAGCATGGTCACACTCCACCGTCCTTGATAGCGTGATTCCATTACGGCGATATCTTGATGGAATCGTTCTCCATGTTCATCGCTGACTTCGCCAAGTTTGTCAGGGAAAAAAGTCAAGATGCGAATCAAGCAAATGGATTTTGAGGGACATGTTACAGCCCATAATTCTGTATGCATCTATGCACTGCTTAACAATATGCACATAGTCGACAGATTTGTGATTTCACAGAAAGTTATCGACGATCGATTTGAATGCCATCCATGCGCGAAGTTCACTACCATGTAACAAGTTCTCGAATTGTTTGTCTGCAATAACTTTCCTAATCTGAGGTCCTACAAAGATACCTTCCTTTATCTTTGCATCGCTAACTTGTGAAAGCTTTTCTCGTTTTATCTAACGCTTTTACGAAATTCTTCATGAGCCCCAACTTTATATGTAACGGTGGTAAAATGATGCCGTCTTTGTTAACTAATGGCTCATGTATTACATTTTTATGCCAGAGCTGCATACGATCCCTGATAGGCCACACCTTTCTTGCATAATGTTCCTGTCTGTTGCGGCTGTCCCATTCACATAGGAAGCAACAAAATTTAGTATACCTAGTCTGCATGCCCGTGAGAATTACAATGACCTTTAGGTCTCCACAAATCCGCCATTGGTAGTCATTGTACTTTATTTTTGCCAAAAGTATAGCCATATTGTCATAAGTTTCTTTCATATGAACAGAGTAGGCGACTGGAATTGATGAAAATAAATTTCCGTTATGCAATAACATGGCTTTTAGACTAGTCTTGGAAGAATCGATGAAAAGTCGCCATTCGTTGACTATGTGCTCACGACCGAGGTGCACCATTAGACCGTTTACATCTTTGCAATAGCAAATGCCATCATCCATCTCAAAGTATTGAACAAGTTCTCTGTGTCTATGACGAAATTTAGATATCGGAGTATTGGGCGCTAAAAGATTCCATTCTTTGAGTCGCGAACCGAGTAATTCCGCTTGTCCTTTGGTAAGAGCGAGATCACGTATTAGATCTGAAAGTTCTGAATGGTTAATTAAGTGAACACCATCATTCACCGGTATATAATCCGAGTCAGAATTAGTTTCTAAAGCAGGTAAACTATCACTTTCTGATGGTTCATTCACGTCCAACGGATATTGTTATGGTGGAACTGGGATCGGACACGTGATTGGATCATGAGGCACTGGTTTCGATACCGATTCTACAACTTCTAGAAGCCATATTTCGCTCAGAATTATTTCAAAATACAGTAACTATTTGAAAAATAGCGTAACATATGTCATGCATCTTTTAGCAGTATAAAAAGTAGAATTATTTTGCATTTTATTAATTTTTAATAAGTTATATAGTAAAAATGAAACGGAGCAAATAACGGTTTCCCAAAAATATATTTATTCACAAATATCTTAAGAACCCGACGTGATAGAGATAAACGGATTTCAGATTTGAAATCAGCGCAAGAAACTGACCTAAGAACACTTATTCTTATATAAGAAAGAAAAATGTTGTTTGTCAGTGTTATTAGTAAAATTTTACTGGAAGATGCGGAGATCCATGATTTAAGCTGTACCAGATTAAAACAACAGAAAATCAAGATGCTCTTCTGTCATGTTCAGACTTTTAACATCAGATGTAAAACAAATATTTTGGTTTTTTTAAAAATACTTTTGAATAAGTAAAATTGCTGTTAGGTTTTGGTGCTTTTGAATTTAACTCCTGTCTTATGACGGGCTTTTACACTAGTTAGAAACAAACAAAGAAGATAATACTCTTACTTTTTCTACCACTGGGTATTTTGCTGCTACCACTGCTCAACCTCCTCTCTCCCTGACCTGAAACAAAACAAATGCAAACATTATCTACTCCACCATAGGGGAAAGTTGTACATGATACAAATGCATAATAACTACTAGTCATAAGATAATCATCATTTTCCTTTGTGTTCCTAACGAAGCATGGTGCCGCAACTATAGCTGGTCCTCTCACAGGAAGCCTGCACCAAGCATTCATATTCTCCTGCAGGAGTGGTTTCTGTGGCAATTAGTTTTATATGATGGGGTGGCCAGCCTTATGCACAACCTCAATTAAGTCCCCTTGTATGACGTACCTAAGGGTACAGTAGCCCTACTATTTCTGTCTTTTTAGAAACTCCAGGGTAGTGCGGTAGCACAGTGATTAGTGCACTGGCTTTCTAGCTCGGTGGTCCATGGCTTGATTCCCAGTTGAGGTGGGATTATTTAGACCGCAACGGCTCTGGGGTCGACCCAGCCTCATGAATTTGATACAGAGCAACTCTGGGAAGGTTAAAGTGGCCGGCGTGATGCTGACCACATCACGGCAAGTGTGCCGATGGTCAAAAAAATATGGGCCCAACACCATATTCCCAATATGCCTCAATGGGCATGAAACGGGATCCTTTACCTCTATTTACCAGGAAATTATACAAGGTAGCCCTAAAGATAAACCTGAAGGCTAAAACTTGCATGGTATCTTCAGGTGGCTTCTTCAAATTCAGATCTCATGTGGATCTCTGGCCTTGAAGCAGATCTATCTAATCCATAATGTCCTGCGTATCTCCACATCCTTCCATGCCTGCTTTATCTTTGTATCTGCTTCTATGTAACTTCTCTACACATGCTACCCTGCAAGGTCTAGAAAATGACTGCTCTGTGATACTTCTTCTTCTTTGATCCTTAGCTGCCAGCTATCAAAGCAGTCAGTGGCCATCACTCTTGGTGGCGTCTTGTACAGCAGCAACAAAATGCTTCCACTTTGCTCGGTTGGTGGCCCTTCCTTCATGCAGTGCCCCAGCTCTGGCTCATTCTTTGCATCTTGGCCTCCACAGTTCTCTGCCTAATCGCTTTTGGTCGGCCTCTCTTTCGCTTTCCTTCAGGGGTCCATAGCATAGCTGTTCTTGTGATGGCTTATGAGGACGTGGCCAACTCATCTTCAGCGTCTGCCAGCTATGATGGTGTGCATGTCCTCTTGGTGGCTTAGAGTAAGCTCTGTGACGCCTTCAGTTGATTTTCTCATATCCACCTCAAATGTTGTTTCTCCAATTTTGGTCCACTAGTATTATGGTTAGGTTCCTGTCTTCAGTTCCACAATGGTGATCTTGTTGCAATATTTTAGTCCTTTTCTGCGCAAGGACCCAATAATGAACATTTGTAATTATTTGTTTATTAAATATGAGCTATACACCTCCTCCTTCTTCTTCTATCTTCTTTGATCCTTAGCCACCGACTGTCAAAGCAGTCAGTGGTCATCACACCTTAAGGGACCACCTTGGGAATTATATGGGCCTATGGCAGAATCACCAATGTGAAACTGATGACAAGAACCACACAAGAGCCAGTCAAACAAGAGATTAGGAGAAGACATTGGTAACAGCAAAGAGGAAACCAGGGATTTTTAACGTGCACTAATTGCTCAAGGGACCTCCTATTTTTTTGTACCCTTTTCCAAGAAGGTTAAGCATCCGATCCCACTACCCAGGACATCAAGGGAGGAGTATGACATCATTAGGACCCACTGATTCTGAAAAACATTTCCATCAAATATATTCCCTGTACTGGGAACCAAACCCGGTACCTTTAGAATTAGAGGCGGATGCCATACCTCTCAGCCACTCTGACCCCCAACCTGGCATAAATTTGTTGACGGCATATGTTGCTTGAGGAAATGAAGAGTAATGAATAAATGAAAAAATATAATAGTGTTATTTTCTTCACGATTCTTTCCTCCAGTAGAACGCTATTTCCTCTCTGTCTCATTACAAGGTTTGCATTAACAGGTCTAGCAACTTACATGCAAATTAAAAATACATCTCCTCAAGATGCCTGGTAAAGGCAAAAAAAAAAAAAAATAAAAAAATAAAAATAACAAGTGAATGGACTAAATAATCTAAAATGTAACGCAAATATTCCCAGGCAAACATAACAACAACCTGACTTATAGCCCAATCCAGGATAAGGATATGCTTCCTTGTGCTACTGATGTCTGGTCTGGCACTGCAATGACAACTGGCCTGAACGGCTGAAGTTCTGACCACGTGACATACCTTTAAAACTTCTGGCAGGACTGCCCTCCCGACTTGCACCCTGACTATGTGACCCAGGTATCCGTGTTGGCCGTGGACCCAAACCTGTGTCCACTCTTGATGGTGTGTTTCTGGCATAGACAGGCTGTCGTCGGGCAGAGGATGGGGAATTTGATCGACTGTTGGCTGCAGACACAACAGAAAGCAACGGAAAATAAAATACAAGCCGCCGTTTCAAAGAATTTCTGATATACACCTGGCATGCAGGCATCTGTATTAAAATTAGCACCAAAAATAAAATAAAAACTTCTGACATTTCAGTGCAGACTAAATGCTAACATTTCAAAACTATTATAATTGTTATGCTACACACCATACAAGACTTCACAGCAAGTGTTTTACTGGTATAACCCGTTTATCTTAAAACTATCTCTCTAGAGTTAAAAAAAAAAAATACATAAAAAAAATGATGAAGCATATATACCACTTAGCCCTGTGAAGTTCCGGGGGGGGGGGGGGGGGGGGGCTTGGGTCTTTGAAGGGACAAGGAAAGTATAGGACAACTGCTCCCTCTGGCATGATATAAAAGGCAACTACATGAGGTTGTTGATGGGACCAGCAACCTCATGTGAAACAAGGCAAAACGAGGCAACTACATGAGGTTGTTGATGGGACCAGCAACCTCATAATGTGAAACAAGGCAACTACATGAGGTTCTTGATGGGACCGACAACCTCATAATGTGAAATGAGGCAACTACATGAGGTTGTTGATGGGACCAGCAACCTCATAATGTGAAACAAGGCAACTACATGAGGTTGTTGATGGGACTGGCAACCTCATAATGTGAAACAAGGCAACTACATGAGGTTGTTGATGGGACTGGCAACCTCATGTGAAACGAGGCAACTATATGAGGTTGTTGATGGGACCGGCAACCTCATAATGTGAAATGAGGCAACTATATGAGGTTGTTGATGGTACCGGCAAAATTATAATGTGAAACAAGGCAACAGTTATATGAGGCTGTTGATGGGACCGGCAACCTCATAATGTGAAACAAGGCAACAGTTATATGAGGTTGTTGATGGGACCGACAACCTCATAATGTAAAACAAGGCAACAGTTATATGAGGTTGTTGATGGGACCGGCAACCTCATAATGTGAAATGAGGCAACTACATGAGGTTGTTGATGGGACTGGCAACCTCATAATGTGACACAAGGCAACTACATGAGGTTGTTGATGGGACTGGCAACCTCATGTGAAATGAGGCAACTATATGAGGTTGATGATGGGACCAGCAACCTCATAATGTGAAACGAGGCAACTATATGAGGTTGTTGATGGGACTGGCAACCTCATAATGTGAAACGAGGCAACTATATGAGATTGTTGATGGGACTGGCAACCTCATAATGTGAAACGAGGCAACTATATGAGGTTGTTGATGGGACTGGCAACCTCATAATGTGAAACAAGGCAACTATATGAGGTTGTTGATGGGACTGGCAACCTCATAATGTGAAATGAGGCAACTATGAGGTTGTTGATGGGACTGGCAACCTCATAATGTGAAACAAGGCAACTATGAGGCTGTTGATGGGACTGGCAACCTCATAATGTGAAACAAGGCAACAGTTATATGAGGCTGTTGATGGGACCGGCAACCTCATAATGTGAAACAAGGCAACAGTTATATGAGGTTGCTGATGGGACTGGCAACCTCATAATGTAATACAAACTACCAAAGAGACCAGTTCTGCAAGATAACATTAACACTTTTGTGCAGGTTTCTTGTATTGGGGTCAGCATCAGTGATAGCTCCATAGCCAATGACGAAGGTAAATGAATGAACACATATGACTTTAACACAGCTAAATTTGTATTGCAAGGCAGTCCTTGTTCTGGAACCCCCAGGGAAAGAGAGGCAAAGGTAGACCAAAAAAACACATGGAGACGAGAACTAGAGACAGAAGTGAAAATGATGAGGAATACGTTGTAAAGAACTTGAGCTGATGGCATGTGTTTGTTGAAGACCTATGCTCCTTGTTGGGGAGCTAAAGGGTATTCACTGACTGATAGACTGACTGACTGAAATGTGTATACAAATTAACCTTACATAACTCACCTACATATCTACAACAAAACAGTAATGACAATAAATTGTAAATATTCCTGATTTTTTCAGCTGTGCAGCACAAAGACTATGAATAACTGTACCAATGGAAGGAATAAAATGGAAGCTGTCATGTACATTACATGTCAAAATCAGACGTAAATTACTTTATCTACATAAAGTAAATGCATAAAATAGATCATAAAGTAATACGTGAATGACTTTAGTTGATTTATAATTTACTTTACAATTACTCTCAACAATTGTGAAATATAAACTAATCAAATAAGTTCTTGCAAATGAAGCATGGGCATAGTTTCTGACAGCCTTCAAACAGTTAGTACCACAACATAAACATTTGTTTGACTTTATATTATACTCATGAATAGCCCACAAATGTTGCTTACAGATCACCAACCTGATATTTAGAAAATATAAAACTCAAGACACTGCCTTTATGCAGCATTACTTAAAAGGTTAAACTGATGAAAAAAATGAAGTATATGGGAATTCTGAGTTACTGGTAAAGTATAAATGGTTTCTCACATACTTTGGCTACTGATTTCCCATTCAGCACATTAATTTTGGCCTGATATATGGTCATCTTGTGCCAATGTGTGGTCTGTGTGGCCTGGAAAACTGGTGAATTGCCATCTTGTGCCAATGTGTGGTCTGTGTGGCCTGGTAAACTGCCATCTTGTGCCCAGTGACTATCTGTAGTGTGATCGCGTTGCCTCGTGAACTGTCATCTGTGGTGTGTAATGCCTGGTGAATTCTCTCACTTTGAGCCTTGATGTTTGTGGCCAGGTGAACTGTCATCTTGTGCCTATCTGTGGTGTGAGTGTGTGGCCAGGTGAACTGTCATCTTGTGCCTATCTATATTGTGAGTGTGTGGCCTAGTGAACTGTCATCTTGTGCCAATCTGTATTGTGAGTGTGTGGCCAGGTGAACTGTCATCTTGTGCCTATCTGTAGTGTGAGTGTGTGGCCAGGTGAACTGTCATCTTGTGCCTATCTGTGGTGTGAGTGTTTGGCTCGGTGAACTGTCATCTTGTGCCTATCTGTGGTGTGAGTGTTTGGCCTAGTGAACTGTCGTCTTGTGCCTATCTGTATTATGAGTGTGTGGCCAGGTGAACTGTCATCTTGTGCCTATCTGTAGTGTGAGTGTGTGGCCAGGTGAACTGTCATCTTGTGCCTATCTGTGGTGTGAGTGTTTGGCCTAGTGAACTGTCATCTTGTGCCTATCTGTGGTGTTAGTGTTTGGCCTAGTGAACTGTCATCTTGTGCCTATCTGTATTGTGAGTGTGTGGCCAGGTGAACAGTCATCTTGTGCCTATCTGTGGTGTGAGTGTGTGGCCTGGTGAAATGTCATCTTGTGCCTATCTGTGGTGTGAGTGTGTGGCCTAGTGAACTGTCATCTTGTGCCTATTTGTATTGTGAGTGTGTGTGGCCAGGTGAACTGTCATCGTGTGCCTATCTGTAGCGTGAGTGTATGGCCAGGTGAACTGTCATCTTGTGCCTATCTATATTGCCATGGTCATCCACTGCACCTGACTTCATCTCCAGTCGTCTTGACTTGTCTTGCCACTGGATTAAGATGGACCCAGGCGAGAGAGTGAGGTCGACGAATTGCGCAACTCTTCCTCACTTTAAACCAAATCACTGCGCAAGTCTCTCTTTCATCCACTCATCCATCCACTCACAACAAGTCCTGTGGCGATGGGCGAGCGGCGAAGCGGCAGGCGTGGGTGCGCTGGCAGTCGTAGTCGCAGACCTACACACAGGCGGCTCAGGCCATATGGTCGTCTTCCACTGATCGGAGCAGCAGTGGGATTCGGCAGCCCCCTGAGTGACTGAGCAGCCCTCTTTAGGAAAGCACTGCTCACCTCCATGGCATGAGGAAGGGGCTAGAAAAGGTGCCCTAAACATTGCCTGCTCCACCATTACCTAACCAGCTTACCGCAGTTGGTGGGTACCCTACTTCAGCGGGCGACACATAAGAAAAAGAAAGGACAGATTTTTCCCCCTCATTCTAGGCGCATGGAATGTGCGCACTTTACTCGACAAAGACTTTAACACAAACAGACCCGAGAGGCGAACTGCCCTGATTGGGAGAGAACTGGCCAGATACAACATTGACATAGCAGCACTGAGTGAAACTCGACTTGCAGGCGAGGGCCAACTTTGCGAAAAGGGTGCAGGTTATACATTCTATTGGAGCGGAAGAGGAACTGAAGAAAGACGAGAAGCAGGGGTTGGATTTGCAATCAAAACAGCAATTATTGGCAAGCTAGCGGAGCCCCCAAAGGGAATAAATGACCGACTCATGACGGTCAAGATCCCGCTGCTTTATGGAAGGAAACATGCCACCATCATTAGCGCGTATGCACCAACTATGACAAACCAGGATGACGTCAAGGATAAGTTTTACGAAGAACTACATGCAGTCATTGCATCAGTTCCCAAAGCAGATAAGCTTATTATTCTTGGTGACTTTAATGCAAGAGTAGGCTCAGATAACATCTCCTGGAATGGCACTATCGGAAAGTACGGCGTGGGTCGCTATAACAGCAATGGACTTCTTCTCCTCCAGACTTGCGCAGAACATAACCTCCTTGTCACCAACACCATTTTTCGACTTCCTATCCGCAACAGGACCTCCTGGATGCACCCTCGCTCGAAGCATTGGCACCTAATTGACTATGTAATTGTTAGGAAGAAGGACAGGCAAGATGTCCGGGTGACCAAGTCCATGTGTGGTGCCGAATGCTGGACTGATCATCGCCTCATTGTGTCTAAACTTAAAATTCGTATCCAACCTGCCAGGCGCCCTCAGGGAAAGAAAACTCAAAAAAGGCTGGATATTACCAAACTAAAGAAGACAAAAATTAAACAGTCATTCACTGACACCCTAGAAGACCGTCTCAAATCTATCTCGTTAGACGGCCAAAGTGCGGAAACAAATTGGACAGCCCTAAGCGAGCAGATCTACAACACTGCTACAGAGGTCCTGGGTCCCGCCATCAAGAAACAAAATGACTGGTTTGATGAGAACTCAGATGATATAAAGAAGATGTTGGCTGAGAAACACCATCTCCATAAAGCATATTTAAATGATCCAAAATCTACATCCAAGAAAGACGCTTTCAACAACATGCATAGAATCGTCCAACATAAACTACGCCAGATGCGGGATTCATGGCTGAGTAATAAAGCAGATGAGCTCCAAGGCTTTGCTGACAGCCATGACTTGAAAAATTTTTACCATGCACTCAAAGCGGTCTATGGTCCAACATCATCAGGATCATTTCCCCTCCTTAATGCAGATGGAAAAACACTAATTACAGACAAGGAAAAAATTCTCCAACGCTGGGTCGAACACTTTAATAATATTTTGAACCAGCCATCATCTATTAACGATGAAGCCATCAACCGACTGCCCCAAATTCCTATAAATGAAGCACTAGATGATATACCGACTTTGGAGGAGACTCAAAAAGCGATTCGTCAACTTTCTAGTGGAAAGGCCCCTGGCTCCGATTCAATTCCTGTTGAGGTCTATAAAGATGGCGGTACAGTTCTGATAGAGAAACTTCACATGATCTTCCAGCAAATGTGGCAGAGTGAAACCATCCCACACAATCTCAAGGATGCGTCAATTATACATCTTTATAAACGTAAAGGTAATCGCCAAGACTGTAACAATCATCGAGGCATCTCACTACTATCAATCGCTGGGAAGATATTTGCCAGAATCCTTCTTAATCGCCTTACGGCTCATCTTGACAAAGGTCTTCTACCTGAAAGTCAGTGTGGATTCCGGAAAGAACGTGGAACCACCGATATGGTGTTCGCTGCAAGACAGCTTCAAGAAAAATGCCAAGAACATCACTGTGACCTGTACACAGCTTTCATCGACTTGACAAAGGCGTTCGACACAGTCAGTAGAGAGGGTTTATGGAAGATCATGGCAAAATACGGCTGCCCAAAGAAATTTATCACAATAGTGCAGCAGCTGCATGATGGAATGCAGGCTAGAGTTCAGGAAAACGGTGAGCTATCAGAGCCTTTCCCAGTCTCAAATGGAGTTAAACAAGGGTGTGTACTTGCACCGACGCTTTTCAGTATCATGTTTTCTGCTATGCTGACTGATGCTTTCAGAGACGGGGACACAGGAATCGACATCAGATATCGTATTGATGGAAAATTGTTTAACCTTAGGAGGCTTCAAGCAAAAACCAAGGTCAAATCACACACCATCAGGGATCTTCTGTTTGCTGACGATTGTGCCCTCAGTGCTGGCTCAGAGGCTGATCTGCAGCGTAGCGTTGATAGATTCTCCGAAGCCTGCTCCAACTTTGGGCTTACCATCAACATGGGGAAAACAGAAATCATGTACCAACCAGCTCCTGGCACAATTTATACTGAGCCAGTCATCAAGGTAAATGGTAAGAAACTGAATGTTGTGAACAGGTTCACATACCTTGGTAGTACACTATCCCAGAACATCGTCATTGATGATGAAGTGAACACCAGGATCTCCAAAGCCAGCAGCACATTTGGCAGACTATACACCGTTTGGCATCGAAGTGGCATTAGTCTACAGACAAAGCTGAAGGTATACAGAGCTGCGGTGCTTCTAGTGCTGCTTTATGCATGTGAAACATGGACTGTATACAGGCGCCACGTAAAAAAGCTCAACCACTTCCATACAGTCTGTCTCAGGAAGATAATGAACATCAAATGGCAAGACAAGATCCCAGATACCGCCGTTCCCTAGCATCGATACTATTCTGATGCAGTCACAGATTCGCTGGGCAGGTCATGTAGTCCGCATGCCAGACCATCGACTGCCAAAGATACTCTTTTATGGTGAGATGCAGAAGGGTAGACGCTCCCATGGTGGCCAGAAAAAGCGCTTCAAAGACACGCTTAAGGCTTCATTAAAAACCTTTGACATAAACCCAGACACATGGGAAGCTGCTGCGCAAGACCGAACTGCCTGGCGCACATCTCTTCGTAAAGGTGCAGTGGCATGCGAATCTTCCAGAAGAGCAGCAGCGGAACAGCGGAGACAAGCTAGAAAAGATCGTGAAACAAAACCTTCACATGAAGCAAACATTCCCTGCCCACACTGTCCGAGATCCTTCCAGGCCCGCATCGGGCTCATCAGTCACCTTCGTACTCATAGACTATCCTAACATCCTAATAATTGGATGAACAGAGTGATCTTTATCACTTGTGATGGACGAACAACATCTATATTGTGAGTGTGTGGCCTAGTGAACTGTCATCTTGTGCCTTTCTGTATTGTGAGTGTGTGGCCAGGTGAACTGTCATCTTGTGCTTATCTGTAGTGTGAGTGTGTGGTCAGGTGAACTGTCATCTTGTGCCTATCTATATTGTGAGTGTGTGGCCTAATGAACTGTCATCTTGTGCCTATCTGTATTGTGAGTGTGTGGCTAAGGTGAACTGTCATCTTGTGCTTATCTGTACTGTGAGTGTGTGGCCAGGTGAACTGTCATCTTGTGGCTATCTGTATTGTGAGTGTGTGGCCTAGTGAACTGTCATTTTGTGCCTATCTGTATTGTGAGTGTGTGGCCAGGTGAACTGTCATCTTGTGCCTATCTGTGGTGTGAGTGTGTGGCCTAGTGAACTGTCATCTTGTGCCTATCTATATTGTGAGTGTGTGGCCTAGTGAACTGTCATCTTGTGCCTATCTGTATTGTGAGTGTGTGGCCAGGTGAACTGTAATCTTGTGCCTATATGTAGTGTGAGTGTGTGGCCAGGTGAACTGTAATCTTGTGCCTATCTGTGGTGTGAGTGTGTGGCCTAGTGAACTGTCATCTTGTGCCTATCTGTAGTGTGAGTGTGTGGCCTAGTGAACTGTCATCTTGTGCGATCTGTATTGTGAGTGTGTGGCCAGGTGAACTGTCATTTTGTGTCTATCTGAATTGTGAGTGTGTGGCCTAGTGAACTGTCATCTTGTGTCTATCTGTAGTGTGAGTGTGTGGCCAGGTGAACTGTCATCTTGTGCCTATCTGCATTGTGAGTGTGTGGCCAGGTGAACTGTCATCTTGTGTCTATCTGTATTGTGAGTGTGTGTCTAAGGTGAACTGTCATCTTGTGTCTATCTATATTGTGAGTGTGTGGCCTAGTCAACTGTCACCTTGTGTCTATCTGTAGTGTGACTGTGTAGCCAGGTGAACTGTCATCTTGTGCCTATCTGTGGTGTAAGTGTGTGGCCTAGTGAACTGTCATCTTGTGCCTATCTGTAGTGTGAGAGTTCAATGTCCGAACATTCCAGGTGTCAAATCTGGAGGTTTTCCTAGAAGAAATAAGGTTAGTTAGCAACACAGACTCCTTTCGGCTTTCTCTGTGTTGCATCACATGCCACCCTATGAGAGGACCTTCTGTCTTGGATGGCTGAGTTTTATTTTCCTTAGTTGACCTGTTTATGTGTGTTGAAGTTTTTGTGGTTTAACATTTATTTTACAGGATGAGGGAACCGGCCTCGTGCCCAACCCTCCTTAGTCGCAATTTACGACATGCTTGTTAGGGAACAGTGTTACTATTCTTTGCTTCCTTTTCGGGCACAGGTAACACACAGGTGTGAGTGTGGGGACTGGTAAATTGTCATTTTGTATCTGTCTGTGGTGTGAACTGTCCTCTTGTGACTATCTGTGGTATGTGCTTGACCTATCTGCTCCTGGTTCATCCTCTTTGCCTGGTTGCTTATGTTCTGTTGTTACATGCTCATGTCACTGACTGATCAAGATTCGCCCTCACAAGCTGACAAAGCTTTTTTATCTCTGTCTTTCTAAATGATCAAGATTCACCCTCAAAAGGTGCCCTTTTAACTATTTTATCTCTGTCTTCCTAAATGATCAAGATTCACTCCCTCAAGCTGACAAGGCTATTTTATGTCTATCTTTCTAAATGATCAAGATTTACCCTCACAAGCTGACAACACTATTTTATCTATGTCTTTCTAAATGATCAAGATTCATCCTCACAAGCTGACAAAGCTATTTTACTTTTGCCTTTCTAAATTATCAATATTCACCCTCACAAGTTGACCAAACTATTTTATCTTTGTCTTTCTAAATGATTAAGATTCACCCTCAAAAGTTGACCATTTAACTATTTTATCTTTGCCTTTCTAAATGATCAATATTCACCCTCACAAGTTGACCAAACTGTTTTATCTTTGTCTTTCTAAATGATCAAGATTCACCCTCACAAACTGACAAAGCTATTTTTTTATTTGTCTTTCTAAATGATCAAGATTCACCCTCAAAAGTTGACCATTTAACTATTTTTTTCTAAATGATCAAGATTCACCCTCACAAGCTGACCAAGCTATTTTATCTCTGCCTTTCTAAATGATCAAGATTCATCCTCAATAGTTGACCGTTTAACTATTTTTTCTAAATGATCAAGATTCACCCTCATAAGCTGACCAAGCCATTTTATCTTTGTCTTTCTAAATGATCAATATTCAGCCTCACAAGTTGACCAAACTATGTTATCTTTAACTTTTTAAATGATCAAGATTCACCCTCACAAGCTGACAAAGCTATTTTATCTTTATCTTTCTAAATGATCAATATTCAGCCTCACAAGCTGACCAAACTATGTTATCTTTGTCTAAATGTCTCTTTACTGGTTTCGTTCTGGCAGTATCCAAGAAATTCTCATGAGCACATCTATATCTTATAAAACAGAACATTTATCTGATATTAACTCATTATTATTTTCCTGTTAACTCCTGCTTATGGGAGCATGAAGACATCATTATAGCTGGTCCCATTGCAGGAAGCCGGCATCAAGTAGTAGTTTCTATAGCAATTTTTTTAACATACTGAGGTTGCCAGCCTCATTCTAGTTGCCATGGACAACATGCCTGAGGGGAGAAGCTGTCCTATTCTTTATTTGCTTTTCTAAAAAAGAAATTTTTTGGGTTCATGTATATACAAACAGGGAACAGTCGAAGGTAAACGGAGAAGAGGAAGGCAAGGTTTTTCCACACTTGTACGCATTGCTGAGGATAGAGAGCAGTGGAGGACCCTGTCTGCTGATGCTTCCATCATGGCACCCCTACGACCCTTGACGGGTTACAGGTTGAGATGATATACAAACATTACTAGCTATTTTGTGGTAGGTATTATGTCATGAAATTATGAGTTTTCATTCATTTCTCATTCTGGGACAACGGATATCTTACAAGACGTTAATAGACCTAAAGGTCTTTTATATTTGGACATGCGCCCTAATATAACCGATTAGGTTGAACGGGACACGCCTCGCCAACATTTTATTTTTAAAAAAAATTTCTGGTACAAAGTTATGACTGTAGCTATTAACAGAACTATAATCTTTAACTACATTGTTTACGCTCAAGGTGTGATAATCTGTAAGCAACATTCTCAGAAACAGGATGGACATAAGAAATAAATGATTGGAGCTTATTTTGAAAATTTAATTTTTTACACAAAAGTAAAAGTTTTACAGAATTTGAAATCTGAAGATCACATTATCATGCCATCACATTCCCTGTTTGGTCCACACAGCCAAAAATAATGATCGTGGTGTTAGGTCAGGAGAAAAGTTTATAATTGTATTACAACAACCAAGTAAGTCCGAGTTGAATAGGAGAAAACAAAACTAACAAAGAAAACCGCCATTAAAAGTGGTGTTAGGTCAAATAACAAAAAAAGAGTTATATACAAAACTAAACTTAGGTGAATGATACAAATATGGTTAATTATTAAGAAAGAGATGGTTGGTTAGGTCTCGAGTTGTTCAAGTCTCAAAGATGGTTAGGTCTAATAGCATGTACAACTGAACAGAAATGATATAGTCCCTATCCATCCATTATGCAATTCTAGCAGATAAGATCTTAATCGCTGATTTTAACTGAAGTGAACTCAGTTCGTTTTATTTCTTTATCTCTCATCACAGCTAATTGTCCTTTTAAGTCTCTCATGCAGCTGTGTCTATACTATAATTATTTGCTAAAGATGTATCTTATTATTGCTAAAACTTGTTTTTCCCACTTAATTGCTCAAACATGTGCTGGACCATCATTCTTATGAAATAAAAGTTCTACAGTCAGACTGAATGATAGATTAAAGAACAATGGTGAAAGAACATCTAAACAAGACAACACAGCACACATGAAATACAATTATGACTTTAAAAAAAATATAAACCATTATTGAACTTGATTCTGAGGAACACATCTGCACACGACAACCTTCCTGCAAAATTATCATTTCCCACAATGAGACAGAGAAAGAAATGGGAAAAAAAGACACGATGATTACTTTATCCATGGAAGAAGAAACCTGAGATATTTTATCTAAATAATAATAATAAATGCATTTGAAAACGAATACCCACCGCTAAGTTGTGACACAATGCATATTCACTCATTTGTCAATCCTGGCTTTAATTTAATTTTTCTCATCTAAATTTTCTTTCCTACTGTCCCCCTCACCACTTTTCTTGGCACTAAATCCAAAATTGATAATAAAAATATATAAACCATTATTAATGAGCCTTGATTGTCAGGAACACCTCTATATAAGACAACCTACCAGCAAAATTATCATTTCCCACAACGGGACAGAGAAGAAAGGGGACAAAGTACACTTTATCCATGGAAGAAGAAATCTGGGATATTTTATCTAAATAATTACATATGAAAACCAATACCAACTACCTCACTGTGACAAAATACATATTCCCTTGTTTGTCTCTCCTCGCTTTAAATTTTTTCATCTAAATTTTCTTATGTCAATTCACTTTCCCCACTGTCCCCTCTACCAATTTTTCTTGGCATAAATACAACTACAATTTTACAAAATATATAAATCATTATTATTGAACTTGACTCTCAGGAATACATCTGCGCAAGTCAACGTTCCTGTAAAATTATAATTTCCCACAATGGGACAGAGAAGAAGGGAACAAAGACACAATGAATACTTTAATCCATGGAAGAATAAATCTAGGATATTTTAATCTAAATAGCTAAATATGAAAAAAATACCAACTGCCAAGCAATAAAACCTACTTCGGATAAAAACATAAATCAGAATGGTATAAACATAAAACCAAGAAAAATTATTTAACATAAAAATACAAGGCTGCTATAAACATCACAGAAGGTTGTTATATAACATAAAACTGAGGACTTATTAAATACAAAAACACAAAAACTTAGAATAATATAGCATTAAAACTGATATAAAATAAAACCTTAGAATAATATAGCACTAAAACTGATATAAAATAAAACCTTAGAATAATATAGCACTAAAACTGATAAACTTTAGAGTAATATAGCACTAAAACTGATAAACTTTAGAGTAATATAGCACTAAAACTGATATAAAATAAAAGTTTAGAATAATATAGCACTAAAAGTGAAATAAAATAAAACCTCAGAATAATATAGCAATAAAAGTGATATAAAATACAACCTTAGAATAATATAGCATTAAAACTGAAATAAAACCTTAGAATAATATAGCACTAAAACTGATATAAAATATTAACATTAAAAAAAAAAGGTTTAAACCAAAAATAAAACATGGTAAAATATAAAACAAAGGATGATAAAAAGGAAGACAGATAAATTAAAGTACTGGGAAAGACAGAATACAAAAAGTAGCCAAATCAACACATTTCACAATTTACATGGCAACTGTGATACCTCCTTTAACTGGCATTCATAACATAATGAATATGCGCAATTCAATATACACGTAAATAAGGGTAAGGAGTCTGGTAAATCATGCAGGTCTTTCATTAATAATTGTGAACATTCAGCCACAGACTCCATTTACAAATCAAAGCAAAAATCATATTCAAATGAATGCAAGGACCAAAGCAAAAAAGCAAATAGGATCTTTCTTAAAAAAAACATTGATAACAGCTCTTTGGTTGTCTGTAGCCAATCTGGCAAGACTAAAGTCATTACAGGAAAATGAGCAAATTTAAATCATTCATCAATAAGAGAGCTTTCTGAGAGAAAACTAACGCAGGCAGGGATTTGGCCATTACTCACGCTGGGACTGGGAAACGCCAATCCGAGGCCGGGTGGTTCGACTGTGGTCTGGGGTCAGAAGATCATAAGCTGGGCTAATAGATGATGTACTAGATTTTTTCCGAGCTGCAAAACCAAAACTAGCTATATCAAAGGACATCAAGAAGCAAGCACACATGTTCACAATGATAAGCACAATAAGGCTTAGCATTCAACAATATATAAGTATTTAACTTCTCAAAATCTACAATTTTTCTACAATTTTAAATGCAGAATCAAACCTTATTAACACTTAACCAATGCAATATTTATAAATAAAAATCCCAGCATTAAATATGGCTTTTAATTACATCTCAAATCACTTTAAAATGATATAATTAGCATATATTCTTAAAGAAATACTTAGCCAATCTGCTCATTTGTATACTATCGTATTTGGGAACTTATGAAAAACATGTTAATACATAAAGCAGCACATATTAAAAACAAAAGTAAGACTGGTATGGCTCACAAAGATAATAATACAGCTTCTAATGAACTAAACAACAACAAAAACTCTAGGAGAACATACTACACTATTATTAGGATCTTTAACTTTTATTATTTAGGAGAAGTTTCCATTTCAACCGATGTTACTTGTGTTTTATTCTTGTTCTCTAATAATATTAAAAATAACAATATGAAATAATCTAATAACTTTTTTCAAATGGCTTTTACAAATGTCTTTCTCCAGGGAAAAAAAATTCCTTCACAAACATTTTCCTTGCAGTACAAACTTCTTTTACAAATACTTTTAAATTCATGTACTTTTAACAATGTCTTCAACTCAAGGTGTCTTAAAGAGCACTTTTATGATCAAGGGCCCAGAGTGCCTTTAAGAGTACTACAACATTATAGCTCAGAGTGCCTTTAATAGTACTACAATATTACAGCTCAGAGTGCCTTTAATAGTACTACAACATTACAGCTCAGAGTGCCTTTACAAATATGTTTACCGATACAGATTATTTAAAAAAAAAACATATAAATATGGCTATAAATAAAACACTCTTACAAATATCCTCATCCTCTTTTTCATTCCTTTTGGAGCATGCAGCCACAACTACAGCTTGGCCCTCGTGCTGGAAGGTAAAGGATCCCATTACACGCCCATTGAGAATATGGTGTTAGGCCCCTATTTTCTTGACCATCGGCACACAAGGGATGATGTGGTCAGAATCACGCCGGCTGCCTTAACCTTCCCAGAGTTGCTCTGGTACCCTATTCATGAGGCTGGGTCGACCCCGGAGCCGTTTGCGGTCTAAAAAAAATCCCACCTCAACTGGGGATCGAACCATGGACCACCGAGCTAGGAAGCCAGTGCACTAACCACTGCTCCAAAATCTCGTGCTGGAAGCTTGCAGCCAAGCATTCAACTGCTCTAGCAGCGGTGGTTTCTGTAACAATTTGTTTTGCATGACGAGGTTGCTAGCCTCAAGCACAACCTCACGTTAGTTGCCTCTCACGACATGCCAAATGCCATTATGGCTACGGATAACACACATATCAACTTAAATAATGTGATCACAGGAACGTACTTATATTATAATTTTCATATACTGGGATCTGCTTCCACATACGGAAATTACAAAAAACTCATGAGTAGTCCACACATATCCAGTCTGATTTGGCCATAACTAGAATTCATGTTATGCTACCTATCAGGTGAGAAATTGTCTGTTTTAAACTGAGTCTACTTTAAGAAAATAAAAATCTGCTTCCAAAGTCTCCCAATACAATTTTCTACCAGCCTAATGTATATTTTGTGAATTCAGGGCTGTAATCCATTACTGTCATGTGAAGCCTCTTTTATTTATAAAAGCAAACAATAGCTACAAGTAAGGCATTATTTGTGAATATACAATAAGATAGGAAATACAATCCTTCTAATTTGCCACATTCAAAAGAGAAATTGTTATAAGAATCACTCACACACAAACTTCAGTTGCTATTTTAAACTTTGGCAAGCGAAACTACGGAGTCCGACAAACCCCAAAAATTTGAACTATTCTATTTGTAAGCATAAGAACAAAAAAGGTGTCTTAAAATATTTATATTTTGCATTAAAAAGCCATGATGACATCCAAGCATGTGTGAGCACACTGAACTGACATGCCATAAATTAATCATATCTAAAAACTGGGTAGAGAGATTTAGAATGTTACTAACTGATATTAAAGGACATGAGCGCCCTACTGGCAGTGAAGAGCACTTGCCTTTCGCGGTAAAGTTACTGGGTTCTGGGTTCAAAACCTGGTTTCGTCACGCCCCAGTCTACCTAGCTGTAAATGGCTATCTCACTGCCTGCTCTTGAATTAGGGAAGATAAAGGCAGTAAGAAAGGAAACTGGTCACCCTACCTCATAAAACTGGACCTGGTATAATCTCTAACATTTCCCTCCCCTACGGCAGTAACTGCTATGGAACCCCCTTTTACCTATATATAAACTAGCACATCCTCAATTATCTCAGATGATACAAACAAGAGAACCACAGCAAAGAAAACACAACTATCTTTATGTACTGTTATATATCCAGGAACAAACTCATGGTCTCGTGAACAGAATTTAAAAAGCTGTCAAGACTGCACAAGCTGATAAAACTGCCCTATACCAGTCTGGAAAAGGATAAATGCTGAACACTTGGAGATAAGTTTATAAATCTTATATTATACAGTCTCAAGAAAGCTGCTAATCCAAAGAAAAATGAAACAACTCCCCCCTGATATATTACAAAGATTCAGCATGACGGAATTGCCACACTCTGCCAACTCTGAATAAGAAGCCAACCCAGACACGTAAACCATTGACAAGAACCTCTATTCATTCAACATACAGCACACACACACAATAGGGGAAGGGTGTCTTCCATCAATAAATGGCACATATAAGTGCTGTTTTTTCTCAAAGTAACAAACTCTCACACTTCCTACCTTCATAGAGACTTCAACAAAATGTCAGCCAAATAAAATGTACATAAAAGCTTATAGGTTTATAAAGCGTAAAAAACCATTAGTTATTCGAAGACAAAAACAATTAATGCCCCGTGTAGTTACCCAGGAGGTCTCTATGAGACAAAGAAAGAACAGGACCACTGCACCCTCAGGCATGTCGTTGACAGCGACTAATGTGAGGCTATGGATGGGGCCAGTAACTTCATTATGTAAAACAAATTACCACGGAAACCACTGCTGCAAGAGCATGTGACTGTTTGGTTAAGGCTTCCTGCAAGATGACCAGCTGTAGTGGTGGTTCCATTAGCAGCACAAAGGAACATGATGATGATGAACAAGTCCATAATTTCTTCACAAGCTAAAATATTTTTTCATTTAGAATAAACTCTTCATAAATTGTCCATCTGTCACCTCACAGGCGCATTCCCATAGTCAGTTATGACTGAAGGGGCTATTATTATTATAAACTGTCCATATCTATACTGCTAAAAAAAAGTTAAAGGCCACTTTCAATTTTTAGGTCATTTCAACTAAGCTGTTTTTTTTTTAAAACCTGAACACTCAGTCAAAAAAGTTTTGCTGCATTTTGCTGCATGCTTAAACAATGTTTCTTAATCTGACAATAAATCAAATCTGTGTTACGTGTGTGTACCTCCAAGGTCAATCAACTGCACGTGGTGGAAAGGGAAATAATGCATGTTTGAAAATGCTTCCTATGGCAAAGCCTGTTGATAACATTGCTGAAATTTGCTTTTCACGTGCAAGTCGTGACTATAGTGAACACATGTCACCCACTTTTCGGAAGGAACGGGCATTGGGTATGTTTGTAACATTTACCATTTTAGCCATGACTCAGCAAAGACTCTTGACCAATGTTGACAGATGGAGAGCGATGGAATGGCTGCAGGATGATGTAGGGCTGCGAGAAGTTGCTAGGAGATTAGGAGTTGCCCACTCTGTCATACAAACTCTGCGTGATCGTTATAATGCAACCGGCAGTGTCGCAGAACAATGCAGGTCAGGACGTCCAAGGTCTACCACAAGACGGCAAGACACGCTGAGCCATGGCTAAAATGGTAAATGTTACAAACATACCCATTGCCCGTTCCTTCCGAAAAGTGGGTGACATGTGTTCACTATAGTCACGACTTGCACGTGAAAAGCAAATTTCAGCAATGTTATCAACAGGCTTTGCCATATGAAGCATTTTCAAACATGCATTATTTCCCTTTCCACCATGTACATTTGATTGACCTTGGAGGTACACACATGTAACACAGATTTGATTTATTGTCAGATTAACAAACACTGTTTAAGCATGCAACAAAATACAGCAAAACTTTTTTGACTGAGTGTTCAGGTTTTAAAAAAAACAGCTTAGTTGAAATGACCTAAAAATTGAAAGTGGCCTTTAACTTTTTTTGAGCAGTATATTTACAGACTCACATATTTCTTTCATACAGAATAAACTCTTCATAAATACTCCATAATCTCTTCACAAACTAAAAAACTATTTCTGTAATGAATCAGTTCTATGACATATTATGCCTTTTTAACATTTCCAAGAAATGCAAATTCCATAAGTGATACAGAGTATATACTGGATTTCAGTATCCAAAGAAAAATAATACTATCACATTTTCATAAACTCAGATATTACTTCACAAAAGAATGCTTTCCTAAAAGACCAAAGCTAGGAAATTGTAATACAATCCATTCCTAACACCACTGTTTGACCTTTTTATTTTCCTAAAGAGACGTTGTTACAGAAAGAACACCCATGAAGATATATCTACTAACATCCAGAAAGTATTGTGTTCATAGACAAGAATGGTAATCATAGACAAGAATGGTAATCATAGACAAGAATGGTAATCTTAGACAAGAATGGTAATCATAGACAAGAATGGTAATCATAGACAAGAATGGTAATCATAGACAAGAATGGTAATCATAGACAAGAATGGTAATCATAGACAAGAATGGTAATCATAGACAAGAATGGTAATCATAGACAAGAATGGTAATCATAGACAAGAATGGTAATCATAGACAAGAATGTAAAACATAGGGATTTATTCCATCAGCTACAGGGAAAATGAAAGAGGAAGAGCAGACAGACAGGTAAGTATGAGTCGACAGACAGGTGTGTATGAGTCATCATCAGCCTGAACAATATCGAGACAGGCATTAAGACCCTATTCACTCATTCAGTGTTATCTGATTATTACACTGCAGCACATGACATGGTTGATTCCAGGGCTTCGAAACTTTTCTTGTGCCAGGGACCCTGTTGATTTATCGGTGGAAGCTATGGAATCCATTGATTGTCTGATGGAAGCTATGGACTCCTTTAATTTTTTGGTGAAAGCTATGGACCACTTTGATTGTCCAGTGAAAGCTATGGATGCCTTTGATTGTCCGGTGAAAGCTATGGACTCATTTGATTGTCCAGTGAAACTTGCGGACTCCTTTGATTGTCCAGTGAAACTTGCGGACTCCTTTGATTGTCCAGTGAAAGCTAGACTCCTTTGATTGTCCAATGGAAGCTATGGACCTCTTTGTCCAGTGAAAGCTACAGACCTTTTTTTGTCTCATTATTTTACATATATCTTTATGCTGGCCTCCTCTCTACCAGAAGACCTTCTTCTGTCTTGGATCTTTAATTGACCCATCCATGTTGTTTGCTGAAGTTTTGATCGTCTAAAGTTTCTACAGGATGGAGTAACCAGCCCTATGCCCAACCCTCCTTAGTCACTTTTTTATGACATGCATAGTAGGTTACAGTGTTACTCTTCATCGCTCCCCTTTCAGATGCCGGTATTGTACAGGTGCCTAAGGAACATATATGTTTAAAGGTATTTTAAAGTCAACTTTGAATTAAAGAGAAAAACTTGAGAAAAAATAATCAGATAAACAATATGATTTATAAAGGCACTCTGAGTGATTTTTTTTCCCCTTTCCTGCACATTTTTCACTAAGCAAACCCTGTTTTGTTTCCTAGAAAATCCAGCCTTATAAAATTCAGGAGTTATTTTAATCACCAATAAACACACGAGAACACACTTGTTATAAACAGCTTGCAGTCCTAGGTTAAGGCTTGTAGGCTACATTTTAATGACTCCAAACAATGTTAACAACAATTAATTTAAATTAATGCATTTGTTCATATACTGATGCAAAGTATACAAATAAAATATAGTTACATTACAAACAAAATACCCCCGCATTCTGTAATATCTGCTGGATGCTAAATTACCATTAATTTTTGCATACTGTATAAAATTTGGCACAGATGTAAAAGATAATAAATTATGCTTTAAAAAAGCATGCTGAAAGAGATCATTGGTTTGTAATGGCCGCAGTAGTTTATAAATATAATTAAAAAAAAAAAAAAAAAAAAGCAAGCAGGGGTTTTCAACTTTTCAGAGCAATGTAACCAAAAATGTCCCTCTTTTTCAGAGAAAAATTTAATTCACACGGAAGTAGACAGCAATTAGGAAGGCCATGTACAACGATAACAAAACGTGGTGACTAGCATAAAGATATATGTAAAACATTGGGATAAAACTTGAAGACTGGCATACACATATGCACAATGATGGTATAAAACTTGGAGACTGGCATAAAGATATATGTACAACGCTGGGACAAAATGTGGAGACTGGTATAAAGATATGTGTACAATGCTAGGACAAAATTTGAAGACTGGCATAAAGATATATGTACAATGCGGGACAAAACTTGGAGACTGGCATAAAGATATATGTACAACGATGGGACAAAACTTGGAGACTGGCGTAAAGATGTATGTACAACGCTGGGACAAAATGTGGAGACTGGTATAAAGATATGTGTACAATGCTAGGACAAAATTTGAAGACTGGCATAAAGATATGTGTACAATGCTAAGACAAAATTTGAAGACTGGCATAAAGATATATGTACAACGATGGGACAAAACTCGGAGACTGGCATAAAGATATATGTACAACAATGGGACAAAACTTGGAGACTGGCATAAAGATATATGTACAATGCTGGGACAAAACTTGGAGACTGGCATAAAGACATCATGCTTCACCTTAAGGAAGACAGGTAGATCAGCTCTTATAGGATTTCATAAAGAGCTACAGCCACGGCTAGAAATCAACGAGTGCAGAGAAACAGAAATATAATATGGTAAGTGAGAGGAAGAAAGTAGGGAGAATGTGACATATTTCCACTAAAAAAAACTTAAAGCAGAATTAAAATCTAGACACACAGCACAACAATCCACAGATTTAGAAGAGCAGAAGAATTATAGTTAATCACTCAGGTCAAAAGGCTGGCCCAAAAACATCAGTAAATTTCTCCACAACAAGAGTAAAGGTGCTCAAGAAAATATGGAAATAAATTTATTTCTGAAATTTAAAAAAAAGTGGACACAGCTTTGATCCACTGATTAATACTCTGCTTCAAGTTGAGAACACCTTAAATGCATATAGCACAGCCAAAGTTCTGAGAGAGCCATGCAATATTAAGCTTTAGAAAATAGTGAATACTTTTAAGAAAAAAAAAATGGTGAATACTTTAAAGAAGAAAAATAAATGGTGAATACTTTTAAGAACAAGTTGCCAGATTGCCTGAAACTTCTTGTTTATAAAAAAAACTAAAAAAACTGCTGCAACGAATTTTAATAGTTTCTATTATTTTGAAAATTTCATCACATTATTTTTTCTTTCCACTGTAAGATTAAATCTAGCTAAAACTAAGGTTTCTGTGAGGCTGACCATATGAATAACCTGAAAACGGAAAAATGTCATAGGTTTTACTTCTGCTAACAGTCGTCGTGTGCCAAGTTCTAATTTGCATTTTCTGGTTTTCCCACATAGTTGGGTAGGAACTGTGCTGATAATTTAATTCCAAACTTTGACAGCTAATTTTAGAGTTGCTTTTCTTCCAGGCATATATGACTGGTGACAACTGCACGATTAACTTTCCTCAATAAGACAGCAAAGATAAACTGAAAAGCCTAGTGTCTATATTTTTTTATTCACTAAAATACACTCAGTAGCCTGCTGCTGAAGTATAAGAATAGTGGAACACTTCCATGACCAACTTCCCAACAGGTGGTGGTACAAAGGCAGTGCACTCATCTGAGAAGATGTGAGCTGATGCACCAGTTACTGGCAACATCACCATCTTATTCTCATGTTTTTTTTTCCCATGCTCTAAAGCTCAGAATACTTTCATGACATAGTAAATATATGGAGATCAGAATACCAAGTCCAAGACAAAAAAATATCAGAATCTTTAACTCAAATATCAAGTCTGTCCTACTGTATAGCTCTGAAAAAATGGACAATTAAAACAACAAACCAAGAAATGGGTGCTTGTGCAGAACAGAAGGATTGACATGGTAAGACAAAATCTCCAATGTGGAACTAATGACAAAGAACCAGAAAAGTGCCAGTGGAACCAGAGATAAGAAGATGACATTGGCAATGGATATGACATACACTGAGAAAACCTGCTGATAGCATGACATAGCAGTCCTAGGTCTGGAATCTCGCAGGGTAAGACAGGCTGCGAGATACCAAAAACATACGGAGAAGAGAAATGGACACAGAAATGAAAGAGAAGAGAGAGAGAGACAAAGAAAGACCTTGAGCTGATGGCGTGGGATGTAAGGACTGGGGCATGAGTTAGTTGAGGGCCTATGCTTTTTGGGGAGCTGAAGGGATACGGAGTGAGTAAATGATCAAAGTGCCATTACCATCAGTCAGGAAATGGTTGAATCAAATAATTAGAACAACATGCCAGTAACAAGGGACTGTGCTGACAGACAATGGAAAACACTACTGTATGATCCTTCATCAAATCATATTTCAGAACAAGATGCTGTAAGATATACAGGTCCATATCCCAGTATCCAAAATGCTCAGGGACAGCCGTGTTTCAGAAATCTGATTTCTTTTCAGTTTTCAGATATCACCCCAGGTAACCCAAAAAGTCACCTAAAATGTGTTCGAAAATCACCCAAAAATCAGATTTTTTGAATATTTTAGTTTTCGGGTGTTTGAATTCTGGGATAAGGACCTGTAATATCTTGTCAAACAGCAGAATACTTCACTTAGTATTGAGAGGAAAAAGTTGGGGGGGGGGGGGGGGTCTGTGTGTTGGAAGACAGAAGAACAGGAGGAGAAAAAAAACGAGAGGGAAGAACAATGAACTGATTAAAGGCACTAGAAACAGCAGGAAATGAACACACATGATCATCTTCTGACTTGGCATTCCACGGCGATGAGTGACAAAGTATGACGACAGCATATAAACAACAACTTATATGTGAACCCCACAGCAAGATGTTGGGGGGAGCAATTTATAGGATGACTGAGCTCTCCCATGCCATAGCATGCTGTACTATAGAATATATTCAAACATAGATCATATCAAATACTTTGCTATGGAACCACTACCGTTAAAGCACATCAAGTGCTGAGACAAATTTCCTGCACTGGTGCAAACTCCTTAGGGAGCGAATAAGGACAAATAGATTTCAACAATAAGTAAAGTAAATAATCTGCTACTGAGTGTATGTTTGTTAATAAAATATATAAAAAATTGACACAAAAACTTGTTCATCTATCCTCACATATTCCATGAATAATAATAAATGGTAGAACAATGTCCAGTATAATCAAAATGGACATTCTTGTCGCCGCAGCACATCTGAGAGATCAAGGGAAATTTAAATAGAGCTCTATTTATGATTTATCTAATTTCTTACGCAGTGAGTAAGTGGAGCCTTTGGCCATCCGTGCTGCAGACAGCAGCGTAGCCCTAGGTTTAGGTGTAAGGATGGTGGAACTGACTTCAGTAGCACTGGAGGACCGATGCAGCATACCCTCCATGACAGCAGATGATGTCATTTTTTCCTTGGGGGTATATCCTGTATTCCCTGATGCTCTGTGACTACTGTGACCAATTGTGTTGTAGTGCTGATTGTGGCTGTTGTAGTAGCTGCTACTGCTGCCATTACTGGTAGCAGACATTAATCTCTGGCGAGGTGTCATGATGCGGACATCTGGGGAAATCCATCAATGCCTTGGTACATGAATTTAAGGGGAAAATGTTTTGTTTCCATGAATGAACAAACTGGCTGCAATGGGAGCCAGAAATAATCAGGCACGTTCCAGGATCTGGATGCATCTTGACGGTTTAAACTGCTGTCCACTTCAACAATGTGCTGTGAAACCTCATTTTCAAACAATTTTTTATTTACTCATATTGCTTTTTCATTACCCACTGCTTCTTGACCAAAATTTGGATATGCTAAATGTGATGTACTATTTTTAATCAGCTCGCTCATCAAAATTTCTATATCTCTGAGGAAATCCAGCAGGACTGAAAGTAGTGAGAATTTTAATTCAGCTTTCACATCTCTCACACACACACACCCCCATAAAAAACAAACAACAAACAAATAAAACAAAAACCCCTGGGAAAAATGACCCACGCTACCATGTGTCAGGAAGTGAAAAGGCTACAATATTTTCCTAACAGGAGACCACTTCTGATAATCAGATGATCTACTGCTAAATTGTTCTCCCGTTGACTTTCCTATCACTGATTTATTTATAAAGACCATTGTGTAAGGAACACACAACACAGGTAGATCTCTGTTTACGCATGTTTCATTTACGCAAATTTGAATATATGCGCACCAATTTTTAGACACTTTTGTTTTATTTACCCGTAAAACTCAAAGTTACGTGACCCGTTGTTTGGACATATTTACAGTATTTTATCTACGCGCCAATAGAAGAGCAAGAACAAGATGATAACAGCTTGATTGTTTCTTACTGTGATGGGGCCGTAAAGTCACCCCGGGGGCCCCCCCCCCCCCCCACCCCCCACCCTATCACAATTGGCGTCGTCGACAGGATCAGGCAGACAGTGACACTGAGCAGACAGCAAACGAACAAATATTGTAAACACCCAGCAGTGCAGTCTTGCATCAAGATGGCTTCGACCAATGCGCCTGTGAAGGTAGTGTACGTGAAGGGGCCAGAGATAAGGTTATTTAGTGGAGAGGGGAGTCCCACTTGGCAAGAGTTTGTGGAAGATGTAGAAGCCGCGTAGAAGGTGGCGCCTTTTTGGGCAGAAGACAAGTTAGACATGATCTGGAACAACGTTACACCATGGGTATCTAGAGAATTAGGAATACATGGCGGAGCCAAGGCCAGCCCTGAGCAGTTACTCAAGATAATAGAAAGAGCCTACAGTGAGCAACCACCAGTCAGTGAGATGACCAGGAATTTCCAGGCTGGGAGTCAGGGGTCTAGGGAATGTTCTGTTTTCTTGGGAGGAAAAAAGCCAGAGACACTGGTGCAGATAGCAAGTCCAGAAGCCCACAGTGAAGAGGAGGCACTCAAAGCAGAATTATCTCTTCTAAAGTTCCAGTTAGCACAGATGTCACAGGCCAGTTCGCCAGCACAAGAGGAGGTGCAGAGAAAGAGAGCACCATGCCAGCCGCGGGAACAGCCAACGCAAGACGAGGAGGTGTGTCCGCGGGAACAGCCAACGCAAGACGAGGAGGTGTGTCCGCGGGAACAGCCAACGCAAGACGAGGAGGTGTGTCCGCAGGAACCTCAACTAGACCTTCTTGTATGTGAGAGTCAGGCTGTTGTCAAGGAAAGCTGTGAGCTGACAGCACCAACAAACGCAGCTGCACCGACAAGGTGAAAAGGAGTTTGCAAGTGGTATAGTGTCCACAGGGGATGGGGGTTCATCACGCCAGATGATGGAGGTATTGATGTATTTGTACATCAAACCAATATCTTCAGAAAGGGATTCCGGAGTCTGGCGAGGAATGAACGAGTAGAGTTTGACAGCAAACCATCGGTCCAGGGCATGGAAGCAATTTATGTATGCGGCATTGGCGGTCAAGAGTGTAAGGGCAGCAGGGGGCGACCCATGGCACAGAGGAAGCCCAGAAAGATAAGATGCTACAATTGTCGAGACCTGTCAGACCACATGGCAGCCAAGTGCCCTCAAGGCCCTCTTCCCAAACGATGTTTTAGATGCAAGTCAACTGAACATTTGATAGCCGCCTGTCCCTCAAGGAGCTCTTTCCCTAGACGGACTATCACAACCAGGTTGCCTTTAGGGCGCAAGCCAAGAGATGGCCACGACAACTGTCACACTAAGGGCGCCGAGAAAATTGGCCGTCGTCTAGGGGAGGAAACCCGTCCTAAGCAGATAGGAGGGAGTGCAAATCAAGGTTCAGCAGAGGAGACTCATCAAAAGCAGATTGTGGGGAACGTAAGCCACCGTCCACACAAAATGAGTGGGAAACACGTCAAGAGCGATCTCCCTTCAAAGTCGACAGCTGCAAGCACTGACAGGCAAATGTCACAGGCAGACAGCGACGCAGCACAGGTGAGCGAGTCTTCTAGATCACAGCAACTGCCAGTCCGACAACGTAGAGACATGACGACCAAGAGGGTCCCCAGCAGGGCTGTACCTATTACAGAAGCTCAGCCCAAAGCATCGCCGCTCAGAAAGAGTCCTGTGCAGCATCAACGATCTGAGGGGTTACAATTGAAGCGCCAGAGGTAGTGATGTTGTCGGGACGACAACAAAATCAGAAGGGAGATATGTGATGGGGCCGTAAAGTCACCCCGGAGGCCCCCCCCCTTCATTGTTCATGGCAGATTTATCACCCATATATTTTCGATGTGTGCGCAGCACTCTGGGATGTAAAAAGTCTTCAAGATTGATGAAAAGGCCATAATAAAGCCTAATAATTAATTTTCGTGCAAAGTCGTGTGCTATATTTGGTAGTCGTGTGATATGTTTGATAATTGTGTGCCATATCTGTGTTTTCGTGCCTGATAAAGCAAATATCGCGAGTGTCATTTAAGTGGCTAAATTAATCCGCGCAGCGTGGACTAAGTTGAGTGTTTTTTTTTTTTTATTAATGTGTTTGCTACTTTTCTTTGTAGCACGCCCCTTTCAACCATCTACCATGTACATGGAGTTGTTGGTTATATCAGGACGTGTTTCCTTTATTGTAATATGTTTTTGTTTGTATTTATTTTATACTATATTATCTCTAGTCGGTATTTTTCCTTTTGTAGTTATAGTTCAACATGGTTTTTAAAAGAAATTCCAAAATATGCTATTTTCTAAGTTAGTATGTTTTTAATTTTCACTGGATGGTTTCTTTGGTTAATCTGTATGTATCTGTGGCGAGTCTTTCACGAGTTTGGACTACTGACTCAAATCCTTATTTGTTTTTTATATGTTAGCTTTAGTTTTTGTAATATAGTGTTTTATTAACTTTTGCATTTCTGAAGGGGTCTTTGTGCCTATGAGATTTTCTACCCTCATTTCTACATTGTGGTTACTACAGTATGTCTTAATGTTTTGCCTCTGTTGGTCATATTTCTTGCAGTCCACCAGAAAGTGTCTAATTGTGTTTGGCTCTTGACACTCTTCACATGTGGGTTCCTCAATCATGAAATATCCAGTTCCAAGCTTGAGCCTCAGCAATTTTTTATTAATTGGTATTTTTAGTTCATCTTTTATTTGACATTTTTTGCTTGGTTTTTTAAGGATTTTATATGAGTGTCTTGCTTTTTTACATTGGTCCCATGCTGTTATCCACTCTTTAGTTATTGCTTGAGCAATTAAGCTCTTAATTTCAAACTTCCCTAAGCCTACTTCAATTTTGTTATGGCTAGCTCTCCCCCCTTTGGCTTCTTTGTCTGCAAGCTCATTTCCTGCTATCCCCACATGTGATGGTATCCATGTTATTGTTGCACTGCATCCTATAGTTTGTAGATATGTATTAACCTGTAGTATTTCCTCTATAATATCTGGCCTGCTACATTCATTTCTGTTTCTGATAGCTAATACTGATGATAAGGAATCTGTGAGAATGGTTACTTTTTTTGGTGGATTTTCTGCAGCTATTTCTAAAGCTTTTAGGATTGCCACTAATTCTGCTGTAAAGATTGATGTATTACCTGTTACTTTGTATCTTTTATAAATTTTTAATTTTGGTATTGCTATTCCTGCTCCTAATTGTCCTTCTTCATCTTTTGACCCATCTGTATATATAGTTAGGCTATTATTTATATACCGTTCTATGTACTCTAGTGTTTTACTTTTTGCTGAGATTATGTCGTTAGATTTATTTATGATCTTTGTTAAGTGGGAGTCAGTTTCTGGCACTTTTAATTCCCATGGTGGGATCTTTGCTTTATACAGAGCACTACTGTTTATCGCATTAAATAGGTCTGGGTATTGATCCACTTCATCCATTGTTTTCCACCCTGACGGGTATCTATTATGGTTTAATGGAATGTGGCCTATGTACTGGTTACCCCTATCAAAGGTTTTATGTGCTGGGTGAGTTGGATCTTTTGCCACTCTTATTGATCTAGCGTTACTTCTAGTGCCTCTGCTGAGTTCCCCTTGAGGCACCTGCTATATTATTTTGTGTCTAGTTTTTTTCTTATTGCTATTCAGACAACACTGGCATCTTTCATATATCTTAGCATGTTAATAAGTCCCCTACTGCTTTGCACTAATAGGTCTATGTGTTTGTTCCAGTTTAGTTGCTGGTCTAATACCATACCCAGAAATCTAGTTGATTTTGCTGTGCATACTTTTTGCTCATTAATGCTTATGTCAATTATATTGTTTTTAATTACACGCCCTCTACTGAAGATCATTCCTATGGTTTTTTTAACGTTTAGATTAAATCCCCACTTGTTCATCCAGTCAGATACTTTATCTATTTGCCTTTGTACTGTTTTATAGAGGAATGGGAGATTTCTTCCCGTTCTCCATATCGCAGCGTCATCTGCAAACTGGGATAAGTTGTTTTTTAAGTCTTTAAACTCGTCGCCTAGGTCGTTGACCATAATCGTAAAGATAGATGGTGATATTACTGATCCCTGGGGAATTCCATTCTGTTGCTCATACACCTCAGATCTATCATTGTTTATTTGTACCGTGAAGTATCTATCCTGCAGGAAGTTTTCTAGATAATTGTAGGTTCTGCCTACTATACCTAATTTCCTGATTTTGTGTAGTGCACCCTCCCTCCAACACTCATCATATGCTCTTGCTACATCAAGGAATACTGCTACTGTCTTTTCATTCCTTTTGAAGCCTGTTTTAACATCATGTTCCAGCCTCAACAGTTGCTCTATTGTACTATGTTGGCTTCTAAAGCCTGCTTGGGTTGGACTGTACAAATTATGCTTTTCTAGATGAAATTTTAGTCTGCTGTTGACTATTGTTTCTAGAATTTTTCCTAGATGCGATGTTAACGATATTGGCCTGTATGAGCTGACATCATGTGTTTCCTTATCTGGCTTTAGTATGGGGATGACTACTGCTGTCTTCCATGAACACGGTATTTTTCCCGTGTGCCAGATTTTGTTGTAGAGGGATGCAATCACTCTTAGAGTTGTTGAGTGTTTAGGCTTAGCGGTATATATAAAGAAATAGCGAGCCAGCAGCGACCTTTCCTAGTATCAGCCCAGACGAGAGAGCAAACGACGAGGTGACCGGTGTAGGTAGCAGATGGACCAGAGCACGTGAGCTGTAATTCTTAGCGCATTTTGTAGAATTTAGCATTCGTGTTCTATAAGTCTGAAATTATATTCAGCACAAGTCTGTTTTAATGTTTAGTGAATTAGGTCTAAATAGATAGATAGATGCACAGCGGGCTGATCACCCGCTTGCTAGTCATTCTGATTACGGAAACAACAATTAATTCTTTGTTGTACCAATAAACGCCATTAGGCGTAACGGAACAACAAATAATTTCTTGTTGCCCTAAGACGCCACGAGGCGTACTAGCCACGGACTGCTTTGTCGGTCAGCGGCTAAGGACGGAAGAAGAAGAAGATAGATAGATGTGAAAGTTTAAGAGCGATTATTTTATTTATCAGAAAGGCAAATATGGTATGAAGCTATTTCACGTGAATTAAGATAATATCAACCTGGTAGCAAAAATATCAAGATGGCAGCCGGGAGGCCACGTGGTGATGAATTTAGTTTTAGTGTTAAGTCAAGAGTAATTATATTTTATTCTTTATTGTAAGAGTAATTAAGTGTATGTCACGATTGTTGATTATTCTACTGTATATATTTATGGGTTACTTTGAAGTGAGAATAGCCATTTAGATTTCTGGGGAGATTAGAGCCACTCCTTGGTGCGTAGGCACGTTGAGACATGTGTTTCTCTGGTTGCTCCCGGCGGAGCATGGAAACACCAATGCAGCTGGTGTCCATTACAGGCCCACAATAAGCATTTTGAGGCTTTTTTAGTTTTAGTGTTAAGTCAAGAGTAATTATATTTTATTCTTTATTGTAAGAGTAATTAAGTGTATGTCACGATTGTTGATTATTCTACAGTATATATTTATGGGTTACTTTGAAGTGAGAATAGCCATTTAGATTTCTGGGGAGATTAGAGCCACTCCTTGGTGCGTAGGCACGTTGAGACATGTGTTTCTCTGGTTGCTCCCGGCGGAGCATGGAAAGTTTACTCTTATTATTGAGAGTATTTGATGTACATGTAGTTGAAGAATATTATTTTATGTCCATGTTATTATTATTTAATTATGGTTATGTGTAGAATGGTTTGAGAGCACGTGGGCTCACTTGGAGATATTTTGAGGGTGTCAGGTGGCATGGAAGGACTGTTTGACAGGTGAGAGTATCGTTATTCAACCATGATTTTAACTAGTTCGTTGCTTTATTTGCTTCTTCAGATTAGCAACTGAGCACTAGCTGGGTGTTCTGTTATGTTCGTTGATTTATTTGTTTAATGTTTGCTTAGTCACTGAATGGGTTGTAAAAATAAATACAGCCCCTGCCTCTAGAATCAAGAGTTTTATTGTTGTTCGGGTCGGTGCGAGTGTGAAAAGAGAGTGATCAAATATCACAACATCATCATCATCTTCTCGCCCACCCTTTCACATTACTTACTTACTTAGTCGTTCCCCTTCTACCGTGAGGTGTAGAGGTTTGGAAGAGAGAGCGCCAGACTATACCATTCTAGTCCTCGGTCCTTCAAAGATTGTCTAATGTTGTCCTCACAGCGGACTCTGGGTCGTCCTGGGGGTCTGGATCCCTGGCTCTTTGTTTCCCATGCTTGTCGTGGTAGCCAATCTTCTCCCATTCTGCAGACATGGCCAAACCATCTTAGTTGGGACTATTCTACTTGGGTCTGCAGGGGGTGGGATTTTAGGCCTTGACGTATCATCTGGTTGCGGACCATGTCTCTTCTTGTTACTTCAACCACCTTCCTCAGATACCTCATTTCAGAGGTTTGTATCTGGCTTTTGTGGGTTGTAGTCATTGCCCATGACTCGCATCCTTATGTCAAGACTGGGATATAGGTGGAGCGGTATACAGCCATCTTCGTTTTCTTACCAACCTCTCTCTTGCTGAGGAATCCTCGATTTATGGCCTGAAAAAGTCTCCCAGCTGCTGCTTTTCGAGTGGCCAACTCTTCTTTGATGCCTCCCTTTTGGTCTATAATAGCTCTGAGGTATTTAAAGTGGTCGACCTGCTCCAGGACCTGTTCTCCCAGCTTAATCTGATGTCTTCTTTCTTCTCCTGATATCACCATGGATTTTGTTTTAGAGCTGCTTATGACCATAGCTCTCTTCTCCAGCTCTTCCTTCCAGGTTGGATTGGAGATGTGCCTCTGATTTAGCAATCAGGGCAACATCATCAGCAAATGCCAGCTCTGAAATACAGACCTGTCTCATCTTCCAGTACCCCACTGAATACTTTCTTGTTCTCTCCTTACATGCCTTGATGACATTGTCCATGAGGAGTATGAAAAGATAAGGTGACAGGATATCACCTTGTCTTACACCAGTGGTGGTCCTGAACTCTTCTGACTTATGGTTTGCTGTCCTCACATAATTTCTGCAAGACTTGTAGAAGCTCTGTATAGCATGAATCAGAGGTGCTGGAATGTTCTTCCTTGCCAAACAGTCCCAAAGTTTGCTACTGGGGACCCTGTCAAACGCCTTTTCCAGATCTATGAAACTTATATTCAAGAGCCTTTTCACTCAGCTGTCTGAGTGTGAAGATTAGGTCTTGAGTACTTCGGTTTGTTCGGAATCCGCACTGAATCTCATCCAAATGTGGCTCAGCTAGGTGTCGGAGTCTCTGCTCTAGGATTCTAGAGTAGATTTTACCAGGAACACTGAGAAGGGATATGCCTCTGTGGTTTCCACATTGTCGATTGTCACCTTTTTTGAAAATTGGTGTTATGATGGCAATCTCCCAATCCTTTGGTATGGTCTTGTTGCACCACGCTGCCTGTAGAACCCTTAAGAGTAATAGGTCGCCTGATGCTCCCATGTACTTAACCATTTCTGGTGTTATACCATCATGCCCTGCTGCTTTGCCCATCTTGATTTTCTCCAGTGCTGCCTTCAGTTCTTCCATCTTTATGTCATCTTCACCACCATTGGTTTCCTCTTCTGTGCTAGTGGTTATCATTTATGATGCTTGACCTTGCTCATCATCAAGGAGTTCTGAGAAATATTCTTTCCATCTTTCTATTACTTCCTTCGCAGCAGTAAGCAATTTGCCTTGCTTGTCCTTTATAAATTTGAGAGGGCATTGTTTTTCCTTCCTCATGTTCTTTAGGGTCTTATAGAACAATTTCTGGTTTTCTTGCACATCTTTTTCTAGCTTTTCTCCAAATTCTTCCCAGGACTTCTGTTTTGCTGCTAGCACCTTGTTCTTTGCTTCTGTTCTAAGTATCACATATTCTCTATTTGTCCTGCTGTGTTTTTAGCTCCTAAGTATTGTTTCCATGCCATTTTCTTCTCTCTTATTTTCTCTTTGACTTCCTCTGTCCACCAAGGTGTCCTCTTTCTCTTGTTCCCAAGTCGGACTTCACCACATGCTTCTGCAGCAGCTGTCTTTATGATGTCCTTGAATTTAAGCCAGAGGGTTTCCAAGTCATCAGGTTGTTCTTCTGTGTTTCTCACCGCTGTAGCAATAAGCCCCTGATATCTGGTCTTAATTTCTGGCTCTCTCAGCTTGTAGGTCTTAATGCTTATTTCTCCCGCTTGTTTACTTGGTTTCTTGCGTGATGTTGGGCAGTTCCTAGGCTGAGCAACTCTTTCAGTTGTTCTTTTGATTTAAGCAGGTAGTGATCACTTCCAATCTCTGGCCCCCTCCAGACTCTAGCATCCCAGACATATTTGAATGAGCTCCTCCTAACAATGGCATAGTCGATCACTGACTTCTTATTCTTTGTTGGTTCACATCTATTGTATGCATGTATGCGCTTATGGGGGAACTTTGTGTTTGTAATAATCAGATTCTGCTCACTGCAGAATCTAAGGAGTCGCTTCCCATTGTCATTGAGAGTATCTTCTCCATATCTTCTGATAAATCCACCCCATCTAGCATGGTCACTTCCAACTCTGGCATTGAAATCTCCGAGCATGATAATTTCATCTAGGCAGTCATCCACTGTCCTTTGAAGCAGCTCGAAGAATTCCTCATTGACCTCTGCTCTCTCATCCTCATTTGGCCCATACACTATGACCAGGCTGACTATGGTTTCTCCTTCTTTTAATTTTACAACTATAATGCGCTCCAAGACAAAGTTCCATCCCTTGATATTATCTTTCTGGTTTTTGGCCACAATGCAACCCACGCCCCCTTTAGCTCTTTCAGATGTGGGTACACCACTGTTCCCCCTAATTTACACGTGTGTGAAGAAAAATTGTGTTCCATTTATGTGATTTCTGTTTATGCAAGGGTCTCGGGAACGCATATATCGTCTAAACAAAGAACTACCCGTATACAACTGAGTTAAATTTTATTTTTATACGCTCAGATGACATACGCCCTGTGTAGTTCCCGGGGGTCTCGGAAGAGACAAAGAAAGAATATGACCACTGCACTCTAAGCCGTGTCGTACAAGGTGACTAATATGAGGTTGTGTATGGGGTGGGCAACCTCAGCATGTAAAACTAACTGCCACAGAAGCCACCACTGTGACAGGCTTGCAACTGCAGTTGGTTTCCTCATAGGGGCCTGTGTCAAAGCTCAACACATGCCCCTGCAAAGGTTGTTTCCTCATAGGAGCCTGTGTCAAAGCTCAACACATACCCCTGCAAAGGTTGTTTCCTCATAGGAGCCTGTGTCAAAGCTCAACACATGCCCCTGCAAAGGTGGTTTCCTCATAGGAGCCTGTGTCAAAGCTCAACACATGCCCTTGCAAAGGTGGTTTCCTTATAGTAGCCTGTGTCAAAGCTCAACACATGCCCTTGCAAAGGTGGTTTCCTCATAGGAGCCTGTGTCAAAGCTCAACACATGCCCTTGCAAAGGTGGTTTCCTTATAGTAGCCTGTGTCAAAGCTCAACACATGCCCTTGCAAAGGTGGTTTCTGTAGTGATGCCTATAATTTCAGTGGGGTAAATTTATTTAAACTTGAGAGTACATCTTACAGCTATTTGACTGGTCTCATCTTGAGATGACAAAGTCCTAATTTCAAACCCAGCCCAAGTCATGGATACTTTAATGTTTTCTTTGGGCACGTTTACACACTGTTTTTATCTTTTTCAAAATTAACTATCTGACCTGTCATCAAACAACTATCTGACCGGTCATCAAACAACTATCCGACCAGTCAAGCTCAGCATTTATTCCCCTGTTCACGATTTCGCTTGATTACAGGTCACATAATATTTTATGTTATGTTAGTATTTGCAAATTTTGATTTTAAAAACTTGATGCCAAATGAAGCTACTAAAGTGCTATAATTTTAAAAAGCTACGATTGTTATTAAAGATACCTCAGTTTTCTAAATCAGCACGTAAAAAAACTATAAGCCAAACCCTCAGATTTTATTATGTTAAATTCAGCCAGATGTTAATGGCTAGGACGGGGAGAGGGAATAGCTAAGCACAATACATTTAGTGTTGCATTAAAAAAAAAAAAAAGACATAAGATCTGTTACTCTGACCAGATCAAAGCTAATCATGCTTCATAACAATGGGCACATTTAATTACATTAATAAAACACGGACTAGATTATTACTCAGCGAAAAAATATAAATGTATTATGCCACCCAAAAATTTTTTTTTTAACTAAGGATAATTGATGCCAACACATATAACGTTCAGGAAAAAAAAAACCAACAACAATAAAAAAGCAATATGAGCAAAACTGGTTGTTCAATACACATTTTGTATTTTCCAAAAGCAGAAATCTATTTTAATACATATGTACTGCTGGTAAAACACAACTAGTTTCTACTAAACAGAATTAAACTTGCTAGCAAAACAAAACGAAGGACACGAAAATGAGGTTTCACTATAATGAAGCATGGGTAACAGGAATGGGGAGAAAACACAGCTGTAAATCAATTTAAAAATTAATATTCTGAAGAATGTGTCCATGATGCGTGTTTACTGTATTAGTACCTAAAATTTTCAGGAAAAAACCTCTGCAATAAAAAATTAATGTTCCTGCATAAATGTATTATTTCTGCAAAGAGAACACAAATAAAAATAACCTTACATGGTGAATATAATAAAGGGAGGTCACAGATTTCTTACAAAATAAAACAGTTACACTGCTCAATAATCAAATTATTTTAACGAATTAATTGCAACACAATTTGTCTGCTAAATCCTGGAACTGATGGATAGAAGTGTCAGTTAAACTAATATGCTGAAATTTGAATGGTTTAAAACAAAAAATAACATAGAAACAATCAACATGCAAGTATCATACTAGAAATATGTATCTGCATCAGGCACAGATAATGAAAAAAGCTGTGGGGGTACAAGGAAGCTAAAGACATAAACATAAGAAATTTTTTTTAACTGTGTGAAAGTCATGACACAAAGGGCAGACCATTATGAAATGACAGAGCAAAGAAATGAACTTGTTAAAATATTCTCATCACAGCAACTTCCTATTTCTTGTCTGATTTCCTTTGCTGACATATAAAATAACAGGACGTATTATCATCTGATCCCAGTGATTAGCACGTAAATCTAAATTCTGGTTTGTGGTCTGATTATAATCTAAACACACAGGACTAACACATAAGGATAATCCTGCCTCAATGTGGGATTATTATTATCTGAACACCACGCAGTTCCCGTTCGTCTCTCAGAAGAACAAGAAAGAACAGAACTACTGTTCCCTCAGGCATACCGTATAAGGTTGTGCATAGGTCTGGCAATTTCATCATGAAAAACAATGTACTACATAACACACTGCTGCAGGAGCATGTTTGATGCAGACTTCTTGTAATAAAGAAGCAGCAGCAGAGGTGGGTCCATCCTCCGTGAGAAGCGAAAATGGAGATAAATGAATTATTATCTGAACCAGGTAGACTTAACTGTTCAGTACCAATCATGACTCAAATTTAAGTTTATAAACTAATAAAACGGTATTGAATCAGTTTTACAAATAACAGTTCACATGACTCATATTTACTGCTGATCAATTCTTCTCTTCTTTTTTTTTTTTCTTTCTTTTTTTTTTCCTCTCTTCTGCTTGTATTTCGTGACCCTCATCTGTTCCTTGTGTGGCTGGAAGATGAGAGTTAAATCAAGACAAGGAGAAAACGTGCAATCGCTAAAAAGACGAAGCAAAACTTATGCACAGAAACTGCCGGACTAGTCACTGATCAATTACAGAAGATTATATAAAGTTTACAAAATCCTGACATACTGCATTTAGTTTGAATTGAAAATACAGCTACACCAGAGATCATAGTCTAAGATATGAGCTCTAATGTACTAAGGAATGAAAATTATTAGAAAGTATTGTAAGTGTTAATTTTTTGTTAATAACTACAATTTATGATAATTCATAAAATGTCCATATATGTTATGTCCCTCTACATGTAGCTACTAATAAATAAATAAATAATAATACATGAATAACTTCAAACTACAAGATAATAAGTTGGCTGAAACTTCACAGCAAGGATTAGACAGCTGAAAAACTTTCACCTATATCTATACACTTAAAGTATTTTAACTTCAAGATTATCAGTTAAATGACATTTTGGCAACAAGATTATAAGCCGACTTTTAAGTTTAATGAGCAGCCATAGGAAACAGATACCAAAAAAAAAAAAATCCCCCTTCCTTCCTTTTCTTCCTCTCAAAATTAATATTTAAAAAATTATAAAGCTATGTAACACCTTTAATGCCTTCTTCTATAAAAAAAAATGGTAATATCCAAGACATTGATTGGTGTATGCCTCTACACTGCTAAACAATATGTCCAATATTTTAACAAAGATAGCTGGGTGGACAGAAACATTTGTGTATGCTGTGATGAAAAAAACATATTAAAAAGTGATGTGTGAAATACAAGAATATGCTATAAAAATAAAAGCTGAAAGTAAAATAATGAAAGTGAAACGTTATAGGTGAGATGTTTAATACATTGTGGATCAGACGAAAAGGCAAATTACTATCACAATAGCAATTTAACAACAACAAAAAACAAAACTATGACCAATAATAAAGACAAGCTAATATCACGTGACTGATACATGACTTCAGCCTCTATACTAAATAGCTGCTTCAGTCTTACCTTTACGAGCCTGTAGATCTAAGTCACTATCCACATCTGCATCTTCATAATAAAGAAGGTATTAGCAGGTAAGAGAAACAGCGAGGGCCAGGAAAGGACAACAATCATAAATCCTAAATTGTCCCTTAAGTCAAAACAAAACACACAAACAACTAAATGATAAGCAAGTTAAAAATTTCTGCAAAGAAAAACCGGTGTTTATGTATATTTTACACCCACAGCAAAACTGAATAGTAAACAGATAACATTAAGAAATTGTATTTCTTAAGTTCACTTTCACAAAGATAGCTGTTTTAAAGCTTTCTGTTCACATCTAGAACCTCCGCTTCTTTGGATGAATATCAATTCCGAAAGTTTAAGTTTACTGCTGTCAATTGCCACATGTGACTGAAATTCTAGAACCCTATTATGTCCTCAGTATTTCATGTAAGGACAAAGTGACAAACGTCACTGTATACACTGCTTAGACAGCACAGACTACGCTGGCTTGGTCATTCCATCGCATGGGACATGGTCGCATCCCGAAAGATATCTTCTACGGACAATTGGCAGATGACAAAAGAACAGTTGGGCGACTGCAGCTGAGGTTCAAAGATTAGTGCAAGAGAGACATGAGGTCACTGGACATAAATCCAGTAACCTGGGAGGATGAAGATGCCAACTGCACCAAGTGGTCATGCTCTCTATGGCGCCACCTCAGATTGGGCAAAAAGAAGCTCTCACGGCAAGCAGGAGGAGAAAACCTCGAAAGGAACACCAGGAAAAAAAAAAAACAGCTACGGGTTGTCATCTCAGGGGCGCATTCCCATAGTCAGTTATGACTGAAGGGGCAATTATTATGTCCAATGAGTCTGGCATCTCCATACCATAAGACACCCTCCACTAAAACATCAATAGTTTACATACAACCATAAGACCTTGACACTGTGTAGTTCCCAGTGGTCTCTAAGGAGTCACAGAAAGAATAAGACTACTAATTCCTCAGGCATGTTGCAAGAGGCAAATGATAAGGCTGTGCAGGGGGTGGCACACTCATAGTGCAAAATAAATTGCTAAAGAAACCACCACTGCGGATGGTGCAGGACCCCTGCAAGGGGACCAGCTGCAGGTTCATCTCTATCCTCCATAAATAGGAAAATGATGATGATGAGACATTTAATAGTGAACTCAAAAAAGTGGGTTGGGGGAAGAGGAGGGGAATAAGAGAAAGACTAGAAGACTGACACAAAGAAAGTGGAGACCACACTTCGTGCGAGACCAATACACCCAAGAAAGGTCAGGCTGAAGAGCCAGAGTTGATGACCTAAGCTCCTAAAAAAAGTTAAATGGTGCAAAGAAACACAAAGGTTAACATTTTTCAACCTCCATTTTTCCTCAACTATGATTACATTATTCACACAGGTGATAAGGAGCAATTTAGTTTAAACAACTTTTCAATCCACTATGTACTGATTTTAGTTGCTGAATTTTAGAAGGTAAATCCTTCAATGGAATTAACCAAATCATGTAGCATAACTTCTGATCAAAGGGAGACTATTTTCCATTAAAAAAATAAAGTGAACCGATGTTAGAATATTATCAGTGCTACGTAGTAGAGATGGCTACTGTGTTTATGTGTCGAAACAATGTGTCGAAACTGCGTCGTACCCGAACGATTCGATGCGCAGATTTTTGCGGTGTCGAAACAGTGTCACGTCCTGTCTGTTTTGCAGAGACACATTGTCTCACGCAGATTCGACACATAGCCTGCTTCGAACAGCAGCTTCAGTTCCCGTCTGCTTCGCTGTTTTGCAAAAGGCACACTGTATCATTGTCTCATGTGTCAAGCGTGCGCTACATATGGCGTTCATAGATAGTATGGAAAATCAAACAAGTCATAATTTTTTTTTAAATAATTCCTCAGGACTGAAAGAGGCTTACTACTATTAGGTGTCTGCTCGGTTTGAGTTGAATCATTGTCGCTGACTGTACCTATTCTAGTTTTATATAATGTGTCATTATTACTGTTATTATTATAATTTTTTTCACTTTTACTGCAGCTGTCAGCATGTTCCCCTTGCATATCATCATAATGAAAACGACTGTGTAAAATTCTTAACAGTGGTCACACGAAATACCATAGATTTGTACTAACGAGAATAAGTAAATCTGCATACTAGGGTGTCACGACTCATGTCTCATTGTTTCAGTTAATTTACTTGTAGTCTGCTGTTTCGAAACAGTTCCATAGTTCTTTTTCATCCAAGCGCTAATTATACGCATGTTACGGTACTCTTGATTCCTGACTTCAGGCGCTCTCGTAAGAAAACGTGTTTTGTAACATAAAATAGTGTTCAAGACTTGTGTTCAACCTCATTTAATCTTCATTTATGGCGGGGAGAAGCCCTGTTTGGGATTATTTTGTAAAGATCAAAGACAACAAAGTAAAATGTAACGTGTGTTCTGGTATTTTATTATTCAAGGGTTCGTCAACTTCAAGTATGACTAGGCACTAGAGATGGCTAGTGTGTGTATGACGGTATGTGTCGAAACAATGCTTCGAAACAGCGAGCGATTCGACACTTCCTGCTTGTTTCTTTCGTCTGCCTCGCTGTTTTGCAGCGACACACTGTCTGAGCCTATGTAAAATTTGAATCAACCGTTCGGAACATTAGTATGGAATATCAAACATGTCATATTTTTCAGGGATGTATTATGATGACTTGATTTTACAAGTGATATTATTTTTGCTGAGAAGTTATAGACACTGGAAATTGTGTCAGTGTTGCAGTTGTCAATGTTTTAGGCGCTATGTTAAAGTTGAAAGTGTCAGTGTGTTCGTATAAATGTAATATACACTTTATTAGCTCTGCTGATATGTGTACTCGGTGTGGATTTGAATCATTGTCTACCAAATCTAGCTTACTCTAGTTTGATATCATGTGTTATTATTACTGTTATTATTATTGTTGTTTTTTATTATTTTCCCATATACTGCAGCTATCATCATATCTACGTTTTATTACATCATAATGAAGACTTGTGTAAAAATATTGAATTGTGGTCACACGAAACGCCATAGATTTTCACACACGACAGTAAAAACAGAGGAAAGTGTCTCACACAGTTCATGTATACCCGCGCCGGTACTGTCTATAAGAGACTTCTTTCTCCCCGATACGGGCAATTGTGTCGTTGTGTCGTTGTGTCGACTCACTGTTTCGAAACAGTTTAAATCACTGCGCTAACTGTTTCGAAACAGTTGAGTGTGTCAATTTGCCCACCTCTACTACGTAGAACTTTTATGAAAAAGATACGCATGTAGGAGTTAATACAGAACTGAAAAAAGTCAATAATAGTAGTTAACACAGAATTGAGAAAAGGTCAATGCTTGTAAACAAGTAAAATTCACCTGGAACTGAAAAGTTAGCAAACGAATTTCACCAATTAAATTCTTCAAACGAATTAATCAAATCAAGTAGCATAACTCTGATCAAAGGGAGACTATTTTCCATTTTTTTTAAAAACTTGCACCCATGATAAAATAAAATCAGTGCTAAGCTGAATGTTCATGAGGAAGACAGTATTCACGTTGTAGTTAACATAGAACTGGAGCTGGGTTGGCCATGTCCTCAGCAGAGACCCCGATGCCATCACAAGAACAGCTATGCTTTGGACCCCTGAAGGAAAACGAAAGAGAGGCCGACCAAAAACAACTTGGCGGAGGACTGTGGAGGCTGAGATGCAAAGAATGAACCAGAGTTGGGGTACTGTACGAAGGATGGCTGCTGACCGAGAAAAGTGGAATCAATTTGTTGTTGCCCTACAAGACGCCACTAGGCGTGATGGCCACTGACTGCTTTGACGGTCGGCGGCTAAGGATCAAAGAAGAAGAAGTTAACATAGAAATGAGAAAAGGTGAATACACGTAAATAAATAAAATTCAACTGAAACTGAAAAGTTAGCAAAGTATTAAACAAAAGAACAGGCTGTCGTCAGTTTTTTTAAATTGTTAATTTCACTGACAAAATATAAACAATATCTTTCCTATACAATAAATCTTTAAAATATTAGTCAGCAGTGACACACTAATTCATTTGTGGTTTATTGTATTTAAAGAAGGCACATTATTAGACTATTAAATATGAAATCATATTTTCATGAAATATGACATATAACCATCAAATCAAATCTGATATCATACATTCATAAAATAAAAACTAACACCATATCTGATTTCTTATCACCACTGAATGAAATGTGACATCATATTATCATCAACTAAAATCTGACATTACAGTATCATGACATATTTTGACATCACGCTGTCATTAAATGTACTTGGTTGCCATCTAAATTATCAACGGGATTTATTGAAACTGACACACTGATGATATATAAAATTAACTGGGTAATGGGTCTGTTATAAAGAGAAGGTCAACATATACGAACACATTTAAGAATAAACAGTTCTACGTGAAATAAATATGTGTGCTTACCTCCTGCATCACTCTTGGACGAGCTGATTCTCTGCGGAGCTTTCCGTAAGGATGAAACAGTATGTCTGCATAATATAATTCAATGACCACTCTCAGTAAAAGTGAAAGGCAAAGTGGGTTTACTCTACAAACATGTCTAAGGGGGGAGATAAAAATAGGAAGAAGTGGAATCGGAGATCTAAAAATGGATTTACCAAGTTAAGAATGATCTAGTTCGGTGGCTCTCAACGTGGACCATGCCATATTTTTAGGGGGGGGGGGGGCCACAGTAAGATGGTGAAGTATCTTTTTTCCAGCTAACAGCCACTATGAGGGGGGTGGGGGGTCCACAGAGATAAATAAGGCTCAGACGGGGGCCATGAGCAAAAACAGGTTGAGAACCCCTAATCTAGTTAACTCTTAACAGATGTGATGGTATTCCCATGTTTAACACCAGGGATTTTCTATCACTTGCAGTTCTCATCCACAAAGGGTCAAAGCAGGTTTTATCACTATCAGTATTTTCCTTTGCGCCACCTTATGAACCATGAGTCCACCACTGCCAATGGTTCCCCCTTACAGGAAGCCAGCACCAAGCAGCCACATGCCCTTGCAGTGGTGGCTTATGTGGGCAATTAGTTTTATATAATGAGGTTCCCGATGCTGTATGGTACTTGTAATAAATAAGCAAGAAATCAAATCAGCTACTGTAACTCTTCCTATATTTATGAAAAAAAATCCTATATACGAGGGCTATTCCAAAATCAACCTCCGATTGGCTGGTAAAAATTTTAAACAATTGACAATAACATCTAAATACATACAAAAGTTACATACATCATTGCTTTACTTTTCCACAAAGTCACCACCAAAATTCAGGCACTTGTCGTACCGTGGCACGAGTTTTTGTAACCCCTGGTCAAGGAATGGTGCCACCAGGGTACTTAGCCAGTTGTTGACTCCATCCATGAGCTCCTCGGCGGTGTCGAAGCGCCGGGTAGCCAGCCAGACCTTCATCTTGCCGAAGAGATGATAATCGCTTGGTGCCAAGTCCGGGCTGTAAGGGGGGTGGTTGAAAATGTCCCACTTAAACTGCTTGTGCGAGCAGCAGTGTGGGGCCGCGCGTTGTCGTGCAGGATAATGATGCCACGCATTCTTTTGTTTTGGATCGAAACAAAAGTGCTAACGTCCATGGAATGCTCACACGGAATGCTCACTAGTGAGCATCATTATCCTGCACGACAACGCGCGGCCCCACACTGCTGCTCGCACAAGCAGTTTAAGTGGGAAATTTTCAACCACCCCCCTTACAGCCCGGACTTGGCACCAAGCGATTATCATCTCTTCGGCAAGATGAAGGTCTGGCTGGCTACCCGACGCTTCGACACCGCCGAGGAGCTCATGGATGGAGTCAACAGCTGGCTAAGTACCCTGGTGGCACCGTTCCTTGACCAGGGGTTACAAAAACTCGTGCCACGGTATGACAAGTGCCTGAATTTGGGTGGTGACTAAGTGGAAAAGTAAAGCAGTGATGTATGTAACTTTTGTATGTATTTAGATGTTATTGTCAATTTTTTAAAATTTTTACCAGCCAATCGGAGGTTGATTTTGGAATAGCCCTCGTATAAAATCCCAGCTTTTTCTGTCAGTGCGTAACGCTAAGGGATGCAACTTTGGTTGAAAGTTAGACATTAATTGTATTGTTTCCCTTATATGTACTCTCCCGAAAATAGTAACACTTATCAAAGAAGAATGTGCAAATGAAGGTGTGCACAAACATAGTTATAGAATGTGTAAGCACGTATACACACATTGGGATCTTAGCTGCTGCTACATAGTTCGTATACTGTGGTGATGCACAGTGGTTTTTTTTAAAATACTTTTGTTGCCGTTAGGTATTGGTGCTTTTGAATTTAATTCCCATCTTATGACACGCTTTTACACTAGTAATATAATAAGAATTGTTAATGAGTCATTTTTACAACAGGATGATGCAATTAAAATATGGAAAGTTTTAGTAGTCACCTTTCTTCTGCCACAATGACATGCAGAAGACAAAGATGAGAAACATAGACAGGTTAAGAGAACATGACAAAGAACACTGCAAATACATGGAAAGCATGGATGGAGATAAAAAGATGATCAAGCATAGATAGATATAAAGAAGGTAACATGAGGAAAAAAATATAACACTAAATCATACACGTCAACCCCCACAAAGATGAAAAACCTGTACAAAGAATTTTAAACTACATGCAAAGAAAAACCAAAGCAATGACCGCTCTGCTCTTTGAGACAACAAAAGAGCTTTCTTTTCACCCATGCTTTCGCCTAAGTTATTGTTTACTGCTTTTTCCTTGTTTGTATTGAGCACATTTGGTTCAATTCTTCTTGTAGGATATAATCCAGAACTCAATACAAAGCGTTACAACAGGAGGCAAGCTGATAATCATAAGGGTACCCCTGTCGGGCAAGTGTTTAGGCCTTTTAATAATCTCCACTACGACTTTTGCTGTGAACTCGTCCTGTCTCAAGTCCATGACCAGATAAACTAGATTTAGAGTACGTTTAGGTCCCGGGTTTAAACCTACAAAGTCACAAACTGTAACAAAAGTATGCTGTGTTGACCACCTCCTTTATTTTATCTGTCATCAATATTATTAGGCCAACTTCTTTCACTGGATTCACTTTTGTCAATGTCACTGTCAGAGTCTAAATCAGGCCTGTTTTCAACATCAACATCTCATTCTGTCACATCATTGTCTGATCAAATACTAAGTCACCTCTCAGATCCCAAAGTAAAGATTGCACCGTCTAGAAAGCCATGACTTTAAAAGAAAAATCAGCAAAAATGTACACATCGACCTATTAAGAAACAAATTTTTTAAAAATGGAAACTTACATACTGCTGGAAATCTATTTGTAACTCAAGTCTAGCTAAATGGGAGCCGCGGTAGCATAGTGGTTAGTACCCTGGCTTCCTAGCTCAGTGGTCTATGGTTCGATCCCCAGATGATGTGGGATTTCTTTAGGCCGCAAACGGCTCCTGGGTCGACCCAACCCCAATCGGGTACCAGAGCAACTTCTGGGGAGGTTAAGGCGGCCGGCGTGATGCTGACCACATGACCCCTAGTGTGCCGATGGTCAAGAAAATATGGGCCTAACACCATATTCCCAATATGCCTCAATGGGCGTGTAACGGAATCCTTTACCTTTTCCTTAGCTAAATACCAAAATCTTGGTGTTTATTTTCATACATTTTGAACAGGACGTTAGACTTTGCGGGTTGGCAGTTTTGGGGAAATGAAACTGTAAAGGGTTAATAATTTGGCGAAAAATCTGTACAGAAATTATGTACTGCTACACAAATCAGAAAACGAAAAAGTTTGTTCAGACTACAGGTAACCCGTACTAGTTGGCATGTATACATTAAATAAACAAGAAAACCAAAGAACAAGAAAGAAGGAAATATCAATCCAAAGAATCAAACAACAAAATTGCAGAAAAAAAAAATAAAACAAAACAATGAAATAATATAATAGAATGAACCAGTATAACAAAATTATGGAAGCCATGCTTACCCTGGTCCACTGAAAGCTGATCTCTCTTCACTAGCTGCCCGAGACCTTGACTTTGGCTTCATGTGTTCCCCGTTGAGGCTGGAGCTGGAGGAAGAGTTACTGACCTCTCCCTGCAGCATCTTCTGTTTTGAGGAGTCTAAAGAGTTGAGAAGTGCGTCTGCTTGAGATTTGAAGTGGTCTGCAAAACCCCAGTACGCTCTGTGCGGAGAAGTGTAGAAAGCAAACATGTGATCACACTAAAGACCACTTTTGTAAACAAAACTATTAGTAAACAAACAAACAAACAAGCGCACACGCACACACAAACAAAAACTTTTTGCTTCAGAAATAATTTACCATGCATATATATCATTTTTGTGGTTAAAGTGCTGGTCTCTCTTGGCAAAGGTGCCGAGTGTGAATCACAGAATCGGCACGCTCCAGTCTACCCAGCTGTAAATGGGGACTTTGCTCTTGAGTTAGGGATGAAAAAAAGGCAGCAAGGAACCTCTCGATGCTGGACCTAGTATAGTGAAGTCTCTAACACTTCACACCCCTACGGCAGTTATCTACTACGGACTACCTTGACCTTAGTTCCCAGGGGGTCTCTTACGAGACAAAGAAAGAATAAAACCACTGCTCCCTCGGGCAACTCATGAGTCTGTACATGGGGCTGACAACCTCATCATGTACATAGGTGGGGCTGGCAACCTCATCATGTAGATGTAGCTTCATACACAAAACACCGCTGCAGGAGCACGGGAATGCTTCCTGCAAGGGGGACAATTGCAGTGATGGCTCCATGCTCCATTGGGAGCGAAAAGGAAAAACGATATTTCACGTTACAAGTAGATCAGTGTTTCCCAAAGTTTGGCAATGGATAGGACACTCATTGAGGATACCTGTTGATAGCATTACAAGGCAGTCCTTGTTCTGGAATCCACATGGAAAGAGAGGCAAAGGTAGATAAAAAAAACACGATAAGAAGAGAACTGGAAACAGAGGTGAAAATGATGAGGAGAACATGGAAAAAACTTGAGCGTACGGCACAGGACAGGAAGACCTGGCATGTGTTTGTTGAAGGCCTATGCTCCTCAGGGAGCTAAAGCGTGTTGATTGACTGAACGTATGGCATGTGTACCCCGAAAGTACATGAAAGGTGTTCAAGGGGTACATGGAAAGACTTTTAATTTTACTTTATCACACTTATTTTTAGCTGCAGCAGACATAAACTGTCATAAGGGGTTTGCCGGTTAGACTAAACTGTCATAAGGGGTACGCCGGTTAGACTAAACTGTCATAAGGGGTATGCTGGTTAGACGTAAACTGTCATAAGGGGTACACCGGTTAGACGTAAACTGTCATAAGGGGTACGCCGGTTAGACTAAACTGTCATAAGGGGTACGCCAGTTAGACTAAACTGTCATAAGGGGTACGCCGGTTAGACGTAAACTGTCATAAGGGGTATGCCGGTTAGACGTAAACTGTCATAAGGGGTATGCCAGTTAGACTAAACTGTCAAAAGGGGTACACCGGTTAGATTAGGGTTCCTAAAGTGTTTAGTGAGCATCTACCAAATGATTTAATGCGTATTAGTATTATTATACAGTATTTTTATCGTTTTTCATCTGCATAATGCCGAAACATAAGTGCAGTATAAATGATAACATTACAAGAGAATTTCCCTTCACTAAAGGTGTAGATGAAAATGTGGAATGTACTTTTATGCCGCTCTAAATTTTGCACTTCACATGGTGGTCGGTCAGACGTAGTCAACCACGTGAAAACGAAAAAACATAAAGGTGCTGTTGAAAGTAAGGCTTCCAACAGCAGTATAAGTCATTTCTTAAATGCGAAAACCCAGAGTGAAAAGGAAATGGAAAAACAGTTATCATTGGCAGCGCAGGAAGCAACCTTCGCTTATCACACGGCGGTGCATAACCACAAGCATGGACTGCACAACAGCCATCGTGAAAAAACTTTTCAACGATAAAGTGGAAGTTGTGTTAGTTAATGTGTGTATTTTTATACCAGTATCTTATTTCAAGTGCAACATATAATATATAATAGATTTATTTGTGCTTTACCTTAATTTTTAACATGTCCCGTTTTTTTACAAAATGTCCCGGGTTTTTTAGGTAAAAATTTGGAAATGTCCCGGTTTTTAAACAAAACATTATGGGAACCCTAGGTTAGATGTAAACTGTCATAAGGGGCCGGTTAGACTAAACTGTCATAAGGGGTACGCCAGTTAGACGTAAACTGTCACAAGGGGTACGCAATTATTGAAAAGTTTGGGAAACACCTGATTTTGAAGGTTCAAACTCTAAAATTTGTGACCAAAAAAAAAAAAAAAACTTCTATCTAAGACACTAGTAACGGCCAGTGGAATGAACAACAGATAAGAAAAAGATGCCGTCAATAGATAGGGCACACAGTGAGGGACAAAAAAACCTGTTGTTAATATTACAATTCAGTCCTTGTTCTGGAATTCACGGGGTAAGAGACACAGAGAGACAGAAAAAGATAACTGCAGGCAGATATAAAAAAAGTGAAGAAAGCACACACACACACACACACACAGAGAGAATGAGAGAGAGTGAGAGAAAAGTAATGAAAAAGTCAGAGTGTTATCAGCCACTCAAATACAAACATCAACAATAACAATACTCCACTTAATCCACACAGTGTAAATCCACATATTGCTATTTTGTCCACAAGCAAACAAAATATGAGACTAACTTTCTAGAATATGCTCTGGCTTCAGAATCAGCATCGCTGATGCCTTTCTTGATAACATCCTGCAGGATGGCAATGTGCTTCTCAAGGCAATGAGTTGGCCAGGAGTGCAAGATCTGGTTGACAAACTCCAGTGTGTACCTAAGTGACCAGAAGACAAAACTGTAAGTCTGACAACAATCTATCAAACTGCAGGCACAATCACATACAGTGTAGCAAGCTATCAGAGTTATTTCTGGTGTTTATAGAACATGGGCAATAATACTAGAGAATACGTTTTACCATCTCATTCTTCTTCTTACTCTGAGATGTCAACTTGGATATGTTTAAAGCAAGCAGTGGTCACCCTGAAGTTGTTGGTATCTCCATAGAATTGTCCAGGAATGGCGCTGGTGATTTCCATATGTGCTTTCTCTGTTCCTTATATGTTGGGACACTTTTGCAGCAGATGTTCAGCACTCACTGTATCAGTTTCACAGCTACCCCATCAGTAGTTTCTATCTTTCAACTGTTGAACAGATGGCATCTCAATCTATTGTGGCCTGTGTGGAGTCTGAAGATTACCTCTTGGTCACCTCTGGTGAGCTGGTAATATGCACCATCTGAAGATTACCTCTTGGTCACCTCTGGTGAGCTGGTAATAAGCATCATCTGAAGATTACCTCTTGGTCACCTCTGGTGAGCTGGTAATACGCATCATCTGAAGATTACCTCTTGGTCACCTCTGATGAGCTGGAATACGCATCATCTGAAGATTACCTCTTGGTCACCTCTGGTGAGCTGGTAACATGCATCATCTGAAGATTATCTCTTGGTCACCTCTGGTGAGCTGGTAATACGCATCATCTGAAGATTACCTCTTGGTCACCTCTGGTGAGCTGGTAATACGCATTATCTGAAGATTACCTCTTGGTCACCACTGGTGAGCTGGTAATACACATCATCTGAAGATTACCTCTTGGTCACCTCTGGTGAGCTGGTAATACGCATCATCTGAAGATTACCTCTTGGTCACCTCTGGTGAGCTGGTAATACGCATCATCTGAAGATTACCTCTTGGTCACCTCTGGTGAGCTGGTAATTTGCATCATCTGAAGATTACCTCTTGGTCACCTCTGGTGAGCTGGTAATATGCATCATCTGAAGATTACCTCTGGTGAGCTGGTAATACGCATCATCTGAAGATTACCTCTTGGTCACCTCTGGTGAGCTGGTAATACGCATCATCTGAAGATTACCTCTTGGTCACCTCTGGTGAGCTGGTAATACGCATCATCTGAAGATTACCTCTTGGTCACCTCTGGTGAGCTGGTAATACGCATCGTCTGAAGATTACCTCTTGGTCACCTCTGGTGAACTGGTAATACGCATCATTTTTCTGGTGGCCTGGATGCGCTTCCCACTTGTTCCTATATTTGCTCCTGATAAAACTCCTGGCCTCTTCGTAAGTTATAGTTGTAATGCATTTGATTAAAACATATGCTGATGTTTCTGACATTCAACCTCAGGAACATTATGGCAGGTCTGACTTACTTTACTTGTGTGATTTTCTTGAACTTGGTATCTGCATTAAAATAATGGTTAACACTGCTAGAAACAATAAAAAGTTTACCAACACTATCGTCAACAGTCATCACTGTGTTGGAAAAAGAAGAAATACACAACAGTAATGACGAGATACCTGTTATGACCAAACTTACTAGCTCTATGTCCAGTTTGATATTTGTTACATGACTCCTACTTTGCAAACTGACTTTACTTTCGTATAAAAGATCTCATCCTAGAAAGTAAATTTACCGTTTCCTTTGCAAGCCCGTGTTATCTCTGATCTACAGAAGTTATATTACTACATTCCAAGACTCAGTAAGTCACTTCCGTGTATTCTCAGGTCTACAGAATTTACATCGATTCATTTACATGTTTTTTTCCCTGATCTACGAAGTTGTATTAAGTTACTGAAATGTTATTTCTGGTCTACAGAAGTTATTTTAAGTCATGTAAATGTTATTTCTGGGTTACACAAGTTATATTATGTGAACTAAATGTTATTTCTGATCTATAGAAGTTACATTAAGTCATGTAAATGTTATTTCTGGTCTACAAAAGTCATATTAAGTCAAGCTAAATGTTATTTCTAATCTACAAAAGTTACATTAAGTCATGTAAATGTTATTTCTGGTCTACAGACGTTACTTTAAGTTGTATAAATGTTGTTTCTGGTCTACAGACATTACTTTAAGTTGTATAAATGTTATTTCTGGTCTACAGACGTTACTTTAAGTTGTATAAATGTTATTTCTGGTCTACAGAAGTTTTTTTCATCTTTGCACACCTCACAATGCATGTTTGGGGAAACTCCAGACTCACAATGAAGGCAAAAGCCGTGATATATAATGCCCGTGTCACTGGCACGCTTCTATATAGCAGCGAGACATGAACAATACACTAAGCAAGAAAGAGGGCTCAATCACTTCCACCTGCGGTGTCTACGCCACATCCTAGGTAATTCGTTGAAGGACAAAGCGACAAATGTCGAGGTGCTGTCATGCGCTGGTCTTCAAAGCATGTATACACTGCTTAGACAGTGCAGACTATGCTGGCTTTGAAGATGGCACAAGAACAGTCAGGCGACTGTAGCTGAGGTTCAAGAGAGACATGAAGATACTGGAAATAAATTCAGCAACCTGGCAAGATAAAGCTTCCGACAGCATCAAGTGGCAGTGCTCCCTATGGTGCCACCTCAGACTGGGTGACAAGAAGCTCTCACAACAAGCAGAAGAGAATAGAAATGCCGAAAAGGAACACCAGGAAAAAAAAGCAGCTGATGGCTGTCACCTCCAGGGAGCATTCCCGTAGTCAGTTATGGTTGAGGGGGGGTTACTACAGATTTTACATTAACCTATGTAATGCTATTTCTGGTCTAAAGAAGTCACTTTATGGACCTCTTAACTTATCTCTCTGTTATCATTTAAGTAAGGCTTCAACAGCTGTATATACTTCTGTCAACAATCAAAGAAATATTTAAAAAAGACTGCAATTTTCAGACAGAAAACAGGTTAATCACTGACCTTCTGATGAGATTAGACTTTGATGTGAAGTGACCTGTGATGATTGGAATGAGTCGATTGGTATGGACAAACTGAAATTGATAAAAGGGGTATATTATATATAAAACTCTTCTGTGAAATGAAAGGTAAAATCATATAAAATAGTAAAATGAAGATAAGTAAGGTGATATTTGACATAACTGTGAGATAGATGGTATGGAAGATAACATTACCGTTAGATCATGATTTACATGAGAGTTATGTTCCTAAGGTGCAAGCGTAATTTGAGATTTGCGTAAATTTAGATCATTCTCTCCATAGAAATTTTGTACATGACAATAAGGGAAGTTACAGATTCTGCAAAGTAGATTAAAATAAAAAGTAATAAAAGTTTTCACAACAGAAACATTTAAAGTAACATAAGAAAACAATAAGAGACATAAAAATAGAGGATGAAATTATGAATGTTAATCAACATAACACGTAGGCATGTTATCAATAAAAACAAAAGCTGCATCTATGAGAAAGTTATTTCAGAATAGCAATCTTTTTCTTCATAATAAACTACACACAGACTATGTCTGATCTTCATAATAAACTACACACAATGTCTGATCTTCATAATAAACTACACACAGACTATGTCTGATTTTCATAATAAACTACACACAGACTGTCTGATCTTCATAATAAACTACACACAGACTATGTCTGATCTTCATAGTAAACTACACACAGACTATGTCTGATCTTCATAATAAAATACACACTATGTCTGATCTTCATAATAAACTACACACAGACTATGTCTGATCTTCATAATAAACTACACACAGACTATGTCTGATCTTCATAATAAACTACACACAGATTATGTCTGATCTTCATAATAAAATACACACAGACTATGTCTGATCTTCATAATAAACTACACACTATGTCTGATCTTCATAGTAAACTACACACAGACTGTCTGATCTTCAAAATAAACTACACACAGACTATGTCTGACATGCATAATAAACTTCGACAGACTATGTTTGATCTTCATAATAAACTACACACAGAGTATGTCTGACCTACATAATAAACTACACAAAGACTATGTTTGATCTTCATAATAAACTACACACAATGCCTGACCTACATAATAAACTACACACAGACTTGCTTAACAAACTGCACAGAGGCTATGTCTGACCTTCATAATGAACTACACACAGACTATGTCTGACCTTCATAACAAACTACACACAGACTATGTCTGATCTTCATAATAAACTACACACAGACTACGTATGACCTACATAATAAATCATACACAAACTATGCCTGACCTGCATAATAAATCGTATACAGACTATGCCTGATGTAGACATAACTTTGGCACTGTTGGGAATGAGGATGAAAAGCGATGGCAGGACAGCCTCAGCAAAATGGTCAAACTTGGTGCCAAGTTGCTGTGAGAGGTAGCTGAAAACATATAAATAAATATGATAAAGAATCAAATACACAGATGATATACACAAATACATGTGTATGTTCCATTTTTATCTGCCAGCCTCAGAACGTCAGTAACCCAAGACTTCAAACAATATATAACCCTATTATAGTAGACTGATGTTTCAGTATGAACCCTTACATATGCTTTGGAAATCTTCCATCACACTTCATATTCTTGAGACTGTTTTTCTGATTCAAAGTTGTTTATTGCACTTTTATATACAGCTTTTACATACAAGCATCTTGTGAGCAGTACATATAGTCCCCTAAGGCTGGAATTTTTGCTTATTTCATAGTTTGTACTGTTTGCATATTACACTCTTCTTAACATTTAACAATGAAACAACATCAGAGATTTAAAAATGTATGCTTAAAGCTAAATGTTCTTCTGCCAGGGCAGCAATCCCCCCCCCCCCCCCCCAAACACTGTAAGTCATAAAACTGATTGTGTGAACCTTAACAAAAATATAATAAACACATAGCTTTAAATACAATCCCCACCTACTTACTTAGTCGTTCCCCTTCTACCGTGAGGTGTAGAGGTTTGGAAGAGAGAGCACCAGACTATTCTATCAGCTGTCTTCTTCCTGGCCTGGTTCCATTCTAGTCCTCGGTCCTTCAAAGATTGTCCAATGTTGTCCTCCCAGCAGACTCTGGGTCGTCCTGAAGGTCTGGATCCCTGGCTCTTTGTTTCCCATGCTTGTCGTGGTAGCCGATCTTCTCCCATTCTGCAGACATGGCCAAACCATCTTAGTTGGGACTGTTCTATTTGGGTCTGTAGCGAGTGGGATTTTAGGCCTTGACGTATCGTCTGGTTGCGGACCATGTCTCTTCTTGTTACTTCAACCACCTTCCTCAGATACCTCATTTCTGAGGTTTGGATCTGGCTTTTGTGGGTTGTAGTCATTGCCCATGACTCGCATCCATATGTCAAGACTGGGACATAGGTGGAGCGGTATACAGCCATCTTCGTTTTCTTAGCAACCTCTTTCTTGCTGAGGAATCCTCGATTTATGGCCTGAAAAAGTCTCCCAGCTGCTGCTTTTCGAGTGGCCAACTCTTCTTTGATGCCCCCCTTTCGGTCTATAATAGCTCCGAGATATTTAAAGTGGTCGACCTGCTCCAGGACCTGTTCTCCCAACTTAATCTGATGTTTTCTTTCTTCTCGTGATATCACCATGGATTTTGTTTTAGAGCTGCTTATGACCATCCCAATCCCCACCTAAACTATTCAAAATGTGCCTCTGGTCAAATAATGCTTCTAGTGTGCGCAGGGACTGGAAGAAATCATCATAGTCTGCAGCTCCAGCGATGACTAATGACCGCACCATTTTACACTGTATTGATGAATGATGGCATGCAAGTTTTAGTCTGCTAAGATGCAGGAATGAGATGGAGAAAATTAATTGTCAACATAACAAATTTAGTTGAACTTTGAATCTTCAATTATTATTACAATTCAATTCAAATGTCCCAAAAAATGCCGTGATGACGTCGGATGTGTCGGCCGAAAGGTGCAAATATCGCAGCTCCGCTGTAAACTGACACAACGCAACCAACGTCCTTTTCAGGACGAACAAGGAAGAAGAAGAAGAAGACAATGTCAAGTCAGTACTATTGTATGGCTCTGAAACATGGAGAACAACCAATAAGCTAGACTTTGATAAATGAGTACTTGCGTTGTTGTCGTGAAATATTCTAATCCACATATATAAATTAAAACGTAAATGTAAAGCCTAACACATAAATTTAATAAAAGGAAAGAAGAATGGTAAAGAACAGTGCTGTCACAATGACTGTACTCGAAATCCCCCTTGTTTTCTACTTCGTCTGCAAATTGTAACGTTTCACGTTGATAGTAAAAGCCTACTGCTTCAATACCCGCTTTCTACGATAAAACATGTGCTGCATTTCTAAGAAAAACCTTGAGATACACAGGTTGACCTAGATTTAAAATTCCATTCATGTCTTTTTATACACTACGTTACCTAAAACGAAAGACAGATGGACTAAAGATAGAAAGAAGGGAGGGCTGAAAGCAGGGACGCAGGCAATACTACCACAGTCGCGCGATACACAATTACTACCATCACGCGTGTAAGGCCACAAGCACTAGCTTTTTTTCAAATCGACAGTGATAAAAAAAACACTACCCATACCAGAGTTAGGTTTTAAAAACTTACAAAACGCTTATTAGGAAATATGACATTCTACTGTTTTATGTCTAAAATCCTGACATTAGTCTGACAGTACAGCAGGACAGGTGGCGGTTCTAAACATAAAAAATAAAAAAAAAAAACTACACGACTATCCTGGAAAATACATATTTTGAACGCAGCCCCTTAGCCCCATTAAATTTATATATTTTGGGTTCCTTAGGACTTGCTGACAAAGAATATGTTAAACGTTACGCAAATAGTCTAGGAATTACCAAATTATAGCCAAAAGAAATAGTGAGGGATGTCAGACAACACCCAAATCAGAATCGCTCAGTGGCAGATTTTCAACACACCATTGTACGGAAATATGCTGACATGTTACCTCCTATTTGATTGGCGGAAAATAAATGTAAGGCTAAACACGATTAGTCGGACTATAAATACTACTTCGTTGTTGTTAGGGGAAACGTGAGTAGGAGTACTTTTTTGAAAAGCTGTGTAAACATGGCATGATTGGTTAGACCTGCCAATATAGTCAATTAGAGGCGTCAGGTCAACACCACATTTGCAAATAAACTTACTACAGAACCAGTGCGTTGAGCGCCAGTGCATATTTTTCTAAATAAAAGCCTGGGACATCGGCAGATCGAAATTGTGCTATATTCAGTGCCAGTCAACGTAATTCTGTATTATTTCCATGAATTGTGGTAAGCTTGAAATATTTGATATCTTTTAATGAAAATTGAATGTAAATTGATAATTTATGTCTGTATATATGTGTGGTTCAGTAGCGAACATGAGGTAAAGCCTATATAATGCTCCAGCCTGAACAGAAGGTGTCGGAGGAAAGTAAAACTACATGGAATTGCCAAACAGTACACTGACACCTATATTATTGACTAGAAAGAAATAATGCTGGAATTGCAGAGGCGTAATAACCATTAGGGAGGAATATACTGGTGAAAATTGTTTCAGATGAAGATAGCAGTTGGCCTACCGCTCTGAACTCAGTGTTTGTTATGTATTGTGCTCAGAGTAGAAATGAGTATAAATTAGTTCTGAAGTAGGAGGTACAACCTTCTTGTTTCAGGGACTGTGGTCCTAAAGTTATTGAGCAGCACCTGGTCAGAGCTTTGCTGAATCCAGAGGCGGACAGCATACTCCTTGGTCCATATAGCAAACAGTGAGGTGTCTCCAGAATACAGGGAGGCTATCGAGCAGAGGAGTCCTTTCCTGCCGCCATCACGAAAGATAAGCCTATGTGGCCAGCGGAGCTCAACATTATGTAACCCCATCTTAAACTGACATTGTGTAAAAAATAAGAGGGGAAATTAATTGTTTTAATGAACGGAACTGAGAACATCTCCAATACTAGTTCCAACAGAAACAAACACTTGAAGTCATGATGACAAATAACAACATAGCTTGAAAAAACAAAACCAGTATTACCTCATAGAACCACTACACAACTGACACACATAAGATAATATTAATAAAATATGTCACTACAAGATTCATATTGATAAATTCTGTACATATAACTTGTAATTAAAATTGATTGTGATTCCTGGTTCACTTTGTATTTGAATCAGGACACCTATATATTAATGAAAAGTACTTAATACATATTGATATTTGAAAATTTACCAGTGACTCATTTAAGATAGTCTCATAGAGTGTTATATGTATGTGAGTGTCAAACTGTTGTCAAGTGTGGTGGAATAAATTAAATTGTTTATCTGTCTGTTATTGTTGTGACTTACACTTCATCATTTACAAAACCCTAGACATTCAACGTAGTCATCACAATATTCCAGAATAATTCTGACTGAGGTATAAATATGTGGTAGCAAGTAAGGTCATCTGTAATACACTACACTTATTAGATACAGATACCTTCACAGCTGATCTCAGTCAGTACACTAAGTCCCCTATAAATATTTATAAATATCCCACTTTACCACATATATTGGGGTCTCGCTCCAGGGATATTGAACTTTCTCCTGTTATAGATATTGGGAATAAAAAGAATTAAAAGGTATCCTTGGGTGGAAATAAATAACGTTGAGCTCTCAGTGCCTGTAGTGTCCTTAGATAATTATTGATAGATTGAATTGTTACAATTGCATCTTAGACAATGGCCGACATGACAAAATTTCGATCTGCTGCTGTACAGACTGCGAAAGAGTTAGGAATGGACGGACAAATTATGATTGCTTATGTCACGGCTGAATGTGACAAATATATTGAACGGGAAGAAAGAAGATTAGAAAAAGAGGCCGAAAGAAAGTTAGAGGCTGAGACTAAGAGGCTGCAGTTTGAGGCTGAGGCTGAGGCTAAGAGGTTGCAGATTGCGGCTGAGGCTAAGAGGTTGCAGATTGAGGCTGAGGCTAAGAGGTTGCAGATTGAGGCTGACAAAGAGGCTAAAGCAGTGGAAGCCGAAGAAAGAAGACAGGCTGCAGAGAGAAAGAGAAAGATTGACTGCAGAAAGGGAAGACAAGCGATTAGCTGCAGAAAGGGAAGCAGAAGATAAGAGATTACAAAGGGAACATGAGTTACGACTAAGGGAGTTTGAGTTTCAAGGCCATGCTCCTGAAAATGGTGCCAGTCCCTTTACCTCTGATGCCACTGCTAGTCAGGGAGCCTCAACCTCAGCTATGAATTTTCATTTAGATCATTTTGTTGAGAAAGACGATGATATTGAGAGCTATCTAAATAGATATGAACTATTGGCTACCACATATGGGTTAGAGAGAGAAAGGTGGAGCTTAAAGTTATCTCAAGGTCTTCGTGGGGCAGCTTATGAAGTTTTTGCCAAAATGAGCAGAGGTGATCAGGAAAATTATGACATGCTAAAGCAGGCTCTTTTGTTAAGATATGAAAAGAACGCAGAATTTTATAGGAAAAAATTTAGGAATGCTAAACTACTGTCAGGTGAAACCTACCACCAGTTCTCTGCACGAATAGAGACATACTTGGAGAAATGGACTTCTCTGGGGAAAACCCAAGATCTTAAGGAAATGGTCCTTATAGAACAACTAAGAGAGTCCATGGCTCCAGACCTGAGAAAGTTTCTCATGGAACAAGGTGCAGAGAGGCTGGGTGAGTTGCTAAATGTTGCTGAAAGGTATCAAGCAGCTCAGGCAGAGGTATCAGGTAACAAAAAGAAACAGTTGGAAAATTTTAGGGCACCACAGAACTTTAATAAATTTGATCCCTAGGATCAAAACAAAGGTAAGCACCAGTTTGATAGGCCACGGTATGACAATAAAAATAAAACCCCACAATTCGATGAAAGGAAATATGATGAAAGAAAATCTTTCAACCAAGGGAAAAGGTGGTGTAAAAATTGTAAGATGAACAATCATGACACTGACCGTTGCAGAAGGAACCCTGTGTATATGGCCACCCTTCAGGTCAGGTCGACCTCAAGACAGGAGGAGGATATTATGTTAGATACCACTCCAGAAGAGATGAGGAAGGCACAGGCTGGGGATAAGACCCTCAAGCCTTGTTTCAGGAAATTGTCAACTTGTCATACAACTCCAGGCAAGGGAGATTTTTACATGAAAAACAAGTTGATGTATAGGAAGACTGGAGCTAGATCCAAAGGTCAGGGACAGCTGGTACTTCCTAAAAGATATAGGGCAGACTTAATAAGGAGCCTACATGTGAAACCAGATGGGGACCATGAAAAAATAGGTACCATCATCCAAAAGGTGGCTCACAATTATTATTGGCCCAAGGCAAGATGGGACATTGAGAATTTTGTAGAAAGGTGTAGCATAGCACATGAGGGAACACCCACAAGTGGGAACATTGATCAGGACCTGGACACGCCACGGGGCAAAAGTAGGCCTGAAAATAAAAAGAAAAATAAATTTGATAAAGTGGACCAAATGGAATGGGAAGCCCCTTTTCACGGACAAGCTTCACTTAACTGTTTTACAATGGCCACTATGCGGAGAGTGCAAAAAGATGTCTTACCCCAGGATAAGCCGAAAATCCCTCAATCGGACTTAAACAAACTGGAGGAAGAAGATGTAGAGAGGAAATCTATCATCAAGAATTTTAAGTGGGGAGAAAGCCCAAAAAGGAAAATTGGTAGCGGTCGTTTTGTGACTGATAATTCTGGGAAAACAAATCATCAGTATAGCGCTTCAAGTGGAAGAGACCATACCGGTGCATGGACAAATAGGTCCACAAATTAAAGGTCCATATGTAACGCTGTTAAGAACGTGGACTGATGAAAAGGCAGAGGAAAATATTACATCCTCATACCAATATGTGAATGAGCTGACCACTCGTTTAAAAACTGGCTGGAAACTTGCCAATGAAAATTTGAAACAAGCCAGGAAGAAACATGCTGCCTATTTTAACAGGAAGGCTAAAGACAGAGATTTGGCTGTGGGAGAGAAGGTACTGCTTCTTCTCCCCGGTAGTCAGAATAAGTTACAAATTGGATGGCAAGGTCCATATACAGTTCTAGAGAAGGTGTCTAGAACCAATTATAAGATAGATAAGAAGGGGAAAGAAAAAATCTATCATGTGAATCTCCTGAAGAAATATTTGGAAAGAGAACATCAGGAAGAGACACACTTGTTGACCTTGTCCATTGCCATGGAGATGAAAAAGGAACCACTTTCATCATTTGAATATCCATTACACCCCTGTGAGACAGCGGCACAGGTGAAAATCAGTACACATTTAACGAAAACTCAGAAAGAGAGAGTACAACAGGTTCTAGATAATCATGCAGAGGTGTTAACAGACCGACCAGGACATACAAACTTATTGGAATATGATATGAAGCTGATAGACCCCACACCTGTCTGTATGAAACCCTATTCGATTCCTTTTGCTAAGGAGAAAGCTTTGAAGGAAGAGATAGACTATTTGTTGAAGGAAGGAATTATTTCACACAGTGAATCTTCGTATAGTTCCGGTGTTGTACTCTTAAGGAAGCCCTCTGGAGAACATAGACTCCGTATAGATTACAGGAGACTGAATGCTATTACAGAAGGACAGGTGGATCCATTGCCGGATACAAATCAGTTGTTTGCCAGGCTAAATAAAGCTAAATATTTCTCAAAAGTGGATCTGAGTAAAGGATACTATCAGATTCCAGTAAAACCTGAGATCAGACAAACTTGTTGGATGTAAACAATTCGGAGGAACGTAATGAATCCCTGAGTTGCCTCTTTGATTGAGGATATTCCGAATGTTTCATACAGGCTAATAAGAAGATTATGGGATCCACTACGAAAACTCTGCTATCACCAGGTATATGTTATCTCCTCATAACGTACATTTTGGGGGAAAATCTAATGTTCTCTGGACATGTCATTGCGCAGACTCAGAGAAGAGAAATGGTGAATACGGGTTGTGAAGCAGCATTAAGACAAGCAGTCACACTTGCGGCTGTTCAGTAACATAACCGAAAAATATTATTGGTTGTAGAGGTCTGAGGCAGATTTCATGAGTAGTGCTTACTCTGAATGGACCCAACTACATAAAACCATGATAGCACAACAGCAGAGTAAAGTCAAGTTGACTTACATTTATCTATGTGTATATAGAATAAAGGACTGACATAAGATGTCTGTTTTAAGAGGGGAGATGTCGTGAAATATTCTAATCCACATATATAAATTAAAACGTAAATGTAAAGCCTAACACACAAATTTAATAAAAGGAAAGAAGAATGGTAAAGAACAGTGCTGTCACAATGACTGTACTCGAAATCCCCCTTGTTTTCTACTTCGTCTGCAAATTGTAACGTTTCACGTTGATAGTAAAAGCCTACTGCTTCAATACCCGCTTTCTACGATAAAACATGTGCTGCATTTCTAAGAAAAACCTTGAGATACACAGGTTGACCTAGATTTAAAATTCCATTCATGTCTTTTTATACACTACGTTACCTAAAACGAAAGACAGATGGACTAAAGATAGAAAGAAGGGAGGGCTGAAAGCAGGGACGCAGGCAATACTACCACAGTCGCGCGATACACAATTACTACCATCACGCGTGTAAGGCCACAAGCACTAGCTTTTTTTTTCAAATCGACAGTGATAAACAACACTACCCATACCAGAGTTAGGTTTTAAAAACTTACAAAACGCTTATTAGGAAATATGACATTCTACTGTTTTATGTCTAAAATCCTGACATTAGTCTGACAGTACAGCAGGACAGGTGGCGGTTCTAAACATAAAAAAATAAAAAAAACTACACGACTATCCTGGAAAATACATATTTTGAACGCAGCCCCTTAGCCCATTAAAATTTATATATTTTGGGTTCCTTAGGACTTGCTGACAAAGAATATGTTAAACGTTACGCAAATAGTCTAGGAATTACCAAATTATAGCCAAAAGAAATAGTGAGGGATGTCAGACAACACCCAAATCAGAATCGCTCAGTGGCAGATTTTCAACACACCATTGTACGGAAATATGCTGACATGTTACCTCCTATTTGATTGGCGGAAAATAAATGTAAGGCTAAACACGATTAGTCGGACTATAAATACTACTTCGTTGTTGTTAGGGGAAACGTGAGTAGGAGTACTTTTTTGAAAAGCTGTGTAAACATGGCATGATTGGTTAGACCTGCCAATATAGTCAATTAGAGGCGTCAGGTCAACACCACATTTGCAAATAAACTTACTACAGAACCAGTGCGTTGAGCGCCAGTGCATATTTTTCTAAATAAAAGCCTGGGACATCGGCAGATCGAAATTGTGCTATATTCAGTGCCAGTCAACGTAATTCTGTATTATTTCCATGAATTGTGGTAAGCTTGAAATATTTGATATCTTTTAATGAAAATTGAATGTAAATTGATAATTTATGTCTGTATATATGTGTGGTTCAGTAGCGAACATGAGGTAAAGCCTATATAATGCTCCAGCCTGAACAGAAGGTGTCGGAGGAAAGTAAAACTACATGGAATTGCCAAACAGTACACTGACACCTATATTATTGACTAGAAAGAAATAATGCTGGAATTGCAGAGGCGTAATAACCATTAGGGAGGAATATACTGGTGAAAATTGTTTCAGATGAAGATAGCAGTTGGCCTACCGCTCTGAACTCAGTGTTTGTTATGTATTGTGCTCAGAGTAGAAATAGAGTATAAATTAGTTCTGAAGTAGGAGGTACAACCTTCTTGTTTCAGGGACTGTGGTCCTAAAGTTATTGAGCAGCACCTGGTCAGAGCTTTGCTGAATCCAGAGGCGGACAGCATACTCCTTGGTCCATATAGCAAACAGTGAGGTGTCTCCAGAATACAGGGAGGCTATCGAGCAGAGGAGTCCTTTCCTGCCGCCATCACGAAAGATAAGCCTATGTGGCCAGCGGAGCTCAACATTATGTAACCCCATCTTAAACTGACATTGTGTAAAAATAAGAGGGGAAATTAATTGTTTTAATGAACGGAACTGAGAACATCTCCAATACTAGTTCCAACAGAAACAAACACTTGAAGTCATGATGACAAATAACAACATAGCTTGAAAAAAACAAAACCAGTATTACCTCATAGTACCACTACACAACTGACACACATAAGATAATATTAATAAAATATGTCACTACAAGATTCATATTGATAAATTCTGTACATATAACTTGTAATTAAAATTGATTGTGATTCCTGGTTCACTTTGTATTTGAATCAGGACACCTATATATTAATGAAAAGTACTTAATACATATTGATATTTGAAAATTTACCAGTGACTCATTTAAGATAGTCTCATAGAGTGTTATATGTATGTGAGTGTCAAACTGTTGTCAAGTGTGGTGGAATAAATTAAATTGTTTATCTGTCTGTTATTGTTGTGACTTACACTTCATCATTTACAACACCCTAGACATTCAACGTAGTCATCACAATATTCCAGAATAATTCTGACTGAGGTATAAATATGTGGTAGCAAGTAAGGTCATCTGTAATACACTACACTTATTAGATACAGATACCTTCACAGCTGATCTCAGTCAGTACACTAAGTCCCCTATAAATATTTATAATATCCCACTTTACCACATATATTGGGGTCTCGCTCCAGGGATATTGAACTTTCTCCTGTTATAGATATTGGGAATAAAAAGAATTAAAAGGTATCCTTGGGTGGAAATAAATAACGTTGAGCTCTCAGTGCCTGTAGTGTCCTTAGATAATTATTGATAGATTGAATTGTTACAATTGCATCTTAGACAATGGCCGACATGACAAAATTTCGATCTGCTGCTGTACAGACTGCGAAAGAGTTAGGAATGGACGGACAAATTATGATTGCTTATGTCACGGCTGAATGTGACAAATATATTGAACGGGAAGAAAGAAGATTAGAAAAAGAGGCCGAAAGAAAGTTAGAGGCTGAGACTAAGAGGCTGCAGTTTGAGGCTGAGGCTGAGGCTAAGAGTTGCAGATTGAGGCTGAGGCTAAGAGGTTGCAGATTGAGGCTGAGGCTAAGAGGTTGCAGATTGAGGCTGACAAAGAGGCTAAAGCATTGGAAGCCGAGGAAAGAAGACAGGCTGCAGAAGAAAGAAGATTGACTGCAGAAAGGGAAGACAAGCGATTAGCTGAAGAAAGGGAAGCAGAAGATAAGAGATTACAAAGGGAACATGAGTTACGACTAAGGGAGTTTGAGTTTCAAGGCCATGCTCCTGAAAATGGTGCCAGTCCCTTTGCCTCTGATGCCACTGCTAGTCAGGGAGCCTCAACCTCAGCTATGAATTTTCATTTAGATCATTTTGTTGAGAAAGACGATGATATTGAGAGCTATCTAAATAGATATGAACTATTGGCTACCACATATGGGTTAGAGAGAGAAAGGTGGAGCTAAAGTTATCTCAAGGTCTTCGTGGGGCAGCTTATGAAGTTTTTGCCAAAATGAGCAGAGGTGATCAGGAAAATTATGACATGCTAAAGCAGGCTCTTTTGTTAAGATATGAAAAGAACGCAGAATTTTATAGGAAAAAATTTAGGAATGCTAAACTACTGTCAGGTGAAACCTACCACCAGTTCTCTGCACGAATAGAGACATACTTGGAGAAATGGACTTCTCTGGGGAAAACCCAAGATCTTAAGGAAATGGTCCTTATAGAACAACTAAGAGAGTCCATGGCTCCAGACCTGAGAAAGTTTCTCATGGAACAAGGTGCAGAGAGGCTGGGTGAGTTGCTAAATGTTGCTGAAAGGTATCAAGCAGCTCAGGCAGAGGTATCAGGTAACAAAAAGAAACAGTTGGAAAATTTTAGGGCACCTCAGAACTTTAATAAATTTGATCCTAGGGATCAAAACAAAGCTAAGCACCAGTTTGATAGGCCACGGTATGACAATAAAAATAAAACCCCACAATTCGATGAAAGGAAATATGATGAAAGAAAATCTTTCAACCAAGGGAACAGGTGGTGTAAAAATTGTAAGATGAACAATCATGACACTGACCGTTGCAGAAGGAACCCTATAGTTATGGCCACCCTTCAGGTCAGGTCGACCTCAAGACAGGAGGAGGATATTCTGTTAGATACCACTCCAGAAGAGATGAGGAAGGCACAGGCTGGGGATAAGACCCTTAAGCCTTGTTTCAGGAAATTGTCAACTTATCATACAACTCCAGGCAAGGGAGATTTTAACATGAAAAACAAGTTGATGTATAGGAAGACTGGAGCTAGATCCAAAGGTCAGGGACAGCTGGTACTTCCTAAAAGATATAGGGCAGACTTAATAAGGAGCCTACATGTGAAACCAGATGGGGACCATGAAAAAATAGGTACCATCATCCAAAAGGTGGCTCACAATTATTATTGGCCCAAGGCAAGATGGGACATTGAGAATTTTGTAGAAAGGTGTAGCATAGCACATGAGGGAACACCCACAAGTGGGAACATTGATCAGGACCTGGACACGCCACGGGGCAAAAGTAGGCCTGAAAATAAGAAGAGAAATAAATTTGATAAAGTGGACCAAATGGAATGGGAAGCCCCTTTTCACGGACAAGCTTCACTTAACTGTTTTACAATGGCCACTATGCGGAGAGTGCAAAAAGATGTCTTACCCCAGGATAAGCCGAAAATCCCTCAATCGGACTTAAACAAACTGGAGGAAGAAGATGTAGAGAGGAAATCTATCATCAAGAATTTTAAGTGGGGAGAAAGCCCCAAGAGGAAAATTGGTAGCGGTCGTTTTGTGACTGATAATTCTGGGAAGAAAAATCATCACTATAGCGCTTCAAGTGGAAGAGACCATACCGGTGCATGGACAAATAGGTCCACAAAACTAAAGGTCCATATGTAACGCTGTTAAGAACGTGGACTGATGAAAAGGCAGAGGAAAATATTACATCCTCATACCAATATGTGAATGAGCTGACCACTCGTTTAAAAACTGGCTGGAAACTTGCCAATGAAAATTTGAAACAAGCCAGGAAGAAACATGCTGCCTATTTTAACAGGAAGGCTAAAGAAAGAGATTTGGCTGTGGGAGAGAAGGTACTGCTTCTTCTCCCCGGTAGTCAGAATAAGTTACAAATTGGATGGCAAGGTCCATATACAGTTCTAGAGAAGGTGTCTAGAACCAATTATAAGATAGATAAGAAGGGGAAAGAAAAAATCTATCATGTGAATCTCCTGAAGAAATATTTGGAAAGAGAACATCAGGAAGAGACACACTTGTTGACCTTGTCCATTGCCATGGAGATGAAAAAGGAACCACTTTCATCATTTGAATATCCATTACACCCCTGTGAGACAGCGGCACAGGTGAAAATCAGTACACATTTAACGAAAACTCAGAAAGAGAGAGTACAACAGGTTCTAGATAATCATGCAGAGGTGTTAACAGACCGACCAGGACATACAAACTTATTGGAATATGATATGAAGCTGATAGACCCCACACCTGTCTGTATGAAACCCTATTCGATTCCTTTTGCTAAGGAGAAAGCTTTGAAGGAAGAGATAGACTATTTGTTGAAGGAAGGAATTATTTCACACAGTGAATCTTCGTATAGTTCCGGTGTTGTACTCTTAAGGAAGCCCTCTGGAGAACATAGACTCTGTATAGATTACAGGAGACTGAATGCTATTACAGAAGGACAGGTGGATCCATTGCCGGATACAAATCAGTTGTTTGCCAGGCTAAATAAAGCTAAATATTTCTCAAAAGTGGATCTGAGTAAAGGATACTATCAGATTCCAGTAAAACCTGAGATCAGACAAACTTGTTGGATGTAAACAATTCGGAGGAACGTAATGAATCCCTGAGTTGCCTCTTTGATTGAGGATATTCCGAATGTTTCATACAGGCTAATAAGAAAATTATGGGATCCACTACGAAAACTCTGCTATCACCAGGTATATGTTATCTCCTCATAACGTACATTTTGGGGAAAATCTAATGTTCTCTGGACATGTCATTGCGCAGACTCAGAGAAGAGAAATGGTGAATACGGGTTGTGAAGCAGCATTAAGACAAGCAGTCACACTTGCGGCTGTTCAGTAACATAACCGAAAAATATTATTGGTTGTAGAGGTCTGAGGCAGATTTCATGAGTAGTGCTTACTCTGAATGGACCCAACTACATAAAACCATGATAGCACAACAGCAGAGTAAAGTCAAGTTGACTTACATTTATCTATGTGTATATAGAATAAAGGACTGACATAAGATGTCTGTTTTAAGAGGGGAGATGTCGTGAAATATTCTAATCCACATATATAAATTAAAACGTAAATGTAAAGCCTAACACACAAATTTAATAAAAGGAAAGAAGAATGGTAAAGAACAGTGCTGTCACAATGACTGTACTCGAAATCCCCCTTGTTTTCTACTTCGTCTGCAAATTGTAACGTTTCACGTTGATAGTAAAAGCCTACTGCTTCAATACCCGCTTTCTACGATAAAACATGTGCTGCATTTCTAAGAAAAACCTTGAGATACACAGGTTGACCTAGATTTAAAATTCCATTCATGTCTTTTTATACACTACGTTACCTAAAACGAAAGACAGATGGACTAAAGATAGAAAGAAGGGAGGGCTGAAAGCAGGGACGCAGGCAATACTACCACAGTCGCGCGATACACAATTACTACCATCACGCGTGTAAGGCCACAAGCACTAGCTTTTTTTCAAATCGACAGTGATAAACAACACTACCCATACCAGAGTTAGGTTTTAAAAACTTACAAAACGCTTATTAGGAAATATGACATTCTACTGTTTTATGTCTAAAATCCTGACATTAGTCTGACAGTACAGCAGGACAGGTGGCGGTTCTAAACATAAAAAATAAAAAAAAACTACACGACTATCCTGGAAAATACATATTTTGAACGCAGCCCCTTAGCCCCATTAAATTTATATATTTTGGGTTCCTTAGGACTTGCTGACAAAGAATATGTTAAACGTTACGCAAATAGTCTAGGAATTACCAAATTATAGCCAAAAGAAATAGTGAGGGATGTCAGACAACACCCAAATCAGAATCGCTCAGTGGCAGATTTTCAACACACCATTGTACGGAAATATGCTGACATGTTACCTCCTATTTGATTGGCGGAAAATAAATGTAAGGCTAAACACGATTAGTCGGACTATAAATACTACTTCGTTGTTGTTAGGGGAAACGTGAGTAGGAGTACTTTTTTGAAAAGCTGTGTAAACATGGCATGATTGGTTAGACCTGCCAATATAGTCAATTAGAGGCGTCAGGTCAACACCACATTTGCAAATAAACTTACTACAGAACCAGTGCGTTGAGCGCCAGTGCATATTTTTCTAAATAAAAGCCTGGGACATCGGCAGATCGAAATTGTGCTATATTCAGTGCCAGTCAAGTAATTCTGTATTATTTCCATGAATTGTGGTAAGCTTGAAATATTTGATATCTTTTAATGAAAACTGAATGTAAATTGATAATTTATGTCTGTATATATGTGTGGTTCAGTAGCGAACATGAGGTAAAGCCTATATAATGCTCCAGCCTGAACAGAAGGTGTCGGAGGAAAGTAAAACTACATGGAATTGCCAAACAGTACACTGACACCTATATTATTGACTAGAAAGAAATAATGCTGGAATTGCAGAGGCGTAATAACCATTAGGGAGGAATATACTGGTGGAAATTGTTTCAGATGAAGATAGCAGTTGGCCTACCGCTCTGAACTCAGTGTTTGTTATGTATTGTGCTCAGAGTAGAATAGAGTATAAATTAGTTCTGAAGTAGGAGGTACAACCTTCTTGTTTCAGGGACTGTGGTCCTAAAGTTATTGAGCAGCACCTGGTCAGAGCTTTGCTGAATCCAGAGGCGGACAGCATACTCCTTGGTCCCTATAGCAAACAGTGAGGTGTCTCCAGAATACAGGGAGGCTATCGAGCAGAGGAGTCCTTTCCTGCCGCCATCACGAAAGATAAGCCTATGTGGCCAGCGAAGCTCAACATTATGTAACCCCATCTTAAACTGACATTGTGTAAAAATGAACCACCGTCCTTTTCAGGGCGAACGAAGAAGAAGAAGAAGAAGTGTAAAAATAAGAGGGGAAATTAATTGTTTTAATGAACGGAACTGAGAACATCTCCAATACTAGTTCCAACAGAAACAAACACTTGAAGTCATGATGACAAATAACAACATAGCTTGAAAAAACAAAACCAGTATTACCTCATAGTACCACTACACAACTGACACACATAAGATAATATTAATAAAATATGTCACTACAAGATTCATATTGATAAATTCTGTACATATAACTTGTAATTAAAATTGATTGTGATTCCTGGTTCACTTTGTATTTGAATCAGGACACCTATATATTAATGAAAAGTACTTAATACATATTGATATTTGAAAATTTACCAGTGACTCATTTAAGATAGTCTCATAGAGTGTTATATGTATGTGAGTGTCAAACTGTTGTCAAGTGTGGTGGAATAAATTAAATTGTTTATCTGTCTGTTATTGTTGTGACTTACACTTCATCATTTACAACACCCTAGACATTCAACGTAGTCATCACAATATTCCAGAATAATTCTGACTGAGGTATAAATATGTGGTAGCAAGTAAGGTCATCTGTAATACACTACACTTATTAGATACAGATACCTTCACAGCTGATCTCAGTCAGTACACTAAGTCCCCTATAAATATTTATAATATCCCACTTTACCACAGTTGTGTAGAATAATTGAAGTGGTATGACAAGATCTCTAATGTGGAACTGATGACAAGAACGAGGCAAGTGCCAGTGGAACAAGAGATGAGAACAAGACGCTGGAGATGCAACGGACAAACATTGATGAAAGATCATAAGATACTACAAAGAAATTATAATGATAGTAAAATAAATATAACAATGATTAAAGGACAGATAATAAATTTAATCAATACCCTTTAGCTCCCCAAGGAGCATAGGCCTTCAACAAACACATGCCAAGTTGTCCTGTCCTGTGCCATCCCCTCAAGTTCTTTCCATGTTTTCCTCATCATTTTCACCTCTGTTTCCAGTTCTCTTCTCCATGTGTTTTTTGGTCTACCTCTGCCTCTCTTTCCCTGTGCATTCCAGAACAAGGACTGCCTTGTATTGCTATCAACAGGTTTCCTCAATGTGTGTCCTATCCATCGCCAGCGTCTTCTTCTCAACTCTTGTTCCACTGACACTTGTCTGGTTCTTGTCATCAGTTCCACATTTGTGACTTTGTCATACCATTTCAGTCCTTCTATTCTATACAAGCACCCGTTTATAAAAGTCTGTAGCTTTTTGGTTGTTGTTTTTGTTGTTCTCTATGTCTCAGAGCCATACAATAGGACTGACTTCACATTTGAGTTGACGATTCTTATTTTTGTGTTGGACTTGATTTCTCTTGTTCTCCATATGTTTTCCAATGCAATGAAAGCTCCTCTTGCTTTTTGTATTCTTAATTTGATATCACTGTCTGTCCCTCCAACTTTGTCTATATTACTTCCAAGATAAGTGTAAGATTCTACATCTTTTAGTGGCGTTTCTTCAAGTTCAACCTTGTTATCATTTCTTGCATTTATTATCATAATCTTTGTCTTTTCCCTGTGTATTTTCAGGCCCACTTGTTGTGACCTCTTCGATTACGGAAACAACAGCAAATGGATTGATTTGCCGTTGCCCTAAAGACGCCAATAGGCGTGATGGGAAACGATGGCAAAGAAAACCTATCTGCTGTTGCCCTAAGACGCCACTAGGCGTAATGGCCACTGACTGCTTTGACGGTCGGTGGCTAAGGACGGAAGAAGAGAAGAGAAGAGTTGTTGTGACCTCTCATCGAGAATTTTCATTTTCTCTTGCATCTGATTATGGTTATGGGACAGAAGAGCCAAGTCATCTGCAAAATCCAGATCATCAAGCTGTTTAGTCAGATTCCACTGGATTCCATTTCTGTTGTGTGATGTCGATGTTTTCATAACCCAATCTATTGCTAGTAAGAAAAGAAATGGAGACAAGAGGCATCCCTGTCTCACTCCCGTTCTAATCCTAAACGGTTCTGAAAGTTGTCCTTCATGAAGAACTCTGCATGTCATGTCTTCATAGGTCTTCTTTATTAAGTTAATGATCTTCATGGGAACTCCATAATGCCTCATCAATTTCCAAAGTGATTCTCTGTCTACACTGTCAAATGCCTTTTCATAGTCCACGAATCTGATGTATAGCGGTGAATTCCATTCCATACTTTGTTCACCTATTATTCTCAATGTGGCTATCTGGTCTGTACAGGATCTGTTTTGTCGAAAACCTGCTTGTTCATCTCTCAGTTGCTTGTCTATGGACTCTTTTAATCTCTCAAGGATGACTCTGTTTAATACTTTTCATGGCACTGATAGTAACATTATTCCTCTATAATTTGTGCACTCTTGTAAATTTCCCTTCTTAGGCAACTTGACCAGATAACCTTCCTTCCATTCTGCTGGTATTTCCTCTCTCTCTCCCAGACTTTGCCAAGTAGTTTGTATAATATCTCTGTAGAGGTATCAATATCTGTTTTGATGGCCTCTGCTAGAATGCAATCTGGACCAGCTGCTTTTCCATCTTTCAGAAGCTGTATGGCTTTCTTTATTTCTTCTCTACTTGGTCGTTCACAGCTGATTTGTAGCTCCTCTTCTGCTGGCTGGATGTCTGGGGGATTAGTTGGAGATGGTCTATTGAGAAGTTCCTCAAAATGTTCTGTCCATCTCTTCATTTGTTCTTGTATATTACTAAGCAATTTTCTATTCTTATCTTTTATGAGGCCATTTGCCTGCTTATATTTCCCTGATAGCTTCTTTGTGTTGTTGTACAGGTCCCTTATATCTCCTTTGGCTGCAGCTTCCTCTGCTTCCCTTGCCAAATCATCAATATATTTCATCTTGTCTCTTTTGATGTTTCTGCTTATTTCTTTGTTTGCTTCTTTGTACACTTCATGAGCCTTGGCTTTGGAGCTTCTGGTTTTGCTTCTGTTTAAATCTGCTTTCTTGTTTTTCCTGTCTTCTATCTTACTAATGGTTTCTGTTGTTATCCATGCTTTGTGCGGATGTTCTCCTTTTCTCAGTACTTCTTCACATGTCTCGTTCCATATATTTTTTACTTGTTGCCAGTGGTCTTCCGTATCTGTTTCATCTCCCAGTTGTTGGAGTAATTGGTATTTGTTGGATACTGTGATTGAAAATGTTTTTCTTATTTCCTAATTTCTTAAATATCCCACACTATACTGTTGTCTATAGCTAACACCTTTAAATATCTCGGGTCCACTATATGTAGTGATGGAAGATCAAATAAAGAAATCAAGACAAGACTTGAGATGGCCTCAGCTGCCATGACAAGGTTGAATGTGATCTGGAAAAGTAACATCAGTTTTCCTGTGAAGATCAAATTATACAAATCACTTGTATTATCTATTCTCTTGTATGGGTGTGAGGGCTGGACACTCACTGCAGATACGGAGCGAAGGATTCAGGCTTTCGAGCATAAATGTTACAGAAGAATTTTGCGCATTTGCTATAAAGAGCACAAAACAAATGTCTATGTTAGAGAGAAGATAAACACCTATGCAGGCCATCAAGAACCACTTTTGTCAATAGTGAAACGTCGAAAGCTTGCCTGGTTTGGGCATGTAACTCGTCATGACTCCCTTTCGAAAACGATCCTCCAGGGAACAGTCGAAGGTAAACGGAGAAGAGGAAGGCAAAGAAAATCCTGGGCTGATAACATCAAAGAATGGACAGGACACGGTTTCTCCACACTTGTACGCATTGCTGAGAATAGAGAGCAGTGGAGGACCCTGTCTGCTGATGCTTCCACCATGGCACCCCTACGACCCATGACGGGTTATGGGTTGAGATGAGATGATGATAGCTATATGCTGTTGTAAATTTCTTGAGTTTTATTTTTGTTTTAGCCAACAGAAGATGGTGATCTGATACAACATCTGCTCCTCTACATACTTTCACATCATGCAATGATGACCTAAACTTCTTACTTATGCATATGTGATCAATCTGATTCTCAGTTCTGTGGTCTGGTGATATTCATGTTGCTTTATGTATTCTTTTATGTGGAAATATGCTTCCTCCTATAGCTAGTTGATTTGAAGCACAGAAGTTTGCTAATAGTTCCCCATTCTCGTTCAACATACCTAATCCTAATAAATTTAATGCAGAACGGTTACTGATTAAAGAAAACTTTAGAAATTTATTTAAAGGCGAATGGTTACTGAATTAAGAAAACAAAATAATACATTTACATTTATAGATTTAATAGTCAATGGTTACCGACTAAAGAAAGGAATGAATTTAATGGAGAATGGTTACTGATTTAAGAAAACAATAATTTAATGGAGAACGGTTAATGATTTAAGAAAACAATAATTTAATGGAGAACGGTTAATGATTTAAGAAAACAATAAATTTAATGCAGAACGGTTAATGATTTAAGAAAACAATAATTTAATGGAAAACGGTTAATGATTTACGAAAACAATAAATTTAATGGAGAACAGTTAATGATTTAAGAAAAGAATAAATTTAATGGAGAATGGTTACTGATTTAAGAAAAGAATAAATTTAATGGAGAATGGTTACTGATTTTGGGAAACAAAGAGCCAGGGATCCAGACCTCCAGGACGACCCAGAGTCCGCTGGGAGGACAACATTAGACAATCTTTGAAAGACCGAGGACTAGAATGGAACCAGGCCAGGAAGAAGACAGCTGATAGAATAGTCTGGTGCTCTCTCTTCCAAACCTCTACACCTCACGGTAGAAGGGGAACGACTAAGTAAGTAAGTAAGGTTACTGATTTAAGAAAACAACAAATTTAATGGAGAATGTTACTGATTTAAGAAAAGAATAAATTTAATGGAGAATGGTTAATGATTTAAGAAAACAATACATTTAATGGAGAATGGTTACTGATTTAAGAAAACAATAAATTTAATGGAGACTGGTTACTGATTTAAGAAAACAATAAATTTAATGGAGAACGGTTAATGATTTAAGAAAACAATAATTTTAATGGAGAACAGTTAATGATTTAAAAAAAGAATAAATTTCATGGAGAATGGTTACTGATTTAAGAATACAATAAATTTAATGGAGAATGGTTAATAATTTAAGAAAACAAATTTAATGGAGAATGGTTACTGATTTAAGAAAACAATAATTTTAATGGAGAATGGTTACTGATTTAAGAAAACAATAAATTTAATGGAGAACGGTTAATGATTTAAGAAAACAATAATTTTAATGGAGAATGGTTAATGATTTAAGAAAACAATAAATTTAATGGAGAATGGTTGCTGATTTAAGAAACGAACAAGTTTAATGGTGAATGGTTGCCGATTTAAGAAAAGAATTAGTTTAATGGTGAATGGTTGGTGATTTCAGAAAAGAATTAGTTTAATGGTGAATGGTTACTGATTTAAGAAAAGAATAAATATAACAGAGAATGGTTACTGAATAATAAAAGAAAAGAACGGAATGTATCTCACGTGGTCTATTCTCTTCTCCCATGTGACATTAGGGTCAGATAAGATGTCCTTGATCTTCATCATCTGTTCTTGGACATCTCTCGAGGAGAAAATCTAGACAGCAAGCAAATAATTCTTAATTCTTTTACAATGAACAATTACAATGAACAAACATATGAAAGCAAGCAAATAATGCTTACTTCTTTTACATCGAGCAATTAAAATTAACAAACATATGGAGCTATGTTTAGATGGTACCAATGTCACATAATAAATAATACAACATACACATTATACACATAAGTTTTGCAACACCAGGTGTCACTAACAATCATCATCTTACACCAGGTGTCACTAAACAATCATCATCTTACACCAGGTGTCACTAACAATCATCATCTTACACCAGGTGTCACTAACAATCATCATCTTACACCAGGTGTCACTAACAATCATCATCTTACACCAGGTGTCACTACACAATCTGACTGAACATCATCAACCTTCAGCTCCCCCAAGAGGCATAGACCTTTAACAAACGTCTGCCAAATCTTCATGTCCCGTGCCGTCTACTCAAGGTCTTTCCATGGCTACTTCATCCCCTTCATGTCTGTCTCCAGTTCTCTTCTCCAAATGTTTTTTTAGTTTTCCACTACCTCTCTTACCTGGGGATTCCAAAGCAAGGGCTGCCTGGTAATGCTATCAACAAGTTTCCTCAATGTGTGCCCTATCCATCTCCAGCATCTTCTTCTCATCTGGTGTTCCACTGGCGCGTGTCTGGTTCTTATCAGTTCCACATTAATGATCTTGTCATACAACTTACTTACTTACTTAGTCATTCCCCTTCTACCGTGAGGTGTAGAGGTTTGGAAGAGAGAGCGCCAGACTATCCTATCGGCTGTCTTCCTCCTGGCCTGGTTCCATTCTAGTCCTTGGTCCTTCAAAGATTGTCTAATGTTGTCCTCCCAGCGGACTCTGGGTCGTCCTGGGGGTCTGGATCCTTGGCTCTTTGTTTCCCATGCTTGTCGTGGTAGCCGATCTTCTCCCATTCTGCAGACATGGCCAAACCATCTTAGTTGGGACTGTTCTACTGTCATACAACTTTAATGCTTCTATTCTAAGCAAGCATCCATTTATGAAAATCTGTAGCTTGTTGGTTGTTGTTTTTGTTGTTTTCCATGTTTCTGAGCGATACAATAGGACTGACTTGAAATTTGCGTTGAAGATTTTGATTTTTACGTTGGACTTGATTTCTCATGATCTCCAGATATTTCCCAATGCAATGAGAGCTCCTCTTTCCTTTTGTAATATTATTTTTAAATCATTGTCTGTTCCTTCAACTATGTTTATTTTGCTGCCAAGATATGTGTATGATTCTACATCTTGTAGTGGTGATTCTTCCAGAACAATCTTGTTATTCTTGTCTATACTGCTGTCAAGGTATACATGTCATTGTACATTCTTGTTATCATTTCCTACATTTATTCTCATTACCTTTGTTTTCTGCCTGTGTATTTTCAGACCCACTTGCTGTGATCTCTCATCTAGTATTTTCGTTTGGTCCTGTATCTGATTATGGTTATGGGACAGAAGTGTCAGGTCGTCTGCAAAATCTAGATCATATAGCTGTTTTAGTCCACCGGATTATATTTCTGTTAGCTGAGGTCAATGTTTTCATGACCCAATCTACAGCCAACAGAAACAAGCATCCCTGTCACATTCCAGTTCTTATCCTAAACAGTTCTGAAAGTTGTCTTTCATGAAGAACTCTGCATTTCATGTCTTCATAAGTTTTCTTTATTAACTCTTAAAGGCCGGAACGACGCTGGTAGCGTACATCCACAAAACCCCTAGAAGCCGAAACGACGTTGGGAACGTCACTTTTGTGTTCTGTGAAATTTGTTCCGTATTTTCATTATGACTCATAACTGAATACTATATGTAGAATATCACTAAAAATCCTTCATATTCTAATTCTACATTCATTTATCTTTACTGTGATGTATAATATGTGTGTCTTTGTTGTGTAATAACTCAGAAACTTTAGAATTTATAAAGGTACTGCTTTAAGGTACAAAAATAATTCTGGCAAAACTGATGAAAAAATTCCGGCCTGCAAGAGTTAAGTTAATGATCTTCAGGGGGACTCCATAATGCCTCATCAATTTCCAAAGTGATTCTCTGTCTACAATGACAAATGCTTTTCATAGTCCAAAAATCCAATGTAAAGAGGTAAGTTTCATTCCAGACTTTATTCAACTATTATTCTCAATGTGGCTATCTGGTCTGTACGGGATCTGTTTTGCCTAAAACTTGCTTGTTCATAACTCAGTTGTTTGTCTATCATCATCATCTCAGCCCGTAACCCGTCATGGGTCGTAGGGGTGCCATGGTGGAAGCATCAGCAGACAGGGTCCTCCACTGCTCTCTATCCTCAGCAATGCTTACAAGTGTGGAAAAACCGTGTCCTGCCCATTCTTTGATGTTATCAGCCCAGGATTTTCTCTGCCTTCCTCTTCTCCGTTTACCTTCGACTGTTCCCTGAAGGATCGTTTTCGAAAGGGAGTCATGACGAGTTACATGCCCAAACCAGGCAAGCTTTCGACGTTTCACTACTGACAAAAAGTGGTTCTTGGTGGCCTGCATAGGTGTTTATTTTCTCTCTAACATAGACATTTGTTTTGTGCTCTTTATAGCAAATGCGCAAAATTCTTCTATAACATTTATACTCGAAAGCCTGAATCCTTCGCTCCGTATCTGCAGTGAGTGTCCAGCCCTCACACCCATACAAGAGAATAGATAATACAAGTGATTTGTATAATTTGATCTTCACAGGAAAACTGATGTTACTTTTCCAGATCACATTCAACCTTGTCATGGCAGCTGAGGCCATCTCAAGTCTTGTCTTGATTTCTTTACTTGATCTTCCATCACTACATATAGTGGACCCGAGATATTTAAAGGTGTTAACTTCTTCTAACGTTTGCCCATTTAACGTAATGTTGGTCAGAACATGTTTCTTATGGCTATTCACCAATATCTTGCTTTTTTCTATATTAATTTCCATCCCATACGTTCTTGTTACTTTCTCCAGTCTAGAGGTAAGGTCTTGAAGTTCTGATTCTGATCCAGCTATCAGATCAATATCATCAGCAAAACGTAGGTTGCACAGGGGTCGGCCTCCAATCGATATGGTTTGTCTATGGACTCTTTTAATCTCTCAATGATGATCCTGTTTGATATTTTTCCTGGCACTGATAATAACATTGTTCCTCTGTAATTTGTGCTCTTTCGTAAATGTCCCTTCTTATGCAACTTGACCAGATATCCTTCCTTTCATTCTGCTGGTATTTCTTCCCTCAAATCACTAATTTACAGTACGAAGAATTTGATTCTTTTTTTTTTTTATTTTTTATTTTTTTTTTTTTTAAATTTATTTATTTTTTATTTATTTATTTATTTTTCAAATTCATTATTACTATTATTTTTTTTTATTATTATTTTATTTTATTTTAAAAACACTTTAATTATGATGATTATTGCAAATGTAATATTACTTTTATAATGATAAATGCCTTAATAATGCTTAAAGTAAATGTGAGGATGAAAGGATATTAGTATACATGATGAGAGAGAGAGGAAGGGCAGAATGTCAGACGGGCCTGCGTGCCCAATTCTTAACCCTTTGAAAATAAAGTTCGTTCGTTCGTTCGTTCCCTCTCCCACACTGTACCAGGTAATTTGTATAATATCTCTGTGGCAGTGTCAATATCTGCTTTAACGGCCTATGTTGGAATGCCATCTGGACCAGCCGCTTTTCCATCTTTTAGATTCTTTATGGATTTCTTTATTTCTTCCTTATGTGGTCTTTCACAGCCTGACAAAATGCAATTATTCTAAAACCTTATCAACTAGTGTTAACTGCTGACCACACCTTTGCAGTGGGGACATCCTCAAAAGATTTGATGAACAGCTCCTCATCCACTGCTCCAGACCCACCCCCTGCTGATGCTGAGGATGGACAGAAATAAACGGCGTGTCATAATACTAAAAATCAAAGACAAAATGCCATACATAAAATTAAAATACAAAACAAAAATTCTCACACAAATTGTGTCTAGCACATCTCTGTGCAGTACACAGTTAATTTGTTTTTTTAACGAAATGGAGGAGAGCAGACCTGCATCAGATGATCTTCATTTGCCTCTGCTTACCCATCACATTGGTCTAGCCTGTTCAACCTAACTGTTGGTTATAATTAGTGTAATTTTATTTTAAATTTTGTGATAAATTCAAATACATATTTTCATTTACTACTATTTTCATCAATAGATGACAATTTACGTTATAATTTATTGTTTGCTTACTTCTGGTATTACTTCATTGTTACTGCATACAAATGCTTAAGTAACACATATAAAGTATCTTATTGAAAGCACGTAAGTTACCTTTCTTAAATCATTATGTAAAGCATGGCAGAAACATTTAAAATGTCACTTACTCTCTATGTACATCAGACACTTTACATAAAGCAGCTTGGGCACCTTAATTAAAAGCACTTTAGGCATCTTATTTTGTAAACCGTTATTTGTGTAAAGCAAATTTCAAATCTTACGCAAAGCAAACTGTTTCCTTATAAATCATAAGAAACATATGTTGTGTAATTTATAAACTCCGCCAATGCCAGTCCCAAGCCCGGAGGAGCTGGTGGAAGAGATGAGGAAAGCAAAACTAGAAAACCTGGCTATAACCGAAACGAAGAAAAAAGGACAAGGAGTCATGGATCTCGATGGCAACACGTTGCTCTACAGTGGTGTACCCATATCTGAAAGAGCTAAAGGGGGCGTGGGTTGCATTGTGGCCCAAAATCAAAAAGATAGTATCAAGGGATGGAACTTTGTCTCGGAGCGCATTATGGTTGTAAAACTAAAAGAAGGAGAAACCATAGTCAACCTGGTCATAGTGTATGGGCCAAATGAGGATGAGAGAGCAGAGGTCAAGGAGGAATTCTTCGAGCTGCTTCAAAGGACAGTGGATGACTGCCTAGATGAAGTTATTATGCTCGGAGATTTTAATGCCAGAGTTGGAAATGACCATGCTAGATGGGGTGGAGTTATCGGAAGATATGGAGAAGATACTCTCAATGACAATGGAAAGCGACTCCTTAGATTCTGCAGTGAGCAGAATCTGATCATTACAAACACAAAGTTCCCCCATAAGCGCATACATGCATACACTAGATGTGAACCAACCAAGAATGAGAAGTCAGTGATCGACTATGCCATTGTTCGGAGAAGCTCATTCAGATATGTCCGAGATGCAAGAGTCTGGAGGGGGCCAGAGATTGGAAGTGATCACTACCTGCTAACAATCAAACGAACAACTGAAAGAGTTGCTCAGCCTAGGAACTGCCCAACATCACGCAAGAAACCAAGTAAACGAGCAGGAGAAATGAGCATTAGGACCTACAAGCTGAGAGAGCCAGAAATTAAGACCAGATATCAGGGGCTTATTGCTACAGCAGTGAGCAACACAGAAGAACGACCTGATGACTTGGAAACCCTCTGGAATAAATTCAAGGATATCATAAAGACAGCTGCTGCAGAAGCATGCGGTGAAGTCCGACTTGGGAACCAGAGAAAGAGGACACCTTGGTGGACAGAGGAAGTCAAAGAGAAAATAAGAGAGAAGAAAATGGATGATAACTACTGACACAGAAGAGGAAACCAATGATGGTGAAGATGACATAAAGATGGAAGAACTGAGGGCAGCACTAGAGAAAATCAAGATGGGCAAAGCAGCAGGGCATGATGGTATAACACCAGAAATGGTTAAGTACATGGGAGCATCAGGCGACCTATTACTCTTAAAGGTCCTACAGGCAGCATGGTGCAACAAGACCATACCAAAGGATTGGGAGATTGCCATCATAACACCAATTTTCAAAAAGGGTGACAATCGACAATGTGGAAACCATAGAGGCATATCCCTTCTCAGTGTCCCTGGTAAAATCTACTCTAGAATCCTAGAGCAGAGACTCCGACGCCTAGCTGAGCCACAATTGGATGAGGTCCAGTGCAGATTCCGAGCAAACCGAAGTACTCAAGACCTAATCTTCACACTCAGACAGCTGAGTGAAAAGGCCCTTGAGTATAAGAGTGAGATCCATCTTTGTTTCATAGATCTGGAGGGGGCGTTTGACGGGGTCCCCTGGGGCAAACTTTGGGACTGTTTGGCGGGGAAGGGTATTCCAGCACCTCTGATTCATGCTATGCAGGGCTTCTGCAGGTCTTGCAGAAATTGTGTGAGGACGGCAGGCCATGGGTCAGAAGAGTTCAGGGCCACCACTGGTGTGGGACAAGGTGATATCCTATCACCTTACCTCTTCATACTCCTTATGGGCGATGTCATCAGGGCATGTGGGGAGAGAACAAGAGGGTGTTCAGTGGGGTACTGGAAGATGGGACAGGTCTGTATTTCGGAGCTGGCGTTTGCTGATGGTGTTGCCCTGGTTGCTAAATCGGAGGCGCATCTCCAGTCCAGCCTGCGGGTCTGGAGGGAGGGGCTGGAGAAGAGAGGGATGGTCATGGGCAGCTCTGAAACAAAATCCATGGTGATATCACGAGAAGAAAGAAAACATCAGATTAAGTTGGGAGAACAGGTCCTGGAGCAGGTCGACCACTTTAAATATCTCGGAGCTATTATAGACCGAAAGGGAGGCATCAAAGAAGAGTTGGCCACTCGAAAAGCAGCGGCTGGAAGACTTTTTCAGGCCATAAATCGTGGACTCCTCAGCAAGAAAGAGGTTGGTAAGAAAACGAAGATGGCTGTATACCGCTCCACCTGTGTCCCAGTCTTGACATATGGATGCGAGTCGTGGGCAATGACTGCAGCCCACAAAAGCCAGATCCAAACCTCAGAAATGAGGTATCTGAGGAAAGTGGTTGAAGTGACGGGAAGAGACATGGTCCGCAACCAGACGATCCGTCAAGGCCTAAAATCCCATCCGCTGCAGACCCAAATAGAACAGTCCCAACTAAGATGGTTTGGCCATGTCTGCAGAATGGGAGAAGATCGGCTACCACGACAAGCATGGGAAACAAAGAGCCAGGGATCCAGACCTCCAGGACGACCCAGAGTCCGCTGGGAGGACAACATTGGACAATCTTTGAAGGACCGAGGACTAGAATGGAACCGGGCCAGGAAGAAGACAGCTGATAGAATGGTCTGGCGCTCTCTCTTCCAAACCTCTACACCTCACGGTAGAAGGGGAACGACTAAGTAAGTAAGTGTAATTTATAACTGGTTAAATGTTTCAAGGATAAACTATCATTTCTATTTCATAGCCAGTTGCTGGAATTTTCATAGGCTGGGTTATATAGGTATATACAACTCATTATCATAACTGTCATGTACCATTACAAAACAACATTCAAGTCAGCATTATCTCTTACCAGAAAATCATGAGAAAAAACGACATTGAGAAAAATGTTAATTTCTAAAATATTCAGAATGTAATGCTAAAAAAACATACATAATTTACAAGAATATCTCCAAGAACATATAAACAAAGATTCGCTTATAATCCTGACACCAATAAACAACATTTATGAATAATAAACAAGAGGTAAATTAGCAGATATACTTAAAAATTTAAAAAAAAAAAACACACCACAACAATGAACATTTATAATGCAAAGCCAAATAAATTAATACCACTTACACTGCTAAACTATTTCCTGTAAGGGAAGGTTTTAACCTATATTCGTCTTTAATCAGGACATTCAAAAATAGGCAATATTCGTGGACCAAAAAAAACACGAAAAAGAGACAAAAAATATATTTGCCAGAAATATCTTATATGCTATGTCTAGTATACTGCACTGTCTTATGTTCCTTACAGCCTTAACCGCTTAAAGTGAGTGTTAAAATCATCAGTTTCTTAGGAGGGATGAATCAGATGATTTATAGTGCCTTTAGCACTGTCACTATCTCAGCCAGGGTTGTGGAGTTGATCAAAATTATTTGTTCCCATAAAACAATTTCTCTAATATTTCCACCTGTTGATTATCCATTAATATTCGTGGAGATTACCAGAACCGTCAGGTAATTCCTGACTGTAGATGGATATTCTAGATAAGTCTCGTCTACACTGACTTTGGTCTTGTAATATCGTCTTAGTTTCTTTCTACATAATTCCAAAGGCATTGCTTCTAAAGCTCCTTTAAGCGCTTCTGTTGATACCAGTCTGGGATTCCCCTGGTAGTGAAACTTGAGAACCCAGCATTGCACACTAAGCTTGGAGGAGTCATTTGAGCCCAAGGTTGGCTGCATGCAGAAGGATCTCACTATAGACCAGTGATAGGCAGGGGAAGCTGAGGTGGCTCTGTGTAGGACGTGACAATTTTTGAGAGAGCCCAGAACCAGAACACCGTATTTTAGCTCTGCATAGTTGGAGAGCCCCCTTGGATGGTGGAGAATGCACAGTATGCCACACGCTTCTTAATCCTAGCTTGTGACTAGATGTAATGATCCTTTAAATGCAAGCCAAGCTGGAAAACTGGAGCTCATGACTTCAACTCAACACGTTTCAGAATAGCAGAAAAGTCACATGAAAAGCCAAGATCTACAGTGTAGATAATAACAAGGAGTCTTCAACTTGGTATTGGCTGCAAAAGAGTGAGAAGCTCAGCAGCCCTAGTTAAACAACAACAACCAATCTGGGTGCTCCTGCTCTAGTACATAATGCTTGGTTCTCTATCCTGTCTAATGTCATCTTGTTACTGCCTGCTACAAAGCCATATACATACTAAGCTATCTTTTTCCTCAAATGAACTATAATACAAAGTCCTGTTAAATTAAAAACCGGCATGTAAGAAATGAGAAGAATGTAGAAATTATTAATATAAATCAAATGCACACTTTCACTATCATCTAAGAGAAATCCATCTTCAATACCATTTTCCATTTTAGAAATCTTGAATTTTAACATAAATCTTTGTTTAGAACACGACTGGCGCTGTAGGGAGCTGCCAAAAACAACAGACAAAAATGGCTGCCTTTGTGATAAGCCAGTTACAGAGAACCAAGGGATAAATTGAAAAGATAAAGTGAATGAACAAAGGATTCAGTAACACATTTAAAGGCACAGTTGAATCTGTGTGCTGCCCAGGTGTATCTGGGTCCATTTCTGATGAACTTTTACAAACTGGGGGAGCCATGGTAGCTCAGTGGTTAGTGCACTGGCTTCCTAGCTCGGTGGTCCATGGTTTGATCCCCAGTTGAGGTGGGATTTTTTAGACCGCAAACGGCTCCGGTGTCGATCTAGCCTCATGAATTGGGTACCAGAGGAACTCTGGGAAGGTTAAGGCAGCCGGCATGATGCTGACCACATCACCCCTAGTGTGCCATTGTTCAAGAAAATATGGACATAACACCATATTCCCAATATGCCTTAAATGCGCGTGTTACAGGATCCTTTCCTTTTACAAACTGAATTGATTACTTAACTTGGGCAAATTCATTAAAATACTAGCTTTAGTTTTTATAGCTTTTTTAAAATTAATCTTGTCATTTCAAGAATCTGGCTCAAAATTGTCTAACTGTCTACTTCTCCTCTATAAGTCATGTTGGAAGGAGAGATAAATATGCAAAGAAATAAACCATCCAGTAAAACTGGTGGGAATATTTTAAAAAAAAAATAAATATGGAAGGAGACAAGAAGTCCAAGTCTAAATGAAATACAGCCCTTACAATCAATCTCTCTTCACGTATGTCTTAGACCTACACAACAATTATCTGACAGTCTGGGACCTACATAACATTAACGTGAGGGATCTATTCATGTATGTCTTAGACCTACACAACATATACCTGACAGTCTGGGCCCTACATAACATTAACGTGGGGGATCTATTCATGTATGTCTTAGAACTACACAACATGTACCTGATAATCTGGGACCTACATGACAGGTGTGGAAAGGATTAAGAAAGCATCTGTGCGCTCAGGATCTCTCTGTATTATGGCAATTGTCCAAACATTCACATTTTAAAAATGTATTATATTATATATAACTTTTTGTTGTTTATAAATTACAATGTCATCTAAGTGTAGTAGTGATACACAGAGAAGTCGTAAGCCTCTTACTTTAAATGATATATACTTATTTGACTTTCATGCGATTCAGAGTTGTTTATAGGATTCAGAGTTGTTTATAGGATTCAGAGTTGTTTATAGGATTCAGAGTTGTTTATAGCACTATCTCTTGTGGCCAAGGTGCTGAGTTCGAATCACGGTATCGACACGCTCCAGTCTACCCAGCTGTAGATGGGTACCTGACTTTACTTCTTGAGTTAGGGAAGGAAAAGATAGTGAGGAAGGGAACTGATCACCTCACGTCTCGATGCTGGACCTAGTGCGGCGAAGTCTCTAACACTTCACTCCCCTACGGAAGTACCTGCTAAGGGACTTTCTTCACCTATTTGTAGGCCTATCTCTGTTGCCGACCTAATACTTGTACATTAGGCCTATCTCTGTTGCCGACCTAATACTTGTACATTAGGCCTATCTCTGTTGCCGACCTAATACATTAGGCCTATCTCTGTTGCCGACCTAATACATTAAGATAGTACATGCATTTGCAAGTTTAAAAAAAAAAAAAAACGTTATGCTCCGCTGTTCAGCGAAGTAACGCTTGTCGGCGGGAGTCTGGAACCCTGTGTACACTTTCCTCGTTTGAGGGAGGAAAAATGTCAACCAAATATTATTGTACCGTACCGCACCTTCATTTCACATTGGGGGGGGGGGGGGGGGGGGGGGGGGGGGGGGGGAGATGTGTTTCTATCTTAAACAGTTCACGAATAAAGTGAATTTTAGTCAGCTAGCGCTTGAGTTTTCACTGGGAACGCGGGAAACATTATCTTTAATCCTGGGGAAACCGCGCTTTTAAATGCTGGCGGGAAAGGGGTAATCCTAAATTTCCCTAGCTTCAAAATCCGCTCTCTTTTCCCTTTCCGTCACCAAGATCTACAAAGTCACTCCCTGTGGCCTATCGGCAGATCGGGATAACCGGTTTCCGGCCCCTGCTCTAAGGTCAACATAAAGACTTTACGTGTCTTCAAGAACTGTTTAGGCAAGAGTGCAGCTTGACAACTTGTTTATGAGACACTTTTAGCATACATAAAGTAAGAGCGAAAGTAATGACTCGCAACCGAGAACACTGACGTGGAACATGCAAATTACGCTGACAGTGAAGTAGTATTTGGTGACAAAGTGATGCGTGCAAGCAGTCTTGCTGACAGACAGGTCATGGCATCCGGTAGCTGGCCAGAACAGGGTAGTAGTACTGCCATGCCTACTTGTTTAATTACTGTATAACACACAAAAACATACGCACGCACACACAGATACGCGTGAGCAAGTTCTGGTAAAAAGCACCCGTTGGCAGCAAGCGCTCTCCGCTGCCTGCAATCACTTGGCATCTCTACTATGACATAGTTCGCTCACACAAGAATGCCAGGGTGCACCAGCTCAAGGTGAAAGAACTGAAGTCGTACTACTGTTTTTTGCCCCCCCCCCCCCCCCTTTCTTTCTTTCTTTACTGATACCACCCAGCTTCATGGCACGATTCCACAGCGACGGAAGCTACAGAAGTCGCTTGAGTAATGGTTAAACGACGTCTCTTGCACGAATTCAACTCCTGAACCTCAATGGTTTTTTATGCGGTATATCATGGTATTCTCGTGTAGAAAGCATGTGTACGCGGTTGCTCAGAGTGTATTTTGACCAGGCGTTCGAATCATTTTATCATCAGCGTATCTTAATCATTTCTCGTTTCAGACTTTCTATTATGTTAGCGCTTCTGATCTTGTCCTCCTTGTGTTGTTGGCTATTACGCTAAGGCAACGCTTATTTGCTGCTAATGTTTACAGTCGTGTTTCACTACGAGTTTAAAGCACTACCAAGCTGACCAAGACACTTTCTAACCAACTATTTATTTCTCTTATAAAGTTGACAGTCTGTCTCCTGCTTCTCTCATCGCCAAACAGTTTTTCGTCAACGGGGTCAGTGAAGGCTATCCTGTCAACCCGCTCCTTTCGTTGATGTTCTGCTGCTTGCTTGTCTTCCATACCTGGGCAAATGCCTGGTTGCCAGATTTTTCTTCCATCTGTTGTATAGACAGTATTTGGAGTCTGCAGTGACTGATTCTCAGCCTGAAAATTATCGCCCGATCTTGTCTTGGCGAGGATGGGTATCTTCTGGTATTATATGACTCTGGGTTTTCTTAGTGCCATTTTTCTCTGAAGCTATTTTTAACACACATTCCGTAAGTATTTACAATCGTTACTGAGTTTAAACAACATTTACGCTGAGTGTCAGACCTAATATCAGTATAGTTTTCAATCCCCTAAACTATTTTTTCTCTCTTGTCATCCATAGCTTTTTCAGAAGCTCTTTTATGTTTTCTTCTCTCACCATAAGACGCGCCTCGTTTTTCTAAATATCCATATCTCAATTATTTCTTCCAACTACTTCTTTATTGTCCATATTTGTATACCATACAATAAGTAAAAGTGTCTGCAACACTTGATGACTCTTAAGTTTCAGTTTGTGAGTTTTTGTTTGGATGTTAGTACATGGCTGATGTTGCTAAATGTAGCTGTGGCCATTCCTATTCTCTTCTTGATTCCTATTTTACATCTGCCATCTTTCGTTATCATGTCTTCAAGATATGAGAAACTCTTCACCTGTTCCAAAATTGTCTCATTTATTCTCATTTGTAGCGCTGACGTATCGTCTACTGCTCTAATTATTATAGTTGTCGTTTTCTCAATGTACATGTCCAACCTTTATTCATGATGTTTGCTATTTATTAAATCTTACACAAGTCCTTTACTGCAGTTAAATTTTTTACCTATATGTGTCATCCACAGTGACCTCTCTACATGTTTGTAAACATTTCTTCTTTTCCAGCAATTTGATCTTATCTATGGGGACTTTCACCTCCTGCAAAGACAATCTCCTGAAGCCGTACCCTTCGTTTGTTCTTCAAAGACTTTCCTTGCTTAAACTCATCGAGGCCGCCACTAAAATTGTCTTCATATCTATCTGAATCGTATACATTTCAACCTATACAACACTGATACACACAAGTACACAGTGTAAGCTGAAATAACTCGGGCTATATTTCCGCTCTGATGAACGATCCAAGACGTCTACAAGGTGCACTAAAAGAACGTGGAATTAAATCAATTCAGCTCACATGAAGCGTTTTTAATCTGTTCAAGGTACAGTGGCAGAGCATGAAGCTGAGTTTTTTTTTTCAATCTTACAGCATTATCTTTGGCTTACACAAATCAATGAGCACATTCTTTCATTTATCTAGCCTCTCTCCCTCTCTCTAAGTTTTAACACAAGTGTCTCTTCTCCACGCTTCCAGTCTTATTCTTTCCAGGAAGGGTTCAGCCAGTACGAGACTACTACTACTGTAGATCATTTTTCTCAGCATGTCAAATCCAAACAGAGTTTCTTTAACCCAATATCACAACATTGGGCTTCCTTCAGCCAATGAGCACAAACATTCATTCATCTAACCCAGGGGTCGGCAAAGAGTCGATCGTGTTCTGCTAGTAGATCCCAAAGCATCATTTGGTAGATTTTTAGGTGACGGGGGTGGACAAACATTTTTTTAAAAACTAGGTACATTTCGGAATAGCTCTCTGCCACCGGCACTTAACAGCGCGGTGCCCCAAGGTTCAAAGGTACATTCATCGCATTTCCAGTGAATGATCTGTTAGCTTAGTAACATTCACTTTACTCGTGAACTGTATAATACATAAAGCGATCTTTTCTTTGAGGTGAGGTTAACTTTCGGTAAAATATTTAGTTTCAATTTTCCACTACTGTGATGATGGAGTTACATGAAGCAGATCATGTGACAGAGATAAAAGCTATATATAGGCTGGCCTTATTTCACATTCCAGATATTCTAAAACCTGCAAACAGACATGATTTTATCAAGGTAGATCTTTACAGAGCTCAGTGTTCTTAAATCCCTACAGTTCCTGGGTTGCCTACCCCTGATCTAGCCTATCCGCCATTTTAACCATGTCCCTCCCTAAGTTGTCACACAGCGTCTCGTCTTCACGTCATACTCTTTCCATGAACTGCCCACGCCAGTAGGTGACCACTACTGCTGGATGCCATTTTTTTTTCTTTTTTACTTACTTAGTCGTTCCTCTTCCACCCTGGGGTGTAGAGGTTTGCCAGAGAGAGCGCCATACTATCCTGTCGGCTGTCTTCCTTCTGGCCTGGTTTAAATCTAGTCCTCGGTCATTCAAATATTGTCTAATGTTGCCCTCCCAGCGGACTTTGGACCGTCCTGGAGATCTGAATCCCTGGCTCTTACTTTCCCATACTTGTCGTGGTAGCCGATCTTCTCCCATTCGGCAGACATGGTCAAACCATCGTAGTTGGGAATGTTCTATTTGGGTCTGCAGGGGCTTGGTTTTGAGACCTTGCAGTTTCGTCTGGTTGCGGACCAAGACTCTTCTTGTTACTTCAACCACCTTCCTCAGATACCTCATTTCTGAGGTTTGAAGCTGTTATTTTTCTCAGCATGTTAAATCCACCGACAGTTACATTTTCCTTAGCTAATTGAGTGGCATTTTTTTTGTTCCGTATCACAGCACCGTTCCACGCTTTAAATGCATAGTTTTATTCGCCGGTATGAGAATTCTCAGTAACCCAGCTCCTTTGGGCTTTCAAGCCATGTATATTAAAAGTGTACACAAGGTATATTAGTATAACGTGTATAAGTATGTTGTCCCAGCTAAGATGGTTTGGCCATGTCTGCAGAATGGGAGAAGATCGGCTACCACGACAAGCATGGGAAACAAAGAGCCAGGGATCCAGACCTCCAGGACGACCCAGAGTCCGCTGGGAGGACAACATTGGACAATCTTTGAGGGACCGAGGACTGGAGTGGAACCGGGCCAGGAGGGGGACAGCCGATGGGATAGTCTGGCGCTCTCTCTTCCAAACCTCTATACCTCACGGTAGAAGAGGAACGACTAAGTAAGTAAGTATAAGTATGTTACTTCAAGCCATAAATGCTTTTAGTAATCTAAACAAGGCAAAGCCATATACGCTCCAGTTCACGTGCTGTTTCCAAGATACGTACACTGTACATTATCAGAACGTCACTAAATTACCGCCAAGAATATAAGCACGGTTCATTGATAAGGCTTTACTGTGTTATTTAGACAGCTGAGGAATAGTAGTCTCTAGCAAGGGGATTTAAAATGAGTCACACTGGTAGATATAATCTCCCACAAAGCCTGGAAGTGTAACAGTTTCCTAGTAGCAAGTATATTAAATCTAACATCTTGACTTACTAAACATTACAATGAAAATGTACGTAAGTGTTTGATTCTCTATCTCTCTCTTTCGTTTTGTAAACTCTACGTCTTTTATTCCAAAGAACACTTTTCACTTTTAATTACTATTATAGTATTTATACCTCGGAGCTATTATAGACCGAAAGGGAGGCATCAAAGAAGAGTTGACCACTCGACTTTTTCAGGCCATAAATCGAGGATTCCTCAGCAAGAGAGAGGTTGGTAAGAAAACGAAGATAGCTGTATACCGCTCCACCTATGTCCCAGCCTTGACATATGGATGCGAGTCATGGGCAATGACTACAACCCACAAAAGCCAGATCCAAACCTCAAAAATGAGGTATCTGAGGAAGGTGGTTGAAGTAACAAGAAGAGACATGGTCCGCAACCAGACGATACGTCAAGGCCTTAAATCCCACCCCCTGCAGACCCAAGTAGAACAGTCCCAACTAAGATGGTTTGGCCATGTCTGCAGAATGGGAGAAGATCGGCTACCACGACAAGCATGGGAAACAAAGAGCCAGGGATCCAGACCCCCAGGACGACCCAGAGTCCGCTGGGAGGAGACAACATTAGACTATCTTTGAAGGACCGAGGACTAGAATGGAACCAGGCCAGGAGGAAGACAGCCGATAGGATAGTCTGGCGCTCTCTCTTCCAAACCTCTACACCTCACGGTAGAAGGGGAACGACTAAGTAAGTAAGTAAGTATTTAATATCTTAATTATTTATTAAATACGGGGGGGGGGGGGGCGCTGTTTATCCTTCCATGTGTTTGACTCCTTGTTCATGAAAATTATAAGGTTGTACACCTTTACTTTGTCTTCCTGCACTTTTACTTTACCCAAAAGCCAATGTTTCCTCCTCCCTCCTCCTTTTTTCTTTACCCACATCATCATCATCCTCATCACGACCACCATTATCCGCACATCTTCTTACCACAGACCAACTACAATAAATCTCAATTTCTGGACCTTCACTGACACGTCATTTGTTTTCTTATTCTTCACGTGACTTCTTCGATTCAAGAGTGTTTTATCCACACACTTGATCGTTTTCTTGCACGCTCCAGAATTTCCAGTAATGCGGTATTCTCATTCCAACCTTTTCATTTGTAGGTGTAATGTTCCGGTTCCCAGGAATTTCGAGTTATTCACTCTTTTACCCTTGCAGCAATTTGGGGGTGTCGTTTTGGGCTTTCTTGCAGCCCCAGAGGGCTTCCCCGATTCAGCCGGCGCTGCTGGCGGAGGTCACACCTGACCCACTAATTAGCGTGTGTGCAATGCCACGAGAAGGATGGTCCTCTACCCTGCAAGGGGGTCCGGGTGTTATGTATATACTTCATTATATATCCTGTCTGTCAGTTCATATCCATTATAATGTTTTAATGTACGAGGTGTGTTACAATGAAACCCGTCCCAGTGGCTTTATAACAAATATATGTAAGGTACATCAGCAGGAGTAGTAGAATTAAATACAGTAATTGTTATGAAGCAAGTACTCACTGGGGTTCTTTAGAAATAGTCACCATAGGCATTCAGACACGCATCCCACTGCTTGGGTAGACGGCAGATGCCGTCCGAGAAAAATAACTTTGGTTGCTTATTGAACCATTTGGTCACCGAGGCCCTGACGTCTGATCGGAGTCGAATCGTTGTCCCTTTAGAGATTTTTTTAAGGGTCCGAACAAATGAAAGTCACATGGTGACAGATCGGGGCTGTAGGCTAGGTGTGGCAGAACTTCCCACCTTTTCCTTGCTAACGCTTCCTGCACAATGTTCGCAACATGTGGACAAGCATTGACGTGCAACAGAATCACACCACGCGAAAGCATGCCGGGTCGTTTATTCTTGATGGCTGTATGCAGGTTGTCTAGTGTGTCTTTGTAGCGGATGGCATTGATGTTCACGCCAGGTTCTTTAAAGTCTAGCAATAGAAGCACTTCACGGTCAAAAAATGCGGTCAGCATAACCTTACCGGCGGAAATCTGTGACTTGAATTTTTTGGGTTTTGGTGATCCGGGATGTTTCCATTGCATGCTCGCTGATTTGCTGCACGGCTCAAAGTGGTGGCACCACGACTCATCGCCTGCCACTATGCGCAACAGAAATGCATCACCCTCCTCTTCGTAACGCAGCAGGTGGTTCAAACTCCACCCCATGCGTTCTTCCTTATGGTGATCGGTCAGCATCCGTGGGACCCATTGTGTACACACCTTTCGATACTTCAGTTTCTTCCTAACCAGCATTTGAACTGTCCCAAGAGACACAGCGAATTCCTCTGCTAGCGAACGTAAGCTCCGACGACGGTCCACCCGTATTGCTGCATCAATCTCGGCGATGGCTTCTTCTGTCGCAACAATATGCACCTGACCTGGCCGCGGAAGATCTTTCGTTAACTGGCGTCCTTCTCGAAACATTCATGCCCAGTATTTCACTGTAGTCTTAGACACACTTTTGTCACCATACACTGCTTTCATTCGGCGATGAATGTCGACTGGTCGACATCCTTCGGCTGTTAGGAACTGAATCACCGTTTGCTGATCGACCTTGGACGGATTCCTTATCACACTGGCCATTATTTTAACGGTCTGCAGCACAACCAATGAATACTAGGAGAATGAATACTTGCACACTTGTACATTCGTATGTGCTTATAACGTCAGATGTGACGTCATCTTGCTCCTCCTACGAATGTGAACTTGGCGCAGCACGGTCGGGTTTCATTTGAACACGCCTCGTAAAACACTATTCAGTATTTTAAATCCTTCTTATGTTTCAAACTATGCCTCCACAAAATGTCATGTCCCTGGTGTTCTCGTCACATCAGTTGTTGTCTCGTGTGCAAAGTTTTTTTATATTATCCATAATCCTCTCGCTGTGTCCAACCTGCATCTTTTTTTTTTCTTTAGGCAATTTTCCCTGTTGTCACAAACATAATGTATGCTGAGCTGAGATCTTCCTTATCTCAAGCCATGTCTAAATAAAGTGGACCACCTCCTTCTTATATGTCTAGTGCTTTTTCTTTCCACGACTAACTGCTCTCATGTCTTCATGTATTTCCTTTCTTCTCGTTATGGAGCAAGGAGTCACCACTTGAGATGGCTCCCTTGCGGGAAGTCTACGTCAAATCCCCTGGGCTCCCGTAGCTGAGGTTTCTGCAGTCATCCGTTTGACATGATGAGGTTGCCAGTCCCATGCGTAACCTCATATTATTCGTTGTTAACATGCCTGATGAAACAATAGTTCTATCCTTTCTTGGTCTCCGTACAGCCACCAAGGTCATCAGTGCGCCTTAATCACACGTTCCCTCTTGAGTACTGTTGAATCATATAGTCTTGTCATGAAATATTCTAATCCACATATATAAATTATTAGGTAAATATGAAGCCTAACAAATAAAATTAATAAAGAGAAGAGCAATGGTAAAATAACAGTGCTGTCACAAAGAATGTACTCGAAATCCCCCTTGTTTTCTGCTTCGTCTGCAAATTGTAACGCTTTCACGTTGATATAAAAGCTTACTGTATTATTACCCGCCTTCTTCAATGAAACGTGTGCTGCATTTCTAAGAAAAACATTGAGACGTACTGCGTAATGACCTAAATTAATCCTAACATTAATTATACTGCGTTACCAAAACGAACGAACAGATGGACAAAAGGATAAAGAGAGAGGGGAGGGCTGGAAATCAGGAACGCATGCATCACGCGTGTAAGTCTACATGCACTAATTTTTTTTTCAGACGGACAGTGATAAAATACACTACCCTTTCCCAGAGTTAGGTTTATAAATCATAAAAAAACTCTTATTAGAAAAGATAACATTAGATGGGTTTACGGTTGAGAACATAACAGTACCCAGACAGCACATCTTCGAAACAGGAGGTAGAAGAAATTGCATATTTTGAATGCAGCCACGTAGCTCCTTTAAATTTGTATTTTTGGGTTCCTTAGGGCTTGCTGACAAATAATATGTAAAACGTTACGCAAATAGTCCAGGAATTAATAAATTATACCCAAAATAAAATATTGGGGGTGCCTGACAGCATAAAATCATTTCTGCTCATAAGATTTTTTTTTAACGTGTTTGAAAAAAAATTTACGTTACAGAAATAGCCTACCATGTAAACTCCAAATTGATTGGAGCGCAACAAATGAAAGCCTAACCACGATTGGTCGGGCTATAAATACTATCTTGGTTGTTAGGGGAAACGGGGAAAGGTAACATTTTTTCAAACACTTGTCGAAACGGGGCTCATTGGTCAGACTCGCTGATATACACACTTGGGAGCGTTAGTTCGAAACCACTTGTTTAAAATAGCTTGATAAAGCATCAGTGCGTTGAAGCCAGCATATATTTGGCTAAATAAAAGCCTGGAAGATAAGCAGATGGGAATTTGTGCCAGTTTGTGCCAGAATTCATTGCTAATCAACGTATCTGTGTTTATTCGTATGAATTGTGGTAAGCTTGAACCATTCAATATCTTTTAATGAAAATTGAATGTGAATTGTTGATTTATGCCTGTATATATATGTGTAGTTCAGTGGCCAACGTGAGGTAAAGCCTGTAATGCTCCAGCCTGAACAGAGGGTGTCGGAGAGAAGTAAAACGGCATGGAATGGCCAAACAGTACACTGACACCTGGATGATTGACTAGAAAGAAATAATGCTGGAAGTGCAGAGGCGTGGTAACCATTAAGAAGGGTAATACTGGAATAAAGTATTTCAAATGAAGCTGACAGTTGGCCTAATGCTCTGAACTCAATGTTTGTGCTGTGTTGTGATCAATGTAACTAGAGAGTTTAAGTTAGTTATGAAGTAGAAGGTACATCCTTCTTGATTTCAGGGACAGTGGTCTTGATGGTACTGAGCAGCACCTGGTCAGAGCTTTGCTGAATCCAGTGTCGGACAGCATACTCCTTGGTCCTTTTAGCTATCAGTGAGGTGTCTCCAGAGCCCAGAGGAGAATTCGAGCAGAGGAGTCCTTTCCTGCCGCCATCACGCCAGATAAGCTAACTTGGCCAGCTGAGCTCAACATTATGTCCCCTCATCTTGAACTGACTTTGTAAAATTAACATTAAGAGGGGAATTTACTTGTCTTAAAATCAGGAACTGTGAACATCTCCAATACTAGTCCCTAAAGACAAACTATTGAAGTCATGATGACAAATACCAACAGAGCTTGAACAAAACAAAACCAGTATTACCTCAGTTTACTACTACACAACTGACACACATAGAACATTTGTAATAATATATGTCACTACAATATTCATATTAAATACATTCTGTACATAACTTGTAATTTAAATTGATTGTGATTCCTGGTTCCCTTGTAGTTGAATCAGGACACATATTCATTCATGCCAGTAATGAATACATATTGTTGTTTGAAAGTTTATCAGTGACTCTTTTAAGATATCTTTGTAGAGTGTTATATGTATGTGAGTGTCACAGTGTTGTCAAGAGTAGTGGATTAAATTAAATTGTTTATCTGTCTGTTGTTGTGACTTACACTTCATCATACACATACCCTAGACACATAACGTAGCATCACACTATTCCAGAATAATTCTGACTGAGATATATAGATATGTGGTAGCAAGTAAGGTTATCTATAATACACTACTCTTAATAGATATAGATACCTTCACAGCTGATCTCAGTCAGTACACTAAGTTCCCTATAAGTATTTATAACATCCCACTTCACCACAAGTCTGCCTCTCTCATCATGAGCCTTTCATGCCGTCCATCTGTTTCTGTAACAGAAATAACCTCCATAAAACATGTCTTACCAGACGTACAGGACCGGCAGTTTCCGTTTTGACTTTCCTGAACTGTTTCCTCTCACACCCTGGCAAGATTTGGGTGTTGGTTACACTCTATGACCTTGTGATGCCGACCACACCTCATTTTGCTTATATGTTCAGGTGACTACTGGCTTGTGAGACAGAAAGAGAGAGATAGAGAGGGAGAAAGATAGAGCAGGTTCGTGAGAGAGAGAGAGAGAGGGGGGGGGGGGCAGTGAGAGACTAGCATAAAGTGTGTTCTCCATCAAGCAGAAATTTACCGGACGTAGAGGTAGTTCTATGAGGTGGAATGACCAGTTCCTCTTTCTTGCTCCCTTTGCTTTCCCTAACTCAAGAGCAGATTCATGTACCCATTTACAGCTGGGTAGAATGCAGCGTGATACTATCTGGATCTGAACCCGGAAGCCGGTAAGTCTGACCGATGTAAAATAAAAGGTAGTCCAATAGCAGATACTTCCGTAGTGGAGTGAAGTGTTAGAGACTTCACTATACTAGGTCCAGCATCGAGAGGTGTGGTAACTGGTTCCCTTCCTCGAGGCCTTTGCCTTCCTTAACTCAAGATCAGCGTGAATTAACTCATTTCCAGCTTATTCGAACCCTGCACATTGCCGCGAGAAACCAGCACTCTATCAACGGACGCTTTTGACCGATGTGGTAAAAAAAAAAAAAGGTAAAGGATCCCGTTGAGGCATATTGGGAATATGGTTTTAGGCCCATATTTTCTTGACCATCGGCGCACTAGGGGTGATGTGGTCAGCATCACGCCGGCCGCCTTAACCTTCCCAGAGTTACTCTGGTACCCAATTCCTGAGGCTGGGTCGACACCGGAGCCGTTTGCGGTCTAAAAAAATCCCACCTCAACTGGGGATCGAACTATGGACCACCGAGCTAGGAAGCCAGTGCACTGCGCTACCGCGGCTCCCTTGACCGATGTGGCATATCAATAAAACCCTGATTTACTCATTTTTACTTCCTTCTTGTCGTATGCTCGTATTCTTGAAGACAACCCACCATATCTTAATATTAATACTGAACATGAACGTATGTTTCCATACTACATTTGTCTTTTACCTCCAGGGTCTAGCCCAAGTTACATTTTCTTCAACTGTTTCTTAAAATCTATTAGTCTTTTAAAATCTATCTTAAAGTCAAAAATTATGTCTAACGCTCAGGATGTCTTTGTTGACGCAACATGTTTATTGTGTATGTGTGTGTGTATGTTAAAGTTGAGTCCGCAAAAATGTGATTTTTGTTTTTTAATTTTATTTTAAATAACATTTGAATTAATTAAGCTATTAACCCCCCCCCCCCCCCCTAATGTAGTTTCAGAGAGTCTTTGAGGAAGCAAATAAAGAAAAGGACTACAGGCATGTCGTAAGAGACGACAAATGGTGACCCAGTGCTCCATGTGGAACGTAAGGGGAGAACAAATAATTAATTAACTACTGTCAAAATATCTTGGCAACTGTTCAGTTACACTGACAACTTAAATCTGCAATGTGTCATTCCCCCCACCGCCACCCCAGTTCTCTGTAAGCCTGTATGTCATATTACGTAAAGGTTAAGACTTTATAACATAACTATTAGAGGACATGTTAGAAGGTCAAAAACTGTAAGAAGAAGTTCCGTTTAATTAAGTCACAGACGAGGTATACATAACAGTTATGGAGCTGACAACTGGTAAATCACGGGGGGAGAGAGAGACAATCCATTTGAGAAGCAAAAACTTGCAAGCAGCAAGGCAACACTGAAAGCATAAAAACAAAAATCCACTGGTATAACATACTGATGTCACTAAACATAATGATGGCATCAAAAATGTAACATACTGATGTCACTAAACATAATGATGGCATCAAAAATGTAACATACTGATGTCACTAAACATAGTGATGGCATCAAAAATGTAACATACTGATGTCACTAAACATAATGATGGCATCAAACATATAACATACTGATGTCACCAAACATGTTACATACTGATATCATCAAACATACTGACGATATCAAACATGTAAAATACCGATGACATCAAACATGTAACATACCCATGACATCAAACATGTAACATACCCATGACATCAAACTTACAGATAACATCAATAATGTGACATACTGATGTCATCATGCATACTGATGACATCAAACATGTCATAAAACATTCTGATGATATCAAACTTCTAACATACTGATGACTTCAACCATTTAACACACTGGTGGTATCAAACACAACATGCTGAGGACATCAAACATATACACATCAAATACCCGATCTTTTCCTCTTGGGCTCAACTGTTCGAGGTACACCAAATGTTTATTAGAGAATGTCTTAAGTACACGAACATTGATTTATAGCTAGATAAAAAGACAGACAGACATAACGGCAGACAGACAGATAGAAAGGCGGATAGGCAGCTAGCTAGGCAGAGAATAGATAGACAGACATACAGAAAGCATACTGAGAATGATACTCAGATAAAAGAAACAAATGCAGCAGACAGACCTAAGAAAACAAAAATTACTATAAAAAACCACATCATAGACACAAATGAAATACCTGACTTCATGTTACGCCCAGCTGTTGTCACGACACCATAACGATACAAGGAACACTACAGAAACCCTTCTCACAGCAGCGTCTGCTAAAACCAGCTGACACAAAAGGCCATTAAATCTGTCAGCGTCAAAAACTAGATATCCATGCGCACTACTGCACGTTACACGACACTGACACACAATCTGCCTTGATTCTGAACTGCATACAATGCACTGAAGAAGCGCGCGGGTCTGACAAACTCTTAACGTACAATCCACATACCAAGAACACAGGGGAATCTATTCATTTTTCCATTCCAAAGCTGACTCACTTCTTCATGAAAAAATCAACTGACGTGGCCAAGTATTTCTCTTTTCGTTTGGTGTTGCGGTGGAAAAATCAAGCTTTAAAAAGATGTGCAACAACTGTTTTCTCAGTTATATTAAAAAGTCTATACGTACTGCTATCTCGTAACGCATACAGTTATTAGGTAAGAACGAATCTACAGCACGGAACCTTTACCATAAACAGTACACATGTTCGGTATAACGCACTCGAACAACTGTTAACGATTTTTAGCACAGCACACAATGAGTCACTATCAAGTTTGTGTGTGTAAATATATGTTTATACGCCAAGACACCGCCGGGTCCACTCTGTGTACACTACGTGATAAAGGCGGCTGATAACATACTTCCAAATGTTATTGCTTCCGTAGATAATAAACCGGAATATTATGTACGTTTACTGTGACATACACTAATAATTTTTGTAAATCATTGGTTCTCTAAACGTCTTTCCAGCATTTATCTTTGTACTTACAGTGTGTAAGATTTCTACACAGTATGTTGTCCGTCACTGCAAAGTAATGTTGTCCTTCACTATAAAGTAATATTGTCCGTCATTGCAAAGTTATGTTGTCCGCCATTGCAAAGTAGTGTTATCCGTCGTTGGAAAGTAACGCTGTTCGTTATTGTTAAGTAATGTCCGTCATTGCAAAATAACTGCCCGTCACTGCAAAGTAACGCTACCCGTCACTGCAAATATCCGTCATTAAAGTAACACAAAAGCACACTATTTATGACCAAAATCTGTACTCAACACAAGATGCTGCACCATCTTCGTTACCTTAATTGCTACAAGCTCTACTCTGCGCAATCCTCCTCTCCCCCCTCCCCCCCCCCCTCCCCCCATATATTCCTCCATATTTAAATTACTTTTCCGTGGTGCTGAAAATTTCCTTTTCTTTTTATTTTTATGAAAGGCTTGGAACGGGAGTTTAGAAAGTCAGCCGCGACCTATAATATCCTGCCAAATATATAAAATAAAATGGTATAATCAGTTTTACAAGTTAACGGTACACATGAAACAAGGGACGTTTCGTGTTTTACCCTTCGTCAGCCACAGTTACGAATAGGTGACAAGGACAAGAACTACATATAGGTACTACAAAAATCTATGATGATGAGGAAAGCAACAAATGAGCGATACAAGCAGATGGAACAACGGTGATGAGCGAAACGATAACAATGATAATGCAAGAAAATCGTAAAACCAGAAAGACATGTCGAAACAAGAAAGTAAATAATCAACGAAACGAAGACAGAAATGAACAACACTATTAAAACAAGTAAAAAATCACTTAGCTGGATCCAAGAAAGAAACATTCAAGATGGCTGAGAAAAAAAGGCGTCATACGGAAGTGACGTATGAGCTAGTGACGGCTAAGAAAAGATAATTGAGGAAAAGAAATGAACCAAAGCAAAAACAAAGATAGGTAGGAAAATAACGACAGAAGAAATAAAGTATGAAACAGAGACAGAAGCCACCAGAATTATGCAAAATGATGCTGGACATTAAGGCCAGCAGGAGATAAAACGCCCATTTGAAAAATGAGACGATTCTCCAACGAGAAGCGAGTTCGGTCATCGCCGACACATGAAAGGAGGGCAGTGACATGAATATCAGAGTTACCTGAATGGTCAGGCCTATTGAAATGAAGGGCCACCGGTAAAGGTTTGCCATGATAGATGTCATTCAAGTGCTCACGAAACCTGTCTGCCAAACGTCTGCCAGTTTCACCAATATAGGTAATGTCACACCTCTTGCAGATGATAGCATAAATCAGGTTTCTGGATTCGCACGTGAAAGACTCCCCAATGGCAAATTTACCGTTCGGAAAAGAAACTGTGTGAGTTTGGAGTACAAAAGAACAGGTCTTACATCTACGGCGTTGGCATGGTTTAGTACCAAAGTGAGAAGGACTGGTTTGTCTCAAGCGACTGTGTACAAGAATATCCCTAAAATTCTTATCCCTACGATATGCCACCAAAGGGGTATCACGAAACAACTCTCTGGTATCAGGATCAGAGTGGAGAATAGGCAGATGACGAAACAGAATTTTTTTCACCGCCAAACAGTGAGGGTGGAAAGTAAAGACAAGTTTGAGTCTGTCAGATGTAGTAGTAGGTTTGGCAGTAAGTGCAACCTGACGAGTAACGTGACTAATGCGATTAGGGCATCAGATAAAACTCTTTCAGGATAGTGACGTCGGCGAAAAAAAACTAGAGCATATCTTGAGCTCGTTCACGGAAATAATCTTCATCGTGACATATCCGACGTAAGCGTAGAAGTTGAGAGTAGGGAATGGAATCTTTACAGCTGAGAGGGCGAGAAGAGGTGTAAAGAAGGAAACCATGAACATCAGTAGGTTTATAAAAGACAGAGGCAGTAAGGCCAGTAGGAGTAATATTGACAGTAAGGTCAAGGAAGTTAACTGAAGTGGTAGAAATCTGAGAAGTGAATTTGATGGCAGGATGGAAATTGCCAACTAATCGCTGAATCCTGCCAACCCAAGTATAGGAATCACAAGTTGAAAGTAGCATTTCTTACAGTCCTTTCTCTCAATACCCATCGCCACTTCGACGGACCATGGTCCTTAAGACTGAACTATTTAGGCAAGATTCGAAATGGTAGCGTTACGCTCCAGTCTACACGGCTGTAAATGGGAACATGGCTCTGCTCTATAGTTAGGGAAGGCAAAGACACCGAGGAAGGGAACTGGTTACCCCACCTCATAAAAAAGCTGGCGAGACAGGGCACACGGGAGAGTCAGGCACACTGGAGTCAGGCACACGGGAGAGTCAGGCACACGGGAGAGTCAGGCACACTGTAGTCAGGGCCGACTGGTGAGTCTAAGCATGGAAAAAAAAATATTATTACCCGTCTGCCACGTTCTAATCTACCCAGTTAAAAAATGGTACCTACTTCTGTAGTTAGGTAAGGCAAAGGCAGTCAGTTCACTCCTCTATGTTAGTAGTAGCTATGGGATTACACTTTTACCAGCTAAAAAAGCACCCAGAGGTATAGTGGCCAGAGCGCTCTTCTGTGAGCTAAGTTACCGGGTTCGAATCCTGATAATCAAGTTCCAGTCTTCTCAGCTGTAATGGGTATCTTTTTTCTTTTTTTTTCGTACGCCCGCTATTACTCGAGGCGAAATCTCCGGTTAATATGTCTAACCTGAGACTGATTTACGTGAGTATCCCTTTTGTCCCTGTACAATGACAGGTGTCCTCTCGCCATTCAGGCAGACACTCGCCGATTTCTGAGGTACCTATTAGAGCTGGGTCGGCTCAGGAGCCGTTCAGGTTATTCCAGTCCCTGGTGGAAGGCACTTCTTCAAATGTCTTCGCCAGGGCTCGAATTATTCCAGTCCAAGTCCCGGTCGACGACACGCCTTCAAATGTCTTCGCCAGGGCTCGAACCTGGATCACCCGATCGCCAGCGCAGTGTGGTAGCCATTACACCTGCGCGGCTACCTAATGGGTATCTGACTGTGCTATTGATTTATAGAGAAGACACAGGCGGAGAGAAAACGAAACCGATTACCCCACTTCATAAAACTGAGAATTCGTATACTGAAGTCTCTAACACTTTACTCCCATACGGCACTATCTGCTATGAGACTATCTTAATTGCTTAAGTGCCCATTGAAATTCCATTTAACACAGCTTTGTAAAGTACTACAAAGCATTATTATGATTACGATAACAAGTTAAAATATGATAATCTACACCTGTTAGCCACGATGACCTGCACACAAGTAACGGAACAACACTAGTATCACATACAGAAGTAAATCATCAACATTCTGGGGTCACTGTGCACTTAACTCTTAAAGGACGACAGCTAGAATTTGGGGTCAATTTTCCGAGCACTTGGCACAGGAAACTAATTTTCGGAGTTTGTGTTTCATTATGTTCCAGTTTAATATATTATTAATCCATTTCCTTAACAACTATGCATAACAATAGGAAAGAATTAAGCCTCAAACTGTTCTAACACTATATGAAAACACTATATTAAAATTCTATTTGAAAACTCTACATAAAAACTGTATATGAAAACATTATATGAAAACACTATACGAAAACGCTATATGAAAATTCAAACACTAAATTAAAACACTATATGAACACACTAACACTATTTGAAAAATCTATATGAAAACACTATCAAAACTCTACCACTATATGAAAACTCTTACACTATATGAAAACTCTATACGAAACCGCTATACGAAAACTCTATGTGAAAACACAACATTTAAATACTACACAAACGCTATATAAAAACTCCAACACTATATGACAACTGTAACACTACATGAGAACTCTTAACACTATATGAAAACTGTATATGGATACACTATATTTAAACACTGTACGAAAACACTATTACGAAAACTATATTTAAAAAAAACACTATTATGAAAACTATATTTAAAAAAAACACTATTATGAAAACTATATTTAAAAAAAACACTATTATGAAAACTATATTTAAAAAAAACACTATTATGAAAACTCTAACACTATATTACTTTAACATTAACGTTCAAACCTAAGGGTCTTTTATATTTGGACATGCGCCCTAATATAACCGACTAGGTTGAACGGGACGCGCCTCTCCAAAACGAGGCAAAACTTTATTTTTTTTTTTTAAATTTACACTACATGAAAACTTATGAAAACTCTAACACTATATGAAAATTCTATTATGAAAACTCTAACACTATATGCAAATTCTATTATGAAAACTCTAACACTATATGAAAACTGTATCTGAAAACATTATATTGAAACACTATAAAAAAAAAACTATATGAAAACTCAAAGTGACAGAAAATTCCTTGCATCATACATGAGAAGACTACAATGTCGTGTAAGAGTTAATGCCCGCGGCCGACGGAACGATTCTGGGTCTTCTTGTAATCTTAACCGACGATTTGTAATTCTCAAAGACGAATTAATCACTGGAATAAACACACGGTTCTCAACACGACGTTATCAGAGCCCCGTAGGACATAAACAAGTTTCACTACGAGAAAAGTGGTACTTCACAATTTTACACTTCTACAAGAGGCAACTATCTACGTCTGGAACTAACCAGACCGGCATAATGTAGTCCTCACTTCAAGAAAACTGTACTGAGACACAAAGAAAAGTGAAAGTGCATGCATGTCTCAGATCTGGGAATTGAATCCCCCGTAGTCGAAGACAGGTAAGAAAAACACGATGCAATGCCTGCTATGTATATCAAGTTAGTTTTTCACCATCCCTGTGACTGATGTTCCGTGCCAGACCCGATTTCCAACATATGCTCGCGAAGATGCGAACAGAATCTGGGAAAATGTACAATGTCAGAATAAAAATACAGTATTGGTAAAATAATACAAGTCTACAGCGTTCAGGGATAGGTTTTTTTTTCTTTTTTCACGTTTTTTTTTTTTTTAATGCGAAAAGCGGGGGTGGGGGAGAGGAGATGATGAGGAGATGATGAGGAGATGAGAGGCCTAATCATTTCATCATCATCAGGTTTCATTTTTGCACTCCAAGGAGTCACCACTGGAGCTGCGGCCCCCCCCCCCCCCCGGGCTGGATACCCGCACCAAAGAATGTGTGTGCTCTTGCAGTAGCGGTCCCCATAGCAATTAATCTTGCCAACCACAAGCACAACATCATTTACCGCCACTTACGACATGCCTGGGTGAGAAGAAATACGGGCAAACCCAAAAAAATCAGAAAAACTCGGAGGAGAGAAATGGGAACTGGCATAAGAGAGATAAAAATACACAAAAAGAACCAAACTGCTCAAGACATAAGATCTTCGCAAGAACTAGCCGGTGGTTTATGCTCCATAGGGACCTCCAGTGCGAAGAATAATACATATGAAAAAGAGAACTTGAAAGAAAAAAAAAAACCCAACTTGTAACTAGCCTAAAAACTCATTAAGAAAATCTATAACCATATATGATAACAATAACGTGCCATATGCACAGGTAAGCCTCTAACGCAGTGTTTCTCAAACAATCAGTAATCGTGTACCCCTTACGAGAGTATGGTAGTACCGGCGTATCTCTCTCTCTCTCTCTCTCTCTCTCTCTCTCTCTCTCTCTGGCGAATATAATTTTAGGGTAGTAAGATAAACAAACTAGACCACAAGGTCTTTTATATTTGTATATACGCCCTTATATAACCGACGGACCGTGTGTCTAGTTTCAGCGAAATGCGTCTCGCCAAAAATCTATTTTAAAAAAATAAATTAGGATAGTTTAAAAGTACCATTTTATCTACACTACATCACATATAATACACTACATCACATATAATACACTACATCACATATAATACACTACTTACTTCGTTATTCCTCTACTACCTTAGGATGCAGAGTTAATATGTTACTAATTTATTAATATATTTATACAAGTTATCCAAATATATTATATTCAAATAGTACTTTAAAAAAAAGACTAATAAATAATAATGTAAGGTAAAGGATCCCGTTACACGCCCATTGCGGCATATTGGGAATATGGTGTTAGGCCCAGATTTTCTTGACCATCGGCACACTAGGGGTCATGTGGTCAGCATCACGCCGGCCGCCTTAACCTTCCCAGAGTTGCTCTGGTACCCAGTTGGGGATGGGTCGATCCAGGAGCCGTTTGCGGCCTTAAAAAAAAATCCCACCTCATCTGGGGATCGAACCATAGACCACTAAGACCACTAAATAATAATGTAAGTAGTAATAAAAATTACTCCAGCGGCCTGGGAGGATGAAGCTACCGATCTCATCAAGCGGCGATGTTTCCTACGGTGCCACCTCAGATTGGGAGAAAATAAATTCTCGCAACAAACAAAAGAGACAAGAATATGCCGAAGGGAACACAAGGACAGAAAGCAACTGAGGACTATCAGGGGCGTAATCCCATTGCCAGTTATCACTGAACGGGTTGCTACTGCTTCTGCTACTACTACTTCTACTACTGCAACAGCTGCTGCTGCTGCTACTACAGCTGCAGGTGCTACTACTACTACTACTACTACTACTACTACTACTACTACTACTACTACTACTACAGATGCTACTACTACAGCTGCTGCTACTACTACTACAGCTGCAGGTGCTACTACTGCTGCTACTACAGCTGCTGCTACTACTACTACAGCTGCTACTACTACTACTATTACTTCTACTACAGCTGCTGCTACTACTATTACTACTACTACTACTAAAGCTGCTGCTACTACAGCTGCTGCTACTACTACTACTACTACTACTATTACTTCTACTACAGCTGCTGCTGCTGCTACTACTATTACTACTACTAAAGCTGCTGCTACTACAGCTGCTGCTGCTACTACTACTATTACTACTACTACTACAGATGCTACTACTACTACTACTACTACTACTACTACTACTACTACAGCTGCTGCTGCTACTACTTCTACTACTACTACAGCTGCTGCTACTACTACAGCTGCTGCTACTTCTACTCCTACTAATACTACTACTCCTGATACTACTACTACAGCTACTGCTGCTGCTACTACTACTTCTACTACAGCTACTGCTGCTGCTACTACTACTACTACTTCTACTACAGCTGCTGCTGCTACTACTACACCTGCTGCTGCTACCACTACTACTACTACAGCTGCTGCTGCTACTACTACTACTACTACTACTACTACTACTACAGCTGCTGCTACTACTACAGCTGCTGCTACTACTACTACATCTGCTGATGCTACTACTACTACTACTACTACTACTACTACAGCTGCTGCTACAGTTACTGCTACTACTACAGCTGCTGCTACTACTACAGCTGCTGCTACTACAGCTGCTACTAGTACTACAGCTGCTACTACTACTACAGCTGCTATTACTAATACTACTACAGCTGCTACTACTACTACTACTGCTACTACTACTGCTATTACTGCTACAGTTGCTGCTACTACTACGACAGCTGCTGCTGCTACTACTACAGCTGCTGCTACTACCACTACTACTACTACAGCTGCTGCTGCTACTACTACTACTACTACTGCTGCTGCTGCTGCAACTACTAATACAGCTGCTGCTACTACTACTACTACTAAAAATCAACAAACATTCTGAAAGGTAAAGGTAAAATAAAAAATTCTGCTGTGCATCAACCTTTCGGGTACATGTACCACATTTTGAGAAACGCTGCTGTTAACAGAAGGTGCAAGTCAAACAGCAGAACACAAATCTGTCCCTCTAGAAAAGTAAGTGCTTTCCATTTACAACAGAAGAACGGGCCGTAATGTTCACTACTGACGTAATACAACTCCAGATGAGTTTGTGTTTGGGTGTCACAGAATAAAACTAAAGAGATCTGGTGATGTTAATGAAACTCACAACTATAACACATTAAAACTTACATAACTTGACAACACACACACTTCGAGAAGATGTCGGCGCAGAATTATAAAAAAGTATACTACTCGTCAAAATTCAAGGGCCACTTAGAAAAACCTTTGTTGAAATCATAAAACAAATCTGATATAAACGTAATTGTTATCAGTCAAAACGGCATTTATTGAATACCAAATTGACATGTCACGTAAAGAAATGGAAACACACATTCAAACGCAATGAAGCTGTGAAGTGTGTCACCCACCTTTTCAATGTGTCTCCCACCTTTTCAATGTGTCACCCACCTTTTCAAAAGTCACACAATAGATATTGGACAAATAGACATTTCAAAATCGGGTATGACCACCGTTTGCAGCAAGGCATTCAAGACAGCGTAGTGTTAAAGTCATATTTTAATGAAGGGGAGTTAAACATTAAAAGTCTTGTATGTACAGGTCGTATTTTTTGTAATCACCCTTGTTAACGCTTAGTTTGTTTTTTTAAAATATAGGATAGAGAATCTGCTCGAATGTTCTAGATGAGTTCAACTCACATGTCAGCTGCGAATTCGCGCTGGGATGTTTTGGGGACTGAGCGGTTTTTTAGGCGGGGAGAATTTTCGTAACAGTTGAGACGGGCAGAGCTCCGAAGATGGATGTTTGACCATTTTTCGTCAGTGTGTCCCGGAATAAGATATTTTTGGTGTGAAAGGGATATTTGATATTTCCTAGTGTATTTCCTAAAGCCATGGATATGCGGCTTATTAGTATACTGCAGAATGTACGTTATTGGAGATTTTGAGGCCAGGAGTTGTATAGGCCATTATTTCACGTGAAAGGATAGTTTTGAGATATTAAAGATATTTTTCAGGCCATGGATGGTAGGCCATTGTGTGCTCATATCTCTGATGAGGGATATTTTTGAGGTTCGACGGGTCGTTAAAGGGGAATGTTCTTTCTCCCATAATATATATTATTGTGAACTGCGACATGTGCAGTTCCCTTCCCTGTATGGAGGTTTTGCCACGAGATTTATGATTATGAGCTGCTATGCTCTGCATCCCTTGTGATGGAGATTTTTGTATCAATAACTGTATTTTCTAAGCATTTACTTACTGATGATCTACGGATTGGTGCTTACTTGATGTGTCATATTTTGCCGTGAACTGTAACCTATTGACAGTGTATTATTGATGATGTCAACGTTTGTCGTGGCGTAATAAACAGTGTAGAACGTTTTCTGGAGTTACAACGTTCCTGACTCCTATATTGTGCATCGGTGTGTGTGATTGTTATTAACTTACTCTAGTACTACATGGCATTCGCGTCTGTTGACAGTCATTTACTCACACATCAGTCGGCCACCTGTAAGCCCGACATAAGCTGATCGCCTTTATCAGCAGGACATAATAATAACATTTATCATCCTCTCTTACACCACCTATATATCACCCCAGCAACACGTAGACGCATCGAGTCCACAAGGGTCCGAAGAGTATCCTGAGGAACAGCTTGCCATTCCTGAAGCAGAAATGCAATCAGCTGTGCAACATCCATTGGCAGGGGGTGATTTGTTGACAATCTTCGACCAAGGACATCCCAGCTCGATCGGAGAAAGGTCAGGTGAATGAGCTGGCCACGCCATCCTGATGATCCCATGTTGCTGAATAAACTCATTCACCACACGAGCTCGATGGGGTCGAGCGTTATATCTTGGAGGATGGCATTACCACCTATGGCCTCCAGAGCAGGCTGAACAATTGGTCTCAAGATTTCTTTCTGGTATCTTGAGCCGGTCAAGTTGCCTTGGATGATGTAAAGGGGGTCCTGCCGTGTCTGTAGAAGCCTCCCCAGACAATGACAGAACCCCTCCCATAACGATCCACCTCTTGAATTGTGTCCTCAGTAAATCGCTCTCCTGGTCGTCTCCAAACTCGAATCCTGCCATCATTGAATGACACAGTGAAGCGAGATTCATCAGTGAAAAGAACTTGACTCCATTGTTGCCTTGTCCATCGGATGTGCTCGCGACACCAAGCAACACGGGCTCTGCGATGAGCAGGAGTAAGAGGGATTCTGACTGCAGGACGTCGAGCAGCCAGTCCAAATTCATGTAAACGTCTGCGAATGGTGCTTTGACTGACATTAACGTTTACAGTTTGTCTCAGCTGACATCTTAGAGTGGAACAAGTCACTGTTCGATGGCGCAGGGCTGACAACAAGAGGTACCGGTCATCATGTCTATTGGTGCATCTAGGGCGACCTGGCCGGTGGCGATCCTCCACACTTCCTGTGGCCTGAAATCTCTCTAAAATTCTTTGGATAGTAGAGTGTGACACTGCAAGCCGTCTAGCAACCTCACGGACAGATAAACCACTTTCAACCCACGCTATAGCCCTCATTCTTTGTAAGGTGACAAGACTTCTCGGTGGCATGGTTTTTGCAAGTGATGAAACTACCCTAAGTCTGCTGATTGTAAAACAAATTAAGAGTGAACTCTGTTCACGAAAAGTCGCCATTGCACGTGGAATGTCAATCAGCACGATTACTTCACCTGTTTGGTTGTACGGAAGTTTGAAAAAACCGATTAAAAATGTGAATTTACGGTCAGCAAACCAAATTGCACGTGATCACCATGGTTGTCGGTGAGTTGTTTTTATGCTTAACGTGCATAGAGGACTGTCAGAGGAAGATATTGCACCCATTTTTACTAAAAACTTCCTTCATTTAATCATTCTATGCGCTTATATAAAAGTGTATTGAAAATAATAGGGTGGCCCTTGACTTTTGACGAGTAGTATATATCAGCACCAGGGTTGTGGAGTAAGCGAAATAATTTTCCGACCCCGACAATTTTTGAAGTCCGACTCCCACTAGTTTTTTTTTTTTTTTTTTTTTTTAAACTAGTCATATGGCATAATAGTATGCACTTATATGGAGTTATATGTATAAGAACGGTATCCGTGTGAATAAATGAATACGTTGCTTTCGTAGACTACATTTTAAACTATTCATTCATTCATTCATACAGTAATACAAAATAACAAATCATCCATACCAGCACACGAATGACTGCTTTGCCAAACACCATGAGGCGAAACAGTTTCATTTTAACAACGACAAGAAAACTGATAGTGTATATAGTTTATTTTCATTTCTTGTGTGCTTTTTCTAAATGTGCCAACAAATTACCAACTGTGGTAAAAACTTTATTTATGATCAGAAGCAACTGAAATGTTCCCACATTATGTAACATGGATGTACTTTAACAGGAAAGTGGTTTTAGGAGTTCTACTACTTTAAAATGTTATTTCAATTTTTTTCAGTGCCCCTTCCTTGCATGGATTAAACGAGTATCTGCCTTGATATAAGTCTCGTAAAATTCGGAGTCGGGACATTTTTTTACCGACTCCACTAAAAAATGACCGACACTCCGACTCCACAAAAAAATGGCCAACACTCCAACTCCATACAAAAATGACCGACACTCCGACTCCATACAAAAATGACCGACACTCCGACTCCATACAAAAATGACCGACGCTCCGACTCCATACAAAAATGACCGACACTCCGACTCCACTAAAAAAATGACCGGCACTCCGACTCCACTAAAAAATGACCGACACTCCGACTCCACAGCTCAGCACAGTGATGTTATCAAGACCCCAGAATTACGACGACAAGACTTCACCATCTGCATTCACCGCGATGTTAAAAGGCAGATATAAAATATCACGTTATATTTTGTTCCTTATGGATCTTGCAGCCATCCTTGCAGGATTCCTAAACCAAAGCATTGACATCCTCCTACAGTGGTGGTTACTGTGGGAATTTGTTTCACATGATGAGGTACATGACCTCATATTATGTACGACATGCCTCAGTTCACAGTCGTCTTATTCTTTCTGTGCCTCTTAAGAGAGCCCACAGGAACTACACGGGGCATATATAATGATACCAACTTCTTCTTCTACTTCTTCGTTTGTCCTGAAAAGGACGTTAGTTGCGTTGTGTCCGTTTACAGCGTCGCTGCGATATTTGCGCCTTTTGGCCGACACATCCGACTTCAGCCCGGCATTTATGGGACCGGGTTAGCCTTCCCTCTTCGATCCCTACTCACTCAGCCAAACTGCAGTGATGCAGCCTGTTTCCAGGACCACCACTTGGAGGTGGAGTTGGGTCTTGGTCAGCTCTGGTTCGCTGACCCTGACGCAAGCAGTCTAGCAGTGGGTCGCTGACTGCATTCCTCACTGTTGACGCGGCTTAGGTCCCTGATATCAATTTGACATTTTTACCACATAACATTTATCTTGCAAAACACAAATAACTCAGACCTGACTAAGAGTATGAACAACCCGAGTCAGCTGCTGGGATTCACTAAGCTTACAATGACGGTAAGAAGAAAGAGGTGTCGGCGTGGCTAAGAGGTATGGCGTCCGCCTCTAATTCTAAAGGTACAGGGAATATTTTTGATGAAAATTGTTTTTCAGAACCAGTGGTTCCTAATGATGTCATTACCCCCCCCCCCCCCCCCCCCCCACCCAATCTCCTGGGTAGTGAGATCGGATGCCTAGCTGTTATGAGTAATATCATAACACACGCTTTGACTTCGACAAGGCTTGTTTATGGACTAGCTTGTTGATAGTACGTTTCCTGGGTTACTCCCGGAAGTACGTCATTGTCTGTTGGCACAATTTTTGTAGACGGCTTAGCCGGCTTCACTTAGCAGAAGTGAGCGATACTGCGGGGATTCCGTTAGTGTTCTTCAAAGTGTTTGGACGTATATTTGGTCCAGCTCCAGGAATGTGTATTCTTACAGAGTTTTAAAGCTCTACTTCATTTAGCTCACCCACAATGCTGAGTCGGGTTGAGGCTACCTATATTTATAATTGAAAGCTGTGTATGCTGAATTTGGATGCAAGTGAGTTGGCACATTTCGTATTAAAGTCTGCATGATACCGAGAAGACAGCGTGTTCATGACAAGACGAGATAGCGACTCTTAAGACTGGCTATGCTATGCCATGCTCTTATCTACATAATGGATGATTAACGTGGAGCTGTGAACTGTCATTAAATACTTGTTGTATTAACGTCCAACCTGGCCTTCGTATCTTCTTCAGTGTTCGAAGATCAGGTATGTGAAGAAAGACTGTGTTAAAAAATTAGTACCGGCATATCTGCATGCCTTTTTACAGTGTGAAGAAAGGAGGGACCTGTTCAGCAGTGTTAAACCTAGACACTACGATATCAATATATAAAATGATACCCTAACAACCAGGCATATGAACCCATAACAACTTGGGAATTGAACCTTAACACTAGCCTTCTCGGATAAGGGTGAAAAAATAGGAGGTCCCGTGTGCAGGTTGCGCGCGTTAAAAATCCCTCGGCAGCTGGAAATCGTACAGAGTAGGCCGTGCGGCTGCTGCCTGGCAAAATGTAAAAATTAGGAAACCTACCCACCACAAAAATATTTATAGAATGTGTGATTCCTGTAAACACACACTGGGATCCTCGCCGGTGCTACGCAGTTCGTGCACTGCGCTAAGATCCTCCTTGTGTGATCTAAGGGAGGAGATCTAAGCACCGATAGAGTTATCCGTGTGCAATGAATATGCTCCTTAATACCAAACCAAACCAAAGAAGACAACAAAAAAATTGAAATATCTTCGGCATTTTGCTCTTAAAGCGTTGTGGAACTCCGGTCTCCAATGAAAAGAAAAACCTCGTGCTTACGAGCCCACTACCGAGAAACCACCGGTGCTGTAAAATTATATTTACTAATCATTATGACAAATGCAACGCGCATGCAAGAATGTTTCATGCCACAGAAATATGGCATACTTTTTTGTAAAAAGTACACACATACAGGCATCCGACTGGCTATGCGGTTAAAGAGCTTGCCACTCGTGGCGATGTTACCGGGGGTTCCGGGTTCAAACTTGGTAGCGCCACGCTTCAGTCTACCCAGTTGTAAATATGTGCTTGACTGTCCTAGAGTTAGAGAAGGCAAAGGCAGCGAGGAAGGGAACTGGGAGCCTCATAAAGCTGGACATAGTATAAAGAAGTCTCTAACACTTCACTCTCCTACGGCAACATCTGCTATGAGACTTACTTTACCTTTTACATGCATTCTTCAGAATACGGGAGCAGCGGTAGCGCAGTGGTTAGCGCACTGGCTTCCTAACTCGGTGGTCCGTGGTTCGATCCCCAGTTGAGGTGGGATTTTTTTTAGACCGCAAACGGCTCCGGGGTCGACCCAGCCTCATGAATTGAGTACCAGAGCAACTCTGGGAAGGTTAAGGCGGCCGGCGTGATGTTGACCACATCAATCCTAGTGTGCCGATTGTCAAGAAAATATGGGCCTAACACCATATTCCCAATATGCCTAAATGGGCGTGTAACGGGATCCTTTTCATAATACGCTTATAATATAACACTAAGCTCTACAAACTATCTATTCGTGGTCTCTGACAACCACAGCTGTATCCATGAATCAATTTAGCTAAACTCCTTAACGAATCAACCGATCTCTGGCCACATCGAGTATATACTGTACAATACAGGCGCCAACACAATAACTTTATATACCCTGTTTATTAAATACTTCCATGAACAGTCAACTAGCAGCATCCAGTGAAAGATGCAAAAGAAATTCACAAGGCATGCTTATCACCTCCAGTTAGAAAGGACACACTGAAATACACCAACACACAACAGTTGTGATACTCCAAAGTAAAATAATACAGCATCCGAATTAAAATAACTGTAGTGAAATTGACAGAGATACAACGGTAAAATACTCAAAAGATAACATTTAAGGATAAAAACATAATGCGTAGGCTGCTGATGTACATGATCGCCTAGACCGCGGGTCATCACCCTCCATAAAATTGACTTGCTAGACAGGAGGGGAACGGCGGATCAAAAGAAAAAAAAAATATGACTGGAAAGGCTAAGGAGACGCAATGGGGGGGAAATGGATGAAAGTAAAAAAATTCAAGTCCCCCAAATTGACACGAGGTACGGAAATGGACGCTTTTGCGATACTAAGATTTTGATTTGAATTGAGCGGCAGAACGCGGATGGTAGGAAAATTACAAAAATTTAAAAAGTAAATTTTCTTAATATTAATGTTAGGAATATAAAAATTAGCTGGCCGGATGGCCTATTCTGAGCAGTGAACTAATATGATCTTAATTTTACAAACGGATAGATAATATTGAAGATAATGACAAAAGACAGTGTAGTTCACATCATCGCTAGACTATATTGAATCTAAAAGTGTCACAAATTGCACACAAAAACACGACCTTGGGAACAGGTGTTCAAAGTTACTTATTATGGAGGAGAGGGGTTTTGAGCGGTAGCTGTGTCTAAATATAACTTTTTACGACAAAATTTTAAGGGGAGAGAAAGGTTGCTTCAAAAATCAAGCACATTTTTTTTAGAAACACAAGTAGAGACGGACAGACTAACAGATAACCATCCATACTTGACTGAAGCATGACTGAAATGACTTTAGTGTAGAAATTTGAAATTAAAAATAAACCTTGGCAGTGATTGGCCACAGACAATCATATCATTAGCGCTCAGAGCGCATTTGGGGTCATTCTTCAATAATTGTTCAGTGTTAGACACAGATTTTAAAGTGTGGTGTGTTCCCATATGAAAGACAGTGAATAAATTTAGGGACGCCATACTATAGCCAGCAGCTCAGCTGAGTTTTGCTAGCAATTCTGTGTTATGTATTCTTAATCTGGTAAGATTGAAATTATTTCTTTATATATTTTGAATATTGTTTCATGTTCGAGTGATTTGATACTGCCATATCATAATATAGCCTTACAAACCAGTAGGGATTTTGCTCTAGACCCCCCGCCCAAGTCAGGGTCTAGGGACCAACAAGGTACATAAACTACAGCAAGGATTATGCAAGATATATCAAGCGTTGAAACAGATTACCTATCTTCTTTTAGGTCCAACAACTAATAAATATTTTTCAGAATCTATAGTCTGGGAGGATCTATCTGAGGTAAACCCACCATGGTAACTGTGCTGTTTGGTCAGAGAGATCTGACCTGTCTGTATGATGTGGTTGTTGTGTCAGTGTGGTGTCCAGACGTGGGTATAGAATAGATTTTGACACATAGCCCATACTTTGATTGCAGAGCTGTGAGTTTTCTATCGACAACAAAGCAGAGTCTATCCGGTGGGTGACTTTACTCGAGTGTATCTGTGCAGTTCTTGTGACAGAGACCACCATTATTGTCCGCCAGCACGGAGAGGTGGGACCGCAAGTTTTCAGCACCAGAGCTACAAAAAGATGAGTGAGCCTCTGGTCTGCTGGACATTCACCAACTATTGGTAGTGACTAATATCCCCCTAAAAATTCCCACCAGTTTCTGGACACGGTGTAGTCAATATAGACAGGTGTGATGAGACCACCCCAACAGCACAGACAATAAATATCCTCCCTAGTAGCTGACTACCAGAACATTTGAATAAAACTAACTATTCTAGTACTTAAATATGTACACTTTTGTATTTATTATGTAACATTCCATGCATAATTTTCATAAATTTTAAATCCTTCTTTTAAAACAAGTTCTGGTCAAAATAAAACTTGATCCAGAACAAATAAATGTAATATAATTATATCAAAAACTTTATACACGTGAGTTAGTTCAGTGTATTTTAACACTTGTTAATCTTATTAGTCTTCTTAAATGCCTGTGGGTGTATTTATAACTAACACACCACATTACACATCATTACCCTAGACACTTTACGTAGCCACATTCATTAAGAAAAAAAAAAATTAAGTGTGAGGTCGTAGTGGTAGCAAGAAAGGCCTTCTGATAATTCTCAACCACATTTTATCTCAGGAGCCTTCACAGCTGGCCTCATACAAGTTACATGTAGTAATAACACCATCATACAATACCATCAACACCACTACATAAATTGGGGTCTTGTCCAGGGATAATTAGCCCAACAGTAAAATTAGGATCTCCGGGTGGGAGAAATAAAAGTAGGGAAATAAATTGTAAAATTTCCTTTAAAATTAAAAGTGTCCCTGCAGATAACAGTTGGTGAATCTTCACAGCCAGTAATAATTAATTAGTTAACTGGTTAGTTAGAATTAGTTAGACTATAGTCATATAGTAATTAGAAGTACTTAGTGTATTTACTGGTTAGAGATTTATCTTGTATATTATTATATTGTCCAAAAAGTATGGCAGAGCTAGCAAAGTTTAGATCAGCTGCTGTGCTCACTGCGAAGGAGATGGGGATGGATGGTCAAATTTTAATTCAATACGTAACGACTGAATGTGATAAATATATTGAACGGGAAGAAAGGAGATTAGAAAAAGAGGCTGAAAGAAAATTAGAGGCTGACAGGTTAGCTGAAGAAAAGAGAATACAAATTGAGGCTGATAGAGAAATTAAGAGGCTGCAGATTGAGGCAGAAGAAAAACGACAGCAAAGGGAGGCAGAAGATAAAAAGGCCGAAAGGGAGGCAGAAGATAAAAAGGCCGAAAGGGAGGCAGAAGATAAAAAGGCCGAAAGGGAGGCAGAAGATAGAAGGTTGCAGAGGGAGCACGAATTACGACTAAGGGAGCTGGAATTACAAGGCCCGGCCCCTGAAAATGGTGCCAGCCCTTTTGCCTCAGATGCTACGCCCAGTATGGGAGCCTCAAACTCAGCTATGGGGTTTCATTTAGACCATTTTGTTGAGAAAGACGATGACATAGAGGGGTACCTGGGACGTTTTGAGTTATTAGCTACTACATATGGGTTAGAGAGAGAGAGGTGGAGTTTAAAGCTATCACAGGGATTGAGGGGTGCTTCTTATGAAGTATTTGCCAAAATGAACAGAGAAGACCAAGACAATTATGACATGTTAAAGCAGGCTTTGTTATTAAGGTACGAGAAGAATGGTGAATTTTATCGTAAGAGATTTAGAAATGCCAAACTGTTGTCTGGGGAGACATGAGAAAATTTCTCATGGAACAAGGTGCAGAGAAGTTGGGGGAAATTTTAAATGTTGCTGAGAGGTATCAGGCAGCTCAGGCAGAGGTAAGTGGTGCTAAGAAGAAGCACATAGACAATTTTAAAGCTCCACAGCAATTTAATAAATTTGATAATAGAGAGCAGGGAAATAAGGGTAGGACAAATTTTGAGCGGCCAAGAAATGACTATCGCGACAGAAACTCACAGTTCAATGACCAAAAGTTCAATGAAAGAAAACCGTTGAACCAAGGAAAAAGATGGTGCAAATGGTGCAAGAAGGATAACCATAACACCGAATTTTGTAGAAGGAAACCTTCAAACATTGCTGCAATGAAGTCGGGGACGCAAAGATTAAAGGTTAATCCTAAGGGACAACAGGAACCTTATCACCCCCCAGTTTGTGAAGATGTTATTTGTAATGGGGTCACCATAAGGTGCCTTTATGATACAGGTTTGGATTATGATTCAGTTGTGAAGTCTAGCCTAGTGGACCCAAGTCAGTATACCACAGAAACAGTGGAAATACAAGGGGCGACTAAGGACATACCACTCATGACACTTCCCATCGCAAGGATAACGGTGAAAACTCGCTATGTGGAAGGAGAAATCAGAGCAGCAGTGATAGATGAACCAATCTACCCTCTGATATTGGGGTGTAGATACGTCTTCTTGGGCAATCCCGAGAAACCTGTGATCATGGCGACAGTGCAGACCAGGTCACAGAAGAAGGAGGAAGAAGGTGAACCTATAAATGCTCATCCAGAGGAGATGAGGAAGGCGCAGGCTGAGGATAGGACACTCAAGCCCTGTTTTAAAAAATTGCCCAAATGCCACACACCTCCGAGCAAGGGGGAATATTTCATGAAGAATAAACTCTTATACAGGAAAGCCGGAACTGGAACAAATGGTCACAACCAGCTGGTTCTTCCCATTTCATATAGAGATAAAGTGATGGAACTCGGACATGCGATTCCCTTCAGTGGTCACATGGGGATCAGCGCCACAGGACAGCGTATAGCTTGTCATTACTTCTGGCCAGGGATAACGGAGGATATAAAAAGATATGTCAAATCCTGCCCAGAATGTCAAAGGGTAGCTCCAAAGCACTGGACTGCTCCTGCAACTCTAGGGGAAATGCCCATAGTGGGAACACCTTTTGAGAGGGTTGCAGTGGATATTGTAGGACCTCTCACTCGGACCAAGAGGAGGAACAGTTACATCCTTACTCTGGTGGACACTTGTTCTATGTGGGGAGAGGCGGTAGCCCTGCCATCAATTGATTCAAAACATGTAGCAGAGGCACTACTTACAATATTTACCCGATTAGGATTCCCGCATCAAATCTTGACGGATAATGGTTCTCAGTTCAAGGGGAAACTAACGGAAGAAGTTTTTAAGCTATTTCAAGCCAGGCACTTTCATTGTAGTCCGTACCATCCACAAGGGAACGGCCAGGTAGAGAGGTTCAACGGGACTCTCATTTCTATCCTGAGAAAGCTGGCACACGAAAAACCGGATCTGTGGGATCAATTCCTGCCCGCCGCATTGTTTGCGTACCGGGAGGTACCACATAGTTCAACCGGGATGGCTCCCGCAACTCTGCTATTTGGGAGGCCAATAAAAGGGCCTTTAGAAGCTCTATTAAGGACCTGGACAGATGAGAAGGCGGAAGAGACTGTTACCTCATCGTATCAATACGTGAACGAACTGACCACTCGTTTGAAAGCTGGATGGAAACTGGCAAATGATAATTTGAAACAAGCCAGGAAGAAACATGCAGCATATTTTAATAGGAAGGCAAAGGACAGGGAACTGGCAGTCGGAGAGAAGGTGCTGCTTTTACTACCCGGAAGCCAGAATAAATTACAAATTGGTTGGCAAGGTCCATATACGGTTCTAGAGAAGGTGTCTAGAACAAACTATAAAATTGACAAAAAGGGGAAGGAAAAAGTTTATCATGTAAACCTGTTAAAGAAGTATCTGGACAGACCACTCCAGGAAAGCACCCCTTATTGACCTTAGCTATTGCAACCCAGATGCAAAAGGAACCACTCACCTCACATGAATACCCATTACATCCTTGTGAAACCGCAGCACAGGTAAAAGTCAGTAAGCACCTGACTAAAAATCAGAGGGAGAGAGTTCAACAAGTTCTGGAGGAACATACAGATGTATTAACAGATAAACCAGGCCATACAAATTTGCTACAGTATGACATGAAACTGGTAGACTCAAACCCAATCTGTATGAGAGCCTATTCTATTCCGTTCGCGAAGGAGAAGGCATTAAAGGAAGAAATAGATTATTTATTGAAGGAGGGGATTATTTCGCACAGTGAATCATCTTTTAGTTCTAGTGTCGTTTTGTTGAGGAAACCGTCTGGGGAACACAGACTGTGCATAGATTACAGGAAACTGAATGCTGTCACAGAAGGACAAGTGGATCCATTACCAGACACAAAACAGTTATTTGCCAGACTGAACAAGGCAAAATACTTTTCAAAAGTGGATCTTAGTAAAGGCTATTACCAGATCCCAGTGAAGCCTGAAGTGAGACCTTATTTGGCTTTTAGCACTTCGGATGGACATTATGAATTCAATATGCTACCATTCGGACTGAAAAATGCTCCGAGTGTGTTTTCAAGGATGATGCGAAAATTGTTGGACCCCCTGAATAACCCATGTATCACGAATTTCATGGATGATATACTCGTCGCCACAGAGACATTTGAAGAACACATTGAAGCTCTGGAGATGTTGTTTGATAGACTTCGGGAGGCGAACTTAACTGCTAGGCCAACAAAATGTTGTATTGGATGCAAAGAGTTGGAATTCTTGGGGCACACTGTATATCAGGGTAATATGACCCCTGATCCTAAGAACTTGGAAAAACTGCAGAGAGCACCTAGGCCGCAAACCAAAAAGGACGTGCGATCATTCGTGTCGTTATGCGGATTTTATCAGAAATACATCAAAAATTTTAACGCCATTTGTGCTCCTCTGACTGATCTGACTCGCAAGGGACTTCCAGATAAAATTATTTGGACTGCACAATGTGAATTAGCGTTCCAAGAGTTAAAGGAAAAACTCACTAGCAAGCCTATTCTCAAACTGCCTGATTTGACACAGGACTTTGTCTTAAGAACCGATGCCAGTAATGTAGGACTTGGAGGGGCTTTGTTGCAAAGATCATCTTCACCTGATGGGGAACTGAAACCAGTCGCTTATGCAAGCCGCAAATTGAATAAGGCGGAACAAGGATACTCCACAAGCGAAAAAGAATGTTTAGCATTAATCTGGGCAATAAAGAAGTTTCAAATCTATCTGTATGGTAGGACTTTTGTGGTGGAGACGGATCATCAGCCTCTCGTGTTCTTGTCTCAGGCTAAGCATGAAAACGCAAGATTGCTGAGGTGGTCTTTATTGCTTCAACCTTATCAGTTCAGTATCCAATATATCCCAGGCAAATTGAATGTCGGTGCAGATTTCCTCAGTCGGCACCCCTGTGATCAAAATTAGAGTAGTGGCAGACGTGAGGAGTAATTTTACCTATGTGTATCGCTGGTTTTGGAACTTGCCATAGGCATGTTTTCAAGTGGGGAGATGTGTAGTGAAATTGACAGAGATACAACGGTAAAATACTCAAAAGATAACATTTAAGGATAAAAAACATAATGCGTAAGCTGCTGATGTACATGATCGCCTAGACCGCGGGTCATCACCCTCCATAAAATTGACTTGCTAGACAGGAGGGGAACGGAGGATCAAAAAGGAAAAAATATGACTGGAAAGATTGCGTAGCAAGGCTAAGGAGACGCAATTGGGGGGGATGGAGGAAAGTAAAAAATATACGGCCCCCAAATTGACACGAGGTACGGAAATGGACGCTTTTGCGATACTAAGATTTTGATTTGAATTGAGCGGCAGAACGCGGATGGTAGGAAAATTACAAAAATTTAAAAAGTAAATTTTCTTAATATTAATGTTAGGAATATATAAAAATTAGCTGGCCGGATGGCCTATTCTGAGCAGTGAACTAATATGATCTTAATTTTACAAACGGATAGATAATATTGAAGATAATGACAAAAGACAGTGTAGTTCACATCATCGCTAGACTATATTGAATCTAAAAGTGTCACAATTTGCACACAAAAACACGACCTTGGGAACAGGTGTTCAAAGTTACTTATTATGGAGGAGAGGGGTTTTGAGCGGTAGCTGTGTCTAAATATAACTTTTTACGACAAAATTTTAAGGGGAGAGAAAGGTTGCTTCAAAAATCAAGCACATTTTTTTTTTAGAAACACAAGTAGAGACGGACAGACTAACAGATAACCATCCATACTTGACTGAAGCATGACTGAAATGACTTTAGTGTAGAAATTTGAAATTAAAAAATAAACCTTGGCAGTGATTGGCCACAGACAATCATATCATTAGCGCTCAGAGCGCATTTGGGGTCATTCTTCAATAATTGTTCAGTGTTAGACACAGATTTTAAAGTGTGGTGTGTTCCCATATGAAAGACAGTGAATAAATTTAGGGACGCCATACTATAGCCAGCAGCTCAGCTGAGTTTTGCTAGCAATTCTGTGTTATGTATTCTTAATCTGGTAAGATTGAAATTATTTCTTTATATATTTTGAATATTGTTTCATGTTCGAGTGATTTGATACTGCCATATCATAATATAGCCTTACAAACCAGTAGGGATTTTGCTCTAGACCCCCCGCCCAAGTCAGGGTCTAGGGACCAACAAGGTACATAAACTACAGCAAGGATTATGCAAGATATATCAAGCGTTGAAACAGATTACCTATCTTCTTTTAGGGCCAACAACTAATAAATATTTTTCAGAATCTATAGTCTGGGAGGATCTATCTGAGGTAAACCCACCATGGTAACTGTGCTGTTTGGTCAGAGAGATCTGACCTGTCTGTATGATGTGGTTGTTGTGTCAGTGTGGTGTCCAGACGTGGGTATAGAATAGATTTTGACACATAGCCCATACTTTGATTGCAGAGCTGTGAGTTTTCTATCGACAACAAAGCAGAGTCTATCCGGTGGGTGACTTTACTCGAGTGTATCTGTGCAGTTCTTGTGACAGAGACCACCATTATTGTCCGCCAGCACGGAGAGGTGGGACCGCAAGTTTTCAGCACCAGAGCTACAAAAAGATGAGTGAGCCTCTGGTCTGCTGGACATTCACCAACTATTGGTAGTGACTAATATCCCCATAAAAATTCCCACCAGTTTCTGGACACGGTGTAGTCAATATAGACAGGTGTGATGAGACCACCCCAACAGCACAGACAATAAATATCCTCCCTAGTAGCTGACTACCAGAACATTTGAATAAAACTAACTATTCTAGTACTTAAATATGTACACTTTTGTATTTATTATGTAACATTCCATGCATAATTTTCATAAATTTTAAATCCTTCTTTTAAAACAAGTTCTGGTCAAAATAAAACTTGATCCAGAACAAATAAATGTAATATAATTATATCAAAAACTTTATACACGTGAGTTAGTTCAGTGTATTTTAACACTTGTTAATCTTATTAGTCTTCTTAAATGCCTGTGGGTGTATTTATAACTAACACACCACATTACACATCATTACCCTAGACACTTTACGTAGCCACATTCATTAAGAAAAAAAAAAATTAAGTGTGAGGTCGTAGTGGTAGCAAGAAAGGCCTTCTGATAATTCTCAACCACATTTTATCTCAGGAGCCTTCACAGCTGGCCTCATACAAGTTACATGTAGTAATAACACCATCATACAATACCATCAACACCACTACAATAACACAGTATCATATAACGCATACGACCACGTGGCTTACAAAAGCAGATTCTGGGAAGGCAGATCGATACGGAAGTTCAACACGCAGGTTGGTTGAGTCATCAGTGGACGGGACCTATTATGACACATCCAAATCTCTCTCTCTCTGTCGCCTCTCTCTCTCTCTCTCTCTCTCTCTCTATATATATATATATATATATATATATATATATATATATATATATCTATATATATATATATATATATATATATATATATATATATATATATATATATATATATATACTGAAGCACATTAAAAACGCACCACTATTATATATTCTGATGCTGAGAAGCTGGCAAAAAAAAAAGTGTGGGAATGGATTTTCCCCGTGTTTGCCATGAGGTAGAGAGCGAATGGCTGCTGGAATGGAAAGTGCAAGATTCAACCCATGGGTGTATGTACAGACTACATGAAAACGATGAAAGTTACACGTGCAACACGATTCTCAACAGCTATGACCCTGAAAATGTGTACGCGTTGTGGCAGTATACTCGGTATAAAAAGGCCGTTGAGACAAAACACCCAGTACATGTGCTTGAAATGCCACGACTATCTGAAAACGACCGCCAACGAGCCATTGGTATGTTGGAGACCGGAATGAGCTCGCGGGCCATTGCAAAAAGGATGAATTGCCACCACAGCACTATTGTACGTCTCAATGAACGTTACGGAACCACTGGCAGTGCCCGGGATAGACTTCGGAGTGGCCAACCACGAGTTACTACCCCTGCGCAAGATCGTCATATTGTGCTGAGTCACCTAAGGAATCGTACTCTCCCGGCAAGTCAAACAGCAAAAGCAATAGTGGGTAGACATGGGCAAGTCTCTCGAATGACAGTCATACGACGACTCAGAGATACAGGCCTTACTGCAAGACGACCTTATGTTGGGCCAAACTTGACTCACAGACATCGTTAGCAGCGCCTGCAATGGGCAGAGCAACATATCAGATGGACTAGACTGCAGTGGAATGCTGTCCTATTCACAGACGAGAACAGATTCAACATATCCTTTGCAGATGGACGTATGCGGATTTAGCGACGGTGTGAAGAGCGCTTTGCAGATTGCTGTGTCAACCGATTTCGAGGTGGCAGTATTCACATTTGGGGAGGATTTAGTTTTCACCATCGCTTGCCTCTTCACGTCTTCCGTGGAAATGTTAATGCTGTGACATATCGAGATGAGGTTCTGGGTGCACTGGTTGCTCCTGCGTTCACAATTTATCCAGACTTGCAGCTTCTCCAGCAGGATAACGCACGTGCATTTTTTTGTATTTTTGGTTTTCTCCCTTGCCTGCACAGAATGCAATGAATTTCATAACAATCAAATGTACAAATTAATGACCAGCATGGATTCATAGGAAAATGAATAAAGATTCCAAATATGTAAACTTGTACACACTTATATTTACATTTCACACTCTGTTCCTGGATTATACAGGTGTGGTGCGTTTTTAATGTGCTTCAGTATATATATATATATATATATATATATATATATATATATATATATATATATATAATATATATATATATAATATATATATATATATATATATGTTATATATATATATATATATATATATATATATATATATTTGTATGTATCGACCAATTGCCATCAATATTCAGCAGCAGTCAGCGTATACACATACACACACGGAGACGTACAAACAGCGTTTAATCCTGCTTGAGCACAAATAACTGCAGAGGTCAACTGCTGCACAGCCTGCCGTCATCATCATTAGTTTATGCTCCTTAAGGAACAAGTGGCCGCAACAGCAGCTCCCCGAAAGTCTAAGCTCAAGTACAATGTACTGCTCTTATAATGGTGAGTACTTTAGCAATCTGTTTTCTAAACTCCACAACTTTCGTTGAGTCACCTATAAAGATATAACTGACTACTTACTTACTTAGTCGTTCCTCTTCTAACCTGGGTTACTGAGATTACGATATAACTGATGGAGCATAAAAGGCACACGCACATATCAGCTTGAGAGACAGACAATGGTATTTTTTTTTAAACAAGAATACAAAAGGCATTAGGTGCATTCACTGCACTGGAGAATATATGGAAATCAAGATAAATCAAGTCCAACACAAAAATAAGAATCATTATCTTAAATGCCAAGTCAGTCGTATTGTATGGCTCTGATACATGGATAACAACCCAAAAAAAGCTAGATACTTTCATAAACAGCACTTGCGTGGATCAGAAGGGTTTAAATTGAACGAGAATGTCTCCACCTGATGACAAGATCAGACACACTGACCACACACTAAGAAACAAACAAACAAAAAAAAACCCTGTAGATATCGTTACAAGGCAGTCCATGTTCTTGAACCCCCTAGGGTAAGAGCGGCACAAGTAGACCAACAAACACACAGAAAATAGAACTGGCGACACACATGAACGAACATGATGAGTAAGGTACGGAAAGAAAATCGGCTGATGGCACGCCACTAGCGTTTGTTCTAGGACTATGCTCCTTGGAAAGCTAAAGGATGTTTTTGTTGTTGACGGAGCCCTGTTTTTATTCTTTCCCCGTCTACTCAGAACCTACACAAGGTAGTGAAGATACGCAACAACAGCATCATCATGAAGCTCATCAGTGTTGTCGACTCGAGTCAGTCTACTCGGACTCGAGTCGGACTTAAGTCACAACAGCGCCTCGACAAGATGTAGATATTAGCGACTCGACACGAACTTGTCAAATTTTCGCAAATCGACTCGTCCTCGTTCACAATGCACTCTTAAACTAAAGATGTAACCCAGGGGGGGGGGGATAAAGAGAGAGGGATAGTACCTCACGGTGAGAGACAGCCATGTCCTTTTTAGGATAGTCAGGATCCTATTTGGTTCTCCTCTCTTTGTCTAGCTCATGTATGGCTCCTAGAATACCGCTTGTGTACGGCGGTGGCCACATCCCGGGCAACAGTCTTGGCTGACTGGCTAAACTACATGGGTGGAGTAGGAGCAATCTTACTCAAGGGAATGTCCATCCCTAGTACACAAAGACTGAGACGGTGAGTGAGGCGGAGGAATCTGAGAAGATCAACGGCTCGCAAAGCGAAACAGCAAAGTGTGTGGCGCACTAGAGGCATGTCGGACATAGAAAAAGACAATGGCTAGCCACCGTGGAAGAGATTGGGGCCTTACCACGTACTTCCTACAGAAAGTAATGGAATCACAACAACAAGATAAGAACCGATATGTAGAGAACTCTCTGTCCCCTGGGGAAGAATCTACTGTACAAATTAACAGGGAAGAGGCAACTCCTCTAATGAGTAAGGAAGTACATAATGACGAGTGTTCCTTAAATTCTGTTGAAAGGGAACATTCTGAGAAAGACCACCTAAAAACTAGTAGGAGAAGCCTAAAAATAGGAACATGGAATGTTAGAACTTTAAACGGAGAAGGAAAGCTGGACAATCTTATATTAGAGGCAACCGACATGAAACTCGATATACTGGGAGTTGCAGAGGCAAGACTTTTGGATACAGGCTACATAACAAGAGACCAGTACACGCTTATACACTCAGGAGGAGAAAAAACACGAAAGAGGGGTAGGAATGTTGATAAAGAAGGAGTTAGAAAAATACGTATGTGGATACTGGACACACAATGACAGAATGATGTTACTAAAGATGAGAGCAAAGCCATTCGACATATCAATCTTACAAACTTATGCACCAACTAAAGATTACAGCGAGGAAGAAATAGAAGAATACTATGAAGAGCTACAACACACACTTAAACCAGTCAAATCTACAGATGTGTTGATAGTAATGGGTGATATGAATGCAAAAGTAGGAAAAGGAAAATACAAGAAAATAGTAGGACAGTATGGATTAGGGACAAGAAATGATAGAGGAGACAGACTTATCCAGTTCTGTGAAGAAAACCAGCTGGTCATATGTAACACCTTTTTTGAACATCACCCAAGGAAATTATACACATGGAAAAGCCCAGGAGATGTAACACGTAATCAAATCGACTATATCATGATAAAACATAGATTTAAGAACAGTGTCACAAGTGCAAAGACACATCCTGGCGCCGACATAAATTCAGATCACAATCCAGTTGTCATCAAAGTAAATATAAAGCTGAAAAGAGCAGGAAACAGAAGACAGGAGGAACCCCAGATAGAAATATCAGCGCTGAAACAACCAGATATAAAACAGAAATATTTAATCGAAGTCAAAAATAAATACCAACAGTTATTGACAGAAAGCATGGAGCAGTATAGAAGAGAAAACCCAGAAGAAAAAGCAACCGCAAAATGGGAATGCTTAAAAACAAGCATACAATCAGCAAATGCAAATTTACCTAAAAAGGAGTCTAAGAAAAATCAAATTTGGATGACAGATGACATCTTGAATAAAATGGCAGAAGAAAGAAAGCAAAAAATACTCCAGAATATAAAACAATAGACAATGACATACGTACTATGTGTAGAGAAGCAAAAGAACGGTGGATAGAAACAAAATGTAAGGAAATAGAAGACTTGGAAGCGAAGCACATGACAAGAGATATGCATGAAGAAATAAAGAAATTATCAAATCGGTCGCGGTTTGCACAAGGAGGAAGCTGTATCAAGAACAAAAATGGTGTAATATTACTTGATGAGAAAGACATATCAAACAGATGGGCAGAATACGTAAAAGAACTATTCGAGGACAACAGAGGTAAAAAACCATCACCATATTCTAATGAAGGCCCACACATTCTCAGATCAGAAGTAGAGAATGCCATTCATATGATACAAAAAGGAAGATCAGCAGGCATGGATAACATAAACATTGAAATGATAGAAGCTCTGGAGAGCTTTGGTATAGATACAATCACAGAAATATGCAATGATATATACAATACAGGATATTTACCACACGACATGAAGACATCAGTTTTTATAACATTGCCCAAAAAACCAAATGCAACAGAATGTTCAGACTTCAGAACAATCAGCCTGATGAGTCATGCAATTAAGATACTGCTCAAAATCATACAGGAAAGAATAAAAAGTAAAGTAGACAGCGAAATCCAAGAAGAACAGTTTGGTTTTAGACGGAACAGTGGAACAAGAGAGGCAATATTTTGCCTAAGAAGATTAGCAGAAAAATATACAGAGGTCCAAAAAAGTATGTATATGTGCTTCATTGACTATAAGAAGGCTTTTGACAGAATCCATCATGAGAAAATAATTGAATGCCTCAAAGACATAGGTATTGATGGAAAAGATATAAGAATACTCAGTAACCTTTATTGGGAGCAAACTGCCACAGTAAGATCGGGAAGGAATTATTTACCATACATAGACATAAAAAGAGGTGTCAGACAAGGTTGTGTGCTGTCCCCCTGCCTATTTAATTTATACACCGAAAAAATTTTCAAACAGATACAGGAAATACCAGGACTGAACATCAGTGGAAGATCAATAAACAACCTTAGATATGCAGATGATACCGTGTTGTTAGCTGAAAGCGAACAGGAGTTACAAGAACTAGTGAAGCAAGTGAACAGTATAAGTCATGAATATGGACTCGACATTAATATTGAGAAAACTAAAACTATGATAATTAGCAAAACAGACGATAAACCCACATTAAAGATAAGCGTAAATGGGAAAATCCTGGAACAAGTCAAGAGCTACGTATATCTTGGTCATATAATAACAGAAGATGGCAGATGTGAAACAGAAATCAAGAAGAGAATAGGAATGGCCAAAGCTACATTCAACAACATGAAACATATACTGACATCCAAACAGTTATCTCATAAATTAAAACTGAGAATCATAAAGTGTTATATATATTCTGCATTTCTGTATGGTACAGAAACATGGACGATGAATAAGCATTTGGAAGAAAGAATTGAGGCTCTTGAAATGTGGATATATAGAAGAATGGGGCGTATCTCATGGAAAGAGATGAAAACAAATAAGGAGGTCCTAGAAAATCTAGGTATGAAAAGAGAACTAATGAGAGAGGTCAAAGTTCGGCAGCTAAAATACTTTGGCCACATAAAAAGGCATAACACCTTGCAGAAGACCATAACAGAAGGGAGAGTTGAAGGTAAACGTGCAAGGGGAAGACAGCGCTATAAGTGGGAAGATAACATCAAGAGATGGACGGGAAAGAGTCTATCAGAGTGTACCACCAAGACAAGAGACAGAAGACGTTGGAGATCCATTACAGCCAACCTCCGTTGTGGAGATGGCAACTGATGATGATGAAAACTAGATATTATTATTTTTCATTTTTACTTATAGAGATTGTTCGATAAAGTGCGATTTTGACTATTAACAATTTTAGATCAAAAATGAGGCTCGACTCGGGACGCGACCTGAAAGCTAGGGTTAGGGTCTTGCAACTCGACTTCAGACTGGTACTAAGAGACTTGAGACTCGTTAGGACAGACATCAGTTGAAGGTCTTTCCATGTCTTCATGCCCTGTGACGTCAGCTGAAGGTCTTTTCGCGTCTTCATGCCCTGTGACATCAGTTGAAGGTCTTTCCACGTCTTCATGTCCTGTGACATCATCTGAAGGCCTTTCCACGACTTCATGCCCTGTGACATCAAGCTGAAGGTCTTTCCACCACTTCATGACCTGTGACACCAGTTGAAGGTCTTTCCACGTCTTCATGCCCTGTGACATCAGTTGAAGGTTTTTCCATGTCCTCATGTCCTGTGACATCAGCTGAAGGTCTTTCCATGTTCTCATGTCCTGTGACATCAGCTGAAGGTTTTTCCATGTCCTCATGTCCTGTGACATCAGCTGGAGGTCTTTCCATGTCCTCATGTCCTGTGACATCAGCTGAAGGTCTTTCCATGTCCTCATGTCCTGTGACATCAGCTGAAGGTCTTTCCACGTCTTCCTCATCCCTTCCACGTCTGTCTCGAGTTTTCTTCTCCGTGTGTTGTTCAACCTCCCTCTGTCTCTCTTACCTTGGAGACTCTAGAACAAGGACTGCCTTGTAATGCTATCAACATGTTTCCTCAATGTGTACCCTATTCACCGCTAGTGACTTTCTGTCAACTCTTGTTCCCATGACGCGTATCAGGTTCTTGTCATCACTTCCACATTACTGTTCTTGTCCTACCATTTCAACCCTTCTATTCTACGCAAGTGTCCATGTACGAAAGTCTGTAGCGTTCTGGTTGTTGTTTTTACAGCCGAGAACAGCAGTTACCAAATCATAAATGCTTCTGACCTGACTGTCAATTTCGTAGCGTTTATTATTTTGCTATCAGTGTATATCTCCATTTTTCGTCTGGTGTATGACGCAAAGACAAGAACCACAGATGAATGTATCTCTGACACTGATAACATAACTGGCCAACATATGCTGCAGGAGTGCCCGGCATATTAGGAATATAGAAAGTGCATATGGCCGTCACCGGTGCTAGTCCAGGAAACACTATATGGAGATGATAGCAATCGAGGCTGACCACAGCTTTCTTCCGGTATATTCAAGTTGACGCCGTCAAAAACAACTTCGTACCGCCTTCCCTTATTCGCATAATGTTCGAACATTCCAGGTGCCAAATCTAGAGGTTCTCCTAGAAGAAAGAAGATAGTCAGCAACACGGATTCCCTTCGGCTTTCTCTGTGTTGCATCACATGCTACCCTATGAGAGGACCTTCTCCTGTCTTGGATGGCTGAGTTTTATTTTCCTTAGTTGACCTGTCTATGTGTGTTGAAGTTTTTGTAGTTTAACATTTATTTTACAGGATGAGGGAACTGGGCCCCATACCCAACCCTCCTTAGTCGCTTTTTACGACATGCAAGGTAGGGAACAGTGTTACTATTCTTTGCTCCCCTTTTGGGTCTCGGTAACACCGGGTGACCATAGGAAGAGCGCTTGGAATTTTTGGTGCAAGCTTCTGCAGCGCTGACCCCCTGTTCTAGAAGGAGGGAAAAGGCACATGTACCACCGTCACTTTATTAGCATCTTATATTCCAACTTTAGCGTTCTCCAACAAATTAAGCCTTCCTTCCTTCCTTCCTCTACGACCGGCGTGATGCTGACTACATCACCCCTATGTGTGCCGTTTTGTCAAGAAAATATGGGCCTCACACCGTATTCCCAATATGCCTCAATGGGTATGTAACGGGCTCTCTCTCTCTCTCTCTCTCTCTCTCTCTCTCTCTCTCTCTCTCCTTCTTCCGCCGGGCACTTGTTTGGTCGTCTGTTCTACACGTGTCTCTATTTCCGCGGGAGAATCAACTTACATATCGATCTACACACGCTACCCCCAGACAAGGTCACGTAAAACCAGACATGCAGTTCGTAATTTACTCACTCCTGCTACGCCAGGTCTTTAGGTGTCATTATGACATAAGCCACGTTATTCTTAAATCCGTCTTCTTTTTTTAAAAAAATAAAATTTTGTTTCCTTTTGACGAGAGAGATGCGTCACGTTCAACCTAATCGGTTATATTAGGGCACATGTCCAAATATAAAAGACCTTTAGGTCTGATAACATAAGAAATTATCTCTTTAAATGGGAGCCGCGCTAGCGTAGTGGTTACAACACCGCTCTGGCGACCGGGTGATACAGGATCAAACCCGGGCGACGGCATTTGAGGATTTTTCGTCGACCGGGATTTGGACTGGATTAACTCGAGACCTGGCGAGAACATTTGAAGGAGTGTCGTCGACCAGGGACTGGCGGCTCCTGAGCCGACCCAGCTGCAATGGGTACCTCCGAAATCGGCGAGTATTTGCCTGAATGGCGAGGGACACCTGTCTCTGTACAAGAAATAAAGGGATACTCACGTAAAATCAATGTCAGGTTAGACATAAAATAATAACCTGAGATTTCGCCTCGAGTATTAGCGGGCGAACACCAAAAAAAAAAAAATCTCTTTAAATGCATCTCCCTCTTCTTCACAAGCACTACCAGTGCGGCACCAATCCGCACTGTCAGACGTTTGTGATTATTTCTTTCACACATACACAGAAGATATGTAAGCACCTACATCGAAACGTTTCAACAGGTATTCAAATAATTACGATAGACAAACAGTTCACCGGTTTCCATATGTTCTAACTCCGTTTCCTATTTCTACTAACCCCAAGTTTCCTCCATCAAAATTAGAGCGTCCGGCAAAGTGGTTAGAGCGCTCGAACCGCGCGTCAGAGGTCCCTGGTTCGATTCACGGTATCGACACGCTCCAGTCTACTCACTGTAAATGTGTACCTGACTTTGCTCTTGAGTTCTTTTCCTAAAATATAGGCTGATCACAACTGAGTGCTAGCGGCTTATTTTCTTATGGCCATATGAACTTATGATCATACGAACTTATAATATTATAAGCATCCAAGAATATTTAATATTGATGAGCTTCTTGCTGTGACCTGTGCGGTCCAATTTTCCTCATTTTCCTGAGAGAAACCAGAATAGAACCATTGAATTATAATATTAACTGGGCCAGAACTATTACAGATTTACATATATATATATACAATCATCAGCCAACTGTGGCAATATATTGTCAGCAACATTTGTGTAACTTAAACCTAGCGTTTCAGCCACCTGAGGCTAAACAACCTAGGAACTGTATATGTTCTATTTATTCTACATCGGCGATCACCACGCATGAACCTTATTCCAACCAACTGAAGGCATAGATAACTACTTATTGTATCCAGTACAAATTTAACACCGACTCTAGCGACTCCTGTGAAATTTGCAGTCAGCAACTACGGAGAGTCTGGGGCTGGATTTGGCAAACTTAAATTTGACACTAAATATATATATTACTTATTAGTGTATTTCCTTGGAATGCCTGCGACAACTACTGGGGTAAGTGTATCTGAAAGTGGCCACTGCGTGAATGTGAATTGAATGAACAGAGAAAGAAACTTATGTCTTTTGTTAACATCATATACTTATATGGTTTCTTCTTTCTTTTTTTTTTATCTCAATAATCTGATTATTCACGGGATAGTTTACATTAGGAACCTATTCTTTTCCCATACTGACTATTTCATAACTTATTGTTAACCTTTGATCTTTTGGATTAATTAACCTCTGTAAGGATCGTCCTTTCTTTTCCTTTACCAGAGGGGAGGACCTATTTGATTAATTTTCATTTTGTCTGTAAACCATAATCTAGTGATGTTATGCTTATTGTTGTGATCTTTTATTGATAATCAACTTTATTATACCTTTAGTTATCGTGTCGGTCAACCCCTATTCATTATATGTTATCCATAGTTTGTTTTCACCACATTCGTGCGTATTTGTCACAGAATTGTGTGCATGTGAGTGCAGTGTAACTTGTATTTTCGTACAAGGAGAGAAAGTGCGTCTGATTTCAATATCGTCGTCCAGATAGGCTGGATTAGATAAATTATTCTATCCAGAGACTGTCCTTTCTCTTACACGATCACCTCGTGATAAAACTATTTCTTACCCATTACTTTCACATTTGCATCACTATCACCTCTGCTCAGACAGGGCTATAAACATCTATTACCTATCTGATAAATCATACACGACACAAACAGAGGGACAAAGCGTCACACAGAGGGACAAAGCATCACACAGAGGGACAAAGCGTTACACAGAGGGACAAAGCGTTACACAGAGGGACAAAGCGACACGCAGAGGGACAAAGCGTCACACAGAGGGACAAAGCGTCATGCAGAGGGACACAGTGACACACAGAGGGACAAAGTGACACACAGAGGGACAAAGCGTCACACAGAGGGACAAAGCGTCACACAGAGGGACAAAGCGTCACACAGAGGGACAAAGCGTGACACAGAGGGACAAAGCGTGACACAGGGACAAAGCGACACACAGAGGGACAAAGCGTGACACAAAAGGTCAAAGCGACACACAGAGGGACAAAGCGTCATACAGAGGGACAAAGCGTCATACAGAGGGACAAAGCGTCACACAGAGGGACAAAGCGTCACACAGAGGGACAAAGCGTGACAGGATACACAGGAAGTGAAACTGAGAATGAGTGCTTTGGTTTTGGTTTTAAGGACTATCTTTATTGCACATGGACAAATCCATCGGTGCTCCGATCTCCTCCCTTAGCTCACACGAGTAGGATCTCAGCACAGTGCACGAACTCCATAGCACCGGCGAGGATCCCAATGTATGTACCCAGGAATCAAAGATTCTATAAACAGGGTTCATAGCAAATTTCTTCAAGCATTTTCCAGGCTTTTTTCAGGTTTTTCCAGGTCCAGCACGTGATTTTCAAGGATGGGAAACTCTAATATTTTCCTCATCTAATTTTCTCAGATATAATTATCACTTTGCTGACCAGCAATCTGGAGCATTACCGTCTCCCATTACCAAGGTTGTTTGCAGATTTCTTTAAATAGAACTTTTTTTTTTTTAAATTCATAAAAGATTGAAAAACAGACATCTTTTCAAAGTTTTTAGTGAATTTGTTCAACAACAGCTCAATAAAATGTTAGTGACATGAATGGTAATGAATAAAATAAGCTTGACTGACGTATTGATTTAACAATTAACCACGTATATCAACATAAAAGGCTAATAAAATTGTGAATAAAATGAGTACATGCAAGTCTGGCTTCTGTTCCCTGCAGCCTTACACACTTTACAGTCTGGTTTGTACCTTGCCCTTTCACATTTATCAATGAAGTGGTGCTCAGTAAGTCGTGTTGTTGTGACCTGTGGTTTTGAAGGTGTCACATTGCGTGGAAGAATAGCAGGTTCAATAAGAGTCATACTGACATCCTGATCTTTGCTTTGATCTTTTTTTTTTGTAGAGTTGGCAGTGTTTAGGTTATGTGCCCACTGACCAGGGCAGTTTCAACTAAGAAATAATATAAAAATAGGATCTGTGTGGGTAGGGGTAGCTTGCACCTAGTTGGCTGAAGTGGTCGACACCTCCCATACTTTTGCTGTATTTTTCTGCAAGCACTGGCTTCTGAATTGTTCTGCCCTAAAGAATTTGTCTTTCTAACTGTCTTGTTTATATTATCATTGGAGTGAACAGTAGATATAAGGTTAAATCTTTTCGTATCATGCCAGATGACTGTCTGCATGCCTTATCTTCTGTCGCACAAAACACAGGATGATTTGTCTTTTTCAATTTGAGTTGTATTTTCTTCAGTGCTACAGGAAAATGCTTCCTATTTACCACTACTGTTCCAAATGCACCAATCTGAATTTCAGGTCTTGAAATAAAGCTGAAGGCTGAATCAAAACTACCACAGAAGAGAATATGTCCCTTGTTGCGTATGAAATTTGAATTAAAACTATGGTGACTTTTCACTGAAAAAAGAGTCCAAATAATCTCAGCTCTCAAGAGTTTTTTCCTTGGTCACAAATGATGTCACATCTGTAGGTCTCCTAGTAGTGTTAGACGATTTTGACGTGTCCGAGGGAGTAGTGTTAGATGGTTTTGATGTTTCTGACGGAAAAACTTCCTTGGGGTTGTGTTCTTTTCTGTTACAAAAAAAAAAAGGGAACACACAAATAACTTATGAGTAGGCCTAAGCTATGTATTTTTGCCAAGTCAAAATTCTAAACACATACATAATATAGTCAAACAATATTTAACTAGAACAATAGTTAATATATAGTAATTGGGAGGGTAATACTTATGATAAGTGAAAATCTATTAAATATCTAACTGGAGACAGCAGGCCTTTACACACGCCACCCCCACATCTTTACTATTTTTGTTGGGTTTTGTTTCGTTCGTTTGTTTAGATTTTTTTTTAAATTTAATTTAATTTTTTTTTTTTTTTTAATAACATAGGCTTTGCACAAAATTGCTGATTTTCATTTATCCTAATTACAGTGATTTGACAGATGTGATGCCACTTTTGTGTATCGGCGGTTATTCATGTTATCAGGAATTGAAAACATGTAGGCCTATCCTAATTAGCCTATAACCCTTCAGAGGTAGAACGGGATAAGTCTTTTCATCATAAATATAATAAAAAAGTATTCAAAATATATTTATTTCCAAAAAATGTGGTGAAATGAACAGTGGGACATGGGTCTGATAACAGGGTAGGCTATAGGATATGGAATCGCCATCATTTCTATTCCTGACCATCTTAAACTGTGTCAAATATATTCCGGTGTGCAGATGTAAACCAAGAAATTTCGTTCAAACGCTTGCCTATAGGCTAATTTTGGCCATGGTTAAAAATAAAACTGTAAACAGGCCTACATTGTAAATTACAGACGCAAGTAGTAGTACACTAGGCCTATCTATAAACTGGACTTATTTAAATAGGTTTTATAAATGAGATAAATGAATTTATTACTTACGACGCGTGCTAACAATAAATCTGTGTTTACGTCATTAACGCAAAGCGCCGAAAACGAAACCACCGAAAACTTCTGGAAATGGATTTAGTGCGCAAAGGGAAGCAAAAATTGTACGGTAACTGAAGTTACCGTACACTTTTTACTTTCCTTTGCGCACTCAATCCATTTCCAGAAGTTTTCGTTTTCGGCGCTTTGCGTTAATGACGTAAACGCAGATTTATTTTTAGCACACGTCGCGTCTGTTGTTGCCAAAAATTTCATCAATAACCGAAAAATTGACGCAAAGTAACGAACTTTCCATTTCGTATTTTTTTTCAAGGTCCGATGCGGAAAATTCAAGGCTTTTAGCCATTTTTCCAGGCTTTTCAAGGCCTGGAATTTTTTTTTTTTTCGTTTTCAAGGTTTTTCCAGGTCGCTACGAACCCTGTATAAATATTTGTTTTGTGTGGCGGGGAGGTTTTTCCTAATTTTGTAAATTTTGCCATGGCAGCGGCCGTATGGTCTACTCTTTAAGATTTCCAGCTGCCGAGGAATTTTTAACGTGCGCAACTTGCACACGGGACTCTTACTTTTTTTTCCCCCCGTATCCAAGAAGGCTAGGCATCCGATCTCACTACCCAGGAGATCAGGCAGGAGTATGACATTAGTAGGACCACTGGTTCTGAAAAAAATGTCCATCACATATATTTCCTGAACTGGGAAGCGAACTCGGTAGATTTAGAATTAGAGGCGGAGGCCATACCTCTTATAATCACTCTGACTTCAGAATGAGTGAGACTGACAGAAAGACCACAAAGCGACATTAACAGCAAGATTACGGAGTGAGACATTAAAAGAGAAATCTATAGAGACCGTGTGAGGCAGTCAAATCGATACATGCATGCGACACTGGGGGACAGAAAGAAGTATACAGAACCAGGCAGACAAAGAGACAAATAAACAGAAAGTGACAGTGTGGGTTAGCGGTTCTACAGTAACTTTCTACTTTGAAACAGTTCTTTCTTTATTCCCATCCAACTATCTTATCTGAAACAAACGTCAGAATAAAGACAATTAAGTACCGTTCTATTACATAAAATAATATGTAACATTAGCATTACAACTAGCGTGAGATCCTTCTAGAACTCAAGAGCAGAGGCAGGTACCCATTTACACCTGTGTAAACTGGAGCGTGACGCGACCAGGATTCGAAGCCGATAACTTTGCCCCGAGAAACAAAGTGATCCGATCACTCTGCCAATCAACAAGCAATATTTAAAAACTACAATCTCTACAAGCGTACCACACCACAAAAGACTAGCACACACTGACAGGCACTTATAAACCCATCAGAGGTTGGACGGAATATTTGTCTTCATTTAAATAAAAAAAATCAATTATCAAAAACACGGTGAAACTATTCGTACCGCGACTGTATAACAATACATGTCAACTGATAAATCAGCTTTCGCTTAAATGTAACAATCCTAATAATTCATTACAACAGAATTTATAAAACAAAGATCTGAAATTTGTGACTCGTTGACAGCGACAGACCTGTCGTCATATCTAAATGCGGTAAACGCTTAACTTAGCATTCGAACTGCTGTAGTTTACTTTATTTTCAGTTACCTCCCTTATACGGATTTTAACAAGAGCAATTGTGTTTGTTATGTGTTTCGCTACTTTATTTTCAGTTACCTCCCTTAAAAGGATTTTAAAAATACCAATTGTGTTTTTTATGTGTTTCGCTACTTTATTTTCAGTTACCTCCCTTATACGGATTTTAACAATACCAATTGTGTTTGTTATGTGTTTCGCTACTTTATTTTCAGTTACCTCCCTTATACGGCATTTTAAAAACACCCATTGCGTTTCGCTGACATGCATCGGAATCAAGGGAGGCTAGTTTTCCGTTGATTAAAAACAAAGTCTCGACCTTTTTTTTGAATGATTGTCATTTTCACAGAAGCATTGTAATATACTGAAGCACATTAAAAACGCACCACTATTATATATACTGATGCCGAGAAGCTGGAAAAAAAAAAGTGTGGGAATGGATTTTCCCCGTGTTTGACATGAAGTAGAGAGCGAATGGCTGCTGGAATGGAAAGTGCATGATTCAAACCACGGGTTTGTGTACAGACTACATTAAAACAATGAAAGTTACACGTGCAACACGATTCCCAACAGCTATAACCCTGAAAATGTGTACGCGTTGTGGCAGTATACTCGGTATAAAAAGGCCGTTGAGATAAAACACCCAGTACATGTGCTTGAAATGCCACGACTCTCTGAAAACGACCGCCAACGAGCCATTGGTATGTTGGAGACCGGAATGAGCTCGCGGGCCATTGCCAGAAGGATGAATTGCCACCACAGCACTATTGTACGTCTCAATGAGCGTTACGGAACCACTGGCAGTGCCCGGGATAGACTTCGGAGTGGCCAACCAAGAGTTACTACCCCTGCGCATGATCGTCATATTGTGCTGATTCACCTAAGGAATCGTTCTCTCCCGGCAAGTCAAACAGCAAGAGCAATAGTGGGTAGACGTGGGCAAGTCTCTCGAATGACAGTCATACGACGACTCAGATATACAGGCCTTACTGCAAGACGACCTTACGTTGGGCCAAACTTGACTCACAGACATCGTCAGCAGCGCCTGCAATGGGCAGAGCAACATGTCAGATGGACCAGACTGCAGTGGAATGCTGTCCTATTCACAGACGAGAGCAGATTCAACATATCCTTTGCTGATGGACGTATGCGGATTTGGCGACGGTGTGGAGAGCGCTTTGCAGATTGCTGTGTTCGTCAGCACAACCGATTTGGAGGTGGCAGTATTCACATTTGGGGAGGATTCAGTTTTCACCATCGCTTGCCTCTTCACGTCTTCCATGGAAATGTTAATGCTGTGACATATCGAGATGAGGTTCTGTGTGCATTGGTTGCTCCTGCGTTCATAAATTATCCAGACTTGCAGCTTCTCCAGCAGGATAACGCACGTGCGCACACCGCATGCATTACGCAGCAATATCTACAGCAGCAGAATATTGTGACGATTGATTGACCTGCCCTATCACCAGACATGTCCCCTATAGAACATCTGTGTGACGAGCTTGGACGCAGAGTCTACAGGCAAGGTTCTCCAGCTAATCTGCAACAGCTCGAAGCTGCTCTTACACGTGATTGGGACTTGATTCCCCGGAATTTCCTTCAGAGACTTGTGCGTTCCATGCGGAGCCGCTGCCAAGCTTGTTTGCAAGCACACGATGGACATACGAGATACTGAGGATAGTGTGAATGAATTTTTTTATTGGTTGCATTTTTGGTTTTCTCCCTTGCCTGCACAGAATGCAATGAATTTCAAAACAATCAAATGTACAAATTAATGACCAGCATGGATTCATAGGAAAATGAATAAAGATTCCAAATATGTAAACTTGTAAACACTTATATTTACATTTCACACTCTGTTCCCGGATTATACAGGTGGTGCGTTTTTAATGTGCTTCAGTATATAAATAAGTTCGCAAGATCTCGATGTGAAAAACCAGAGCAAATTATAAACAAAAAGTGCAAGACGAAGCTCGCAATGCTAAAATACACATACAGTTTAGTAAATATTTAAACTAGTTTGTCCACAGCACAAAAATTTCTTTCCGCTCATGTCCTAAAATAAATGTATACTTATTAAAATTGTTTTCATTTATTTGCTTCATAACAAAGCAGTTATATATATATATATATATATATATATATATATATATATATATATATATATATATAAATATATATATATATATATATATATATATATATATATATATATATATATATATATATATATATATATATATATATATATATATATATATTGTTGCTGCTAAAAACTTGTCGCAACTTATTCTGACCATGCATTCTGACTTTAGTTAATTTTAATGCATGGGAAGGAACTCATGGAATTGTAGTCACTTTTATTTCTACAGTCGTCTAATCTTGATAGCTATCGTCAAGAAGTTGTCTTATCTTGATAGCTAGGGTTGCCGATAGTTGTGTGAACGATTTTGAGTCATGTCCATTTATGGAGCGCTCAGATCGCCAGTTCTTTGTAAACAGTTGGCAATCGCAATGTTTCAAGATTCATTTCCTTTTAAGGTAAAAGGTCTTTAGTCGAACATTGTAGAACATTCTTCGTTTCGTAAATTTGGCTGAGTTGTATTCGATTCGCGTGTTCTGCGCATGTGTCTTTTTGTGGCGTTGTTTCAACGATTTCCGCCCAGGTCATTCTGAGCAGAGATGCTGAGGCGAGACGTAGCTATGGCTAGTCTTCGCTTAGATTATTCAGGAAGGAGTTCTCATGATTGTTGTTCCTTTTTTGAGATGATATATCTCCATGTTATTCCTAATGCCTGGAGGCATATGTGAATTTGTGTATTTATTCCTGATGAACAGGTAAATGAATCCTTTTTTGCTAAGTGACTTTATCGCCATCTTGTGATGTTGACTTTCGCTTAGCCTGCCTTATTATCAAGTCTATATTATGACGAGTTTGCTCAGCTCACGATCCACTTATATTGTCACGCATTGATTGATGCCTGTCCTACGGACTACTTGCTTCCTGAACTCTGTTGATGGATCTAGGTTTGATACCTTTGCTGTATAAGGAACATAGAGAACGATAATGTGGCGCTCAAAAGACATGCCTGTCTTGTTGAGGTCAAATCGAGGAGACCATATTTAATCTCCTAGTTGATATCTACTAGCTCTTATGGAAAGGGGAAGTTTACTACCTGACTACATGTACAGCGGGTCTACGATATCCTGAAAAGGCACATAATGTACATTATTATTATGCTGTTTGCTGTGCCTGTTGAATCGACTACTTCGATGATACAATGACTGTTGTACTATCCCTGTGATGTTTTTCTACATAACGATGTCCATGCATTTTGTCATTGTGGCGTACAATATATATTGCCAAAAAACCATCACTGCTGTTTAAAGCTTGATTGAGTTTTCATACGTCGTGATTTGGTGTGACGTTCCTGTTGGAACTGTACCTGTATGACTGTGCAACTATTTTACACATGTACACCAGTCCTAAGTCTACACCATACTTTAAGTGCCAGCACTACCTGCCCTTGGCAACAGAAGTTATATACTTACATCACACTTAAACCAGACTACAGACACCAAGTTACTACGCCTCATCATCCCTGGTGTCTGAGGGTGGCACACTACTCTGCAAAGGCCGGTATCATAGTACCTTTGGGAAGCAGATGAATTACACCACCCTCAACGTTGTGTGGCACATGTGACTTCATCTACAGAACATTTACAACACACATCACATAATACCATTCAACATATACACACACACATATATATATATATATATATATATATATATATAAATATATATATATATATATATATATATATATATATATATATATATATATATTAAATAAACTACTTTCCAAGTTTTTTTCCCCAGTATCATTCACTGCACTGCATTATCATCACTGTGCACACCAATTTTAAGAAGGTCAAGTCCTGACGCTGACCGCCTTGATCTAAGGTAGGGGACCAGCGGTGACATTTTTCATTGATCATATCGGTGTACGACAAGGTCATACAGGATAGCAATTGTGTAATCAGAAATGACAGGAGACGGTCCGGCTCAAGTAGACCAAGAAATGGCACACTTCCCACACGCAGATATAACGGTTCCCAAACATGAGCTGGCAGACACACATTACAAAGATCTTTGCAGTATCTATCACCACAATTCCGTTGCCTATAATATGGAATACATACACAACGTTTAAATGGAGAGAGAGAGAGAGAGAGAGAGAGAGAGAGAGAGAGAGAGAGAGAGAGAGAGAGAGAGAGAGAGAGAGAGAGAGATTCTACACTCGCTACTTCCTCACAGAATCAAAACGGCCCAAAATCTGGCAAAATCACGACTTACACAGCTTCATCTCTGGTTCTGGGGAAACGCTGACCATTGACACATGTTACATAAACACATGTCATTCAAATAGAGATATACCCCAGGACCACCTGCAATGTAAGAAGAACTATCATTCCCCAGACACAAACCATCAGAAACAAACGAGATACAACATATAAATCTGACTTACTGGCTGCTGCTGACGTCCTCCTTGGCCCACCGCTGGAACTGGCACTAGGTTTTCTTTGTAAAGGCTTATCTGAAGTCGGTTTGAGAAAGTCAAAGTCCGGCTCATCATTACCGGAACTGGCACTACCACGTGAGGGAGCTGCGAAAAAAACGGGAAGAGAATTATTGTTGTATTTCGCTACTTTATTTTCAGTTACCTCCCTTATACGGATTTAAAAAAGACCAATTGTGTTTGGTTGTGTGTTTCTCTACTTCACCACAGTTGCCACAATAATCATACACCAGCCAATCACATATAATATGGGTTACAATTTAATACGCAGACTTTTGCTGCAGCCTTAACTGGAGAAATCGGTAAACATACAGCCAAAGGCTTGATTGGAGAAACAGAACAACAGTAATTAGCATATACCCTTTGTTGTCTCGTGTAGTTCCCTGGGGTGTATAGGAGACAAAGAGAAGAATAAGATTACTTCACCCTCAAGCGTGTCGTAAAAGGCTACTTATATGAGACTGGCAACCTCAACATGTCAACATTTTCTACATTGGAAGATCTGGAATATGCAGATGACATTGCACTACTAGCACATTCACATCAACACATCCAGGAAAAAACGGATAGACTTAATAAGTTTAGCCAGCAGGTGGGCTTGAACATCAATTTAAAGAAGTCTGAGGTCATGACGCTCAATGTGAGCAACCCTGAGCCCATATCAGTAAGGAATAAGCAATTGGTACAGACAGATACCTTCACATACCTAGGAAGCATAGTAACACCAGACGGCGGGGCAGGCAAAGACATCAACATCAGAATGAATAAGGCAAGAACAGCCTTCTTTAGCCTAAACAACATCTGGAAGTCCTCCCAATACAGCACAAGCACAAAATTAAGATTATATCAGACCTGTGTGCTTTCTGTGCTTCTCTATGGTGCGGAATGCTGGAGAGTTACAGAGAAGGAAATGTCGAAATTGTCCTCTTTTCATACAACATGCCTAAGAAAAATTCACCGAATCTTTTGGCCGAATACCATCACTAACCAAGATCTGCTTACTCGTAGCAAGCAAGAGGACATGCACACCATCATAGCTGGCAGACGCTGGAACTGGGTTGGTCATGTCCTCAGAAGAGACCCCGATGCCATCACAAGAACAGCTATGCTTTGGACCCTTGAAGGAAAACGAAAAAGAGGCCGACCAAAAACAACCTGGCGGAGGACTGTAAAGGCTGAGATGCAAAGAATGAACCAGAGTTGGGGCACTGTACGAAGGATGGCCACCGACCGAGCAAAGTGGAATCAATTTGTTGTTGCCCTACAAGACGCCACTAGGCGTGATGGCCACTGACTGCTTTGACGTTCGGCGGCTAAGGATCAAAGAAGAAGAAAGAACCTCAACATGTAATATACATATCTACAGAAACCAAGGGTTTGAGCTTTTGGGTCAGTTTCCCTAAGGGGGTCAAGTGCAGTGGTGACTCCCTGCTCCACAAGGAGCGAATAGTGAAATAATTATTAATGATGATGATATACTATACTTTATCGAGCCATAAATAGTTATACAGATAGTTATATAGACAATGTATTGTAATTGACTAACAGTAGATGAAAAAAAATAAGCATGCCAAAAGACATCTGAATATGTTTTTCTCAGTGTTATATACCATGATTATTTCGGAGGGGGGAGGAGGAGAAGGAGAGAGGAGTGATAAGGGGAAGTCGACAAAGCAGAGCTGTGGAGTCGGCCAAAAAATTTTCCAACTCCTGAAATTTTACAAGTTCGAATCCGGCTACAGTCTTTTACTTATGATATGGCATACATTTCGGAGTTGGAGTATTCGGAACAGGAATACAGGTACATAAAATAAAGAATGCAAAAGCACTAATCAAAGGACAACCACGCATGTACTAACAAAATAATAACGCTAATACAAACATACGTCGTAGTCTAAATGTTAAACATACTCTGGCTGAAAACTTCACAGAAAACACAGTACAGTTACCGAGACAACCTTCTGAGATAATATCTGCTAAACATGCTATGACATTCCTCGCACAATTAAAATAGGGCACTTCAAGATAACAACGGGAAATTAGAGGTCCAGACAAACATAAAGACAAAACATAGACACATTAAATAAATGCGCCAACGACTGGAAATGGCCAGGTTGACTCGCGCAATACTGCGTCACCCGGTGAAAATGATGGTGAGCTAAATTTAGTTTATAGGAGAAACTTTTACTAAAACCAGGGAAAATACAATTCACGTTACGACTAATGGGTTTTCTTCAGGGATGGGAAGTATAATACAGTATATTAGTTATTTTAGTTCACCTCCATCACTTCATATTGTTACTCGGCCCCCCCCCCCCCCCCCCCCCCCTCCCCACCAACATTCAAAGTGATAAAGATACGTCACTGCATAATGCCCCAGAATCAGCTTGGACACACGATATTCGCTAATTACCGTTAGAAATATGTTGTCATGACAACGGCGAGAATACCAATCATCATTTTCCTTTGAGCTCCTTATGTAGCCACGAATGTAGCCACTAATGTAGCCACTAATGTAGCCACTAATGTAGCCACTAATGTAGCTGGGCTCTTGCACCAAGCAGTCACGTGCTTTTGCAGCGGTGGTTTTTGTGGCTATTAGTTTTACGGGTGCTGTCAGCCCTGTACCTATATTCTTCTTCTTCCATCCTTAGCCACTGACCGACAAAGCAGTCTGTGGCCAATACGCCTAGTGGCGTCTTAGGGCAACAAGAAATTATTTGTTGTTCCGTTACGCCGAGCGGCGTTTATCGGTACAACAAAAATTAATTGTTGTTTCCGTAATCAGAGTGGCTGGCAAGCGGGTGATCAGCCCACTGTGTGTACCTATATAGCCTCACATTAATCACCTGAGAAAGAATCAAGGACGACAAGACAATGAACAGCGCTGATTTTCGTAAAAAGAACGATCCTACAGTAGAACTAGACACCTGTACGTACTAATACTGCAGCTGGGGGAGAAGGGTGGGGGAGAAGAGAAAGATAAGAAGGGTGAGAAGAGAGGGGGGATGGAGTGCTTGCAGCGATAACAAAAATACCTTTCAAACATCCGGGCACGTCTGTTAATTACCAAAATAATCACTCCAATGTGCGGTAATCCCCTTCGATAATTTTATCACAGATGTACTAGATCTAATTCGGTTGTTGTGCTCATACAAATTAAACAGTTACAACGTCGCTACTTCTGCATTAAGGTAATGCTGAGTATGATGTGGACATCTGACAAAACACATTGCGGAAGTTCGTTGGTAAAAATGTCCGAAACGTCCCAGTAAATTTTCATCCCTTCACAGCGTGTTTGTCTAGTTCTAGCAAGTTACACATGTACTGTATTTGTTATTAATATAAGACGTCAGTTTTACTATGTTAAAAACCTTTCGACGTAAATAACAAGAGAAACATATCATATTTATTCCTATATATAAAATCCCAGCTTTTTCTGTCAGTGCGTAACGCTAAGGGCTGCAACTTTGGTTGAAAGTTAGACATTAATTGTTTTGTTTCCCTTATATGTACTCTCCCAAAAATAGTAACGCTCGACAAAGAAGAATGCGCAAATGACGGTGTGCACAAAAATATTTATAGAATGTGTGATTCCCGTATACACACACTGGGATCCTCGCTGCTGCTACGTAGTTCGTGTACTGTGGCGATGCACAGTGCTTTTAAAAAAAATACTTTTGAATAAGTAAAATTGCAGTTAGGTATTGGTGCTTTTGAATTGAATTCCCGTCTTATGTCGGGCTTTTACACTAGTATGTAATAACGATACATCGGTTGTACAGCAAATAAGAAAAGGGGCCATAACAATAATTTATTAATTCTTCTTTTTATTTCTCGTGGATCATGGAGTCACTACTGCAGTTAGTCCTCTTGCAGGAAGCCTTTACCAAGCAGTTTCATTCTCTTGTAGCGGTGGTTTCTGGGAGCAATGTGTTTTACATGCTGAGGTTTCCAGCCCCATAACAATAATGCAGGGATCATATTTAATCTGATAATTATACGGAAGTTATTAATGCAATTTCAGGGTCACTGTTATGAAAGATTCCTACAGCTAACACTTGATATAAGAGTAACGGTAATCTTTTTTTTTTAAAAATAACATTTTGCCTCGTTTTGGCGAGGTGCGTCCCTTTCAACCCCGTCGGTTATATTAGGGCGCAACTCCAAATATAAAAGACCTTTAGGTCTAATTTTTGTGGCTGTAACGGTAATCAAATAGCCGTAAGGAGTAAAGAGTTACAGACTACATCTTACGAGGCCTCAGATTAAAAAGACCAGTTCCCTTCCTCGCTGCCGCTGCCTTTCCTAACTCACAAGCAAAGCCATATAGCTATTTTTACAGCTAGGAAGACTAGCGCCCTCGTTTCGAACTCGGGTCTCTTTGCCCCAAGAAGCCAACAGTCTTAACTCTTTAAGTCCCAATCGACTTTATAAAGGCTCAGGGGTTAGACGCGCTTGGCCCAATCGACTTTAAAAAGCCTTTAGTATATGTGCCTCTGTTTGAGACTGTTTCTAATTATAACTACGCACAAACCACCCAAAACGTCATTTCCAAATACATTCTTTTAAATACCGCATGTGTTTAAGAGTGAACGTGTTTCTGTTTTGAGATATTTATTTTAGATTTTTAAAGCGATTTTTTTAAGCGCATATCCTCCATTTTACCTTGAATAACTAATCATTTTTTTAAGCGCATATCCTCCATTTTACCTTGAATAACTAATCATTTTTCAATGAAAGCTTTTATACTTGTAGCAAAAGAGTAAAGTACATCCAATTACCTTCAGTTTCATATACAAAAACAAAGTTATGCATATGAACATTTTAAAAAATTATTTCCAAACAACAACAATAAAAACGCACTGGGGTGGCCATTTTTGCTTGGGACTGAAAGAGTTAATATTTGGCCACTGAAACGCTTTTATACTGGAAACAGAGGACGCTAGACCTCTGTCTACGAAGCGCTATTTTTGTGGTGCCCATTTGGCACACCGAAAAGTAACGATTCGTTCCTGTGGATAGGCGGTGTCGTTTAGGTCTACGAATGGTAAACAGTCTAGTCACTGAGTGCATCAAACATACCTTTTATGTGTATTATTTATTTATTTGAGCGTAGGGATGGTGTAATTTCTTGCCGACTACTAGTTAAAGACAATCATTAGAGGGGGGAAAAAAACTGCCCGTATTTCTAATTAGCGACAGTTTATCTGCAAGTTTCTCACGACGCAACCAGTCTAAAAACATTAATAAGAATAAATTATAAATATGTTAGTTAACACGGGTATTCCATAACTAGTTAAACACTGAATGTTTAGATCTAACATTCACGTGACATAATTTGTTATCAAACCTAAAGGTTGTTTTTATATTTGGACATGTGCCCTAATATAACCGACTAGGTTGACCGGGACGCGCCTCGCCAAAACGAGGCACAATTTTAAGGAAAAAAAAAAAAAAAAACTTGACATAATTGATTTTTTTTCCTTAGTGCTATTCACCTTGACCCTGATAGTTCCCGGTAGTCTCTGATAAGACAAAGAAAGGACTTCTGCTTCATCAGGCATGTCGTACAAGTCGACTAATATGAGTTTGTGCATAAGGTTGCGAACCTCATCATGGAAAACACATTGGTACAGACACCACCGTTGCAATAACACGAGAATGCTTGGTGCAGGCTGCAAGGGGTCTAACCGCAGTGATGAGGGATAAATGAATGAATGATCCACCCCTGGATAGCTAATACGTGATACAAATACTTGAATAATACAAGTTGCTTATTGTGAACTCTTTATCAGCAAATTAATCGTGACACTACATATTCACCGAACACCGGTTAAAAGTATGTGATTATCGGCTTGTAACAACTGCCATTTCGCTGCTCAAACTTGTAGAAACATCATCGCAACACAGGTAAGGAACACACTGTTTCGCTCTTATAATGTTTCCAATTTTGAAATACTGAAAAGAAAACTAAAGCAGACAAACCAATTCTGGATCTGAGAAATGAAACTACAACGATCACCTAGTGCGCGCGATCATCAGTTTCACACAAAGCCAAGGTCTGCCACAACATGCAACCAGTGTCACACAACGAACGGAGAACAATCTTTAGCACACAATCTGATTTCACAGAACAATGACGGGGCAGCCCGCTGCCGATCCTTGCTAATGATATGATTAATATCTGTGACTCACGGGCTCACGATTACTTCAGTGGCACGCGCGCTATCCAGCCGACTACTCGTTCGTCCCACCGATAACACAAACATATACAATCCCATCGATCTGGGTTCCTTCCTTTCCCCGCACAACATTTGATACCTGGAACCAATCTCCCAGACCAGGGTGGAATTTCACTCCTGTGTTACCGGGGCCCGACAAAGGAGCAAAAATTAGTAACACTGTGATCTAAAATGCAATTCGTAAAACGCGACTAAGGAAGGTTGGGTATAGGGCCGGTTACCTGATGCCGTGAAAATTTCAAACCCACAAAAACTTCAACAAACAACATGGAAAATATCTAGGAAGCAATATAGCTTTGGCAGCTAGCGCCTTCAATAGATTATCTAACATTTGGAAATTACGATCATTGAATATACATACCAAGCTTCGTCTGTTTAATTCAAATGTTATCTCAGTGTTAACACACGGCTGTGAGAGTTGGAAAATAACAAAATCATTGGAGAACAAGCTGAATACATTCGAGAACAAATGTCTTAGAAAACTCATGAACATCAGTTGGAAAGAATTCAAGACTAATCGACAAATAAGAGAAGACTCTAGGCAGAAATATGTCTCCGACTATATAAGGAAAAGACGATGGTCATATATCGGTCATGTCCTACGAATGCAAAACAACAGAATACCACTACAGGCGCTCACTTGGGTTCCTGAGGGTAAGCGGAAAAAAGGAAGACCAAAAGAAACACTCAGAAGAACAATAATAAGAGAAGGAAGAACGTTGGGCCTAAATAATGTGCAAGAGCTAAGAGGAGTGGCGTCACAACGAACAACCTGGAGAGCACTGGTTTCTGCCTTATGCGCCGTGTTTGGTGCTTAAAGAATTTATTATTATTATTATTAATATAGACAGTTGGAGGGGACGACAATAATATCAAAATAATAATACCAAAGGCTATAGGAGTTCTCAATGCACTGGGAAACACATGGCGATCAAAAGTGATCAGGTCCAACACATACAAACAGAATTTTCAGTTCAAACATCAAGTAAGTCCTATTGTATGGCTATGCAACATGGAAAGCAACAAATACAACCAAAAAGCTACAGACTTTCATAAATATGTGCTTGCACAGAACAGAAGTACTGCAGTGGTCTGACAAGATGACTAAGGTGGGAACTGATGACCAGAACCAGACAAATTAGTGGAACAAGAGATGAGAAGAAAAAGCTGGAGGCGGATGGGAAAGACACTGAGGAAACTTGCTGATAGCATTACAAGGCTGCCCTTGTTCTGGAATCAGCAGGTTAAGAGAATAATAGACAATGTCACGGTTAACATAACGATCACAAAGTTTTCATCAGGAACATACAGTAGAGACAACGAAGTGAGAACTAATTTAAATACACAGGAATCTTTTTTTTTTCCTTGTTTTTTTCCCCAAAATAAAATAAAGGAAACTGATCGAAGAAGACCTCTTTAGTCGCTGTGGTAAATCCCAGCCAGAAATTGCGCGTGTGAACAAGAAATAGCTAGACTGGGATATCTGCATAAAAAAATGTGATCATTTAAATGACACAATCATCAATATTCATAGGAAGTAAGCTAAATATTGGTCATAGCGCAGGGGTTTAACTTAAAACGCATTTACGTAAAACCAATTGAAAGTGGAAAAAAAAAACTACCATGATGCAGGGGAAAGGACTCAAAAATGTATTGCCCAATATACATTTTTATAAAAATCATTATCATACAATGTTCAGAACGCAAGACATTATTTTAACTACAGGTTTAACTAGCTTCGTAAAGGATTCTTCTTCTCTTCTTCTCCCCCCCCCCCCCCCCCCCCCCCCCCCCCCCCCCCCCCCCCACCCCCCCCGAACGACAGTGGGATACGTTCCCTCAGTACACTTGAACTTTACCTGGTTCTTGCCTCGGCCCCATCGTTTAATCTCGCTCTACCACCGGGTATCTAAACCTTATTTGTATCATGGACCCCTTTGATCTTCAGATTACGGCTATGAACCCCTTTGAATGTCTAGTCACGGTTATCGACCCCTTCTCGGGGGGAAAATAACGTACATAAAAGCATTATAAAATTTTTTTTTTACATATTAAATGTTAGGTTATGTACACGGGCTTCCTAGAATCCATTCAACAGACCGCCCAAAGGGTACATGGACCACAGGTTAAGATACCCCGCTCTAACATTCCAGTCACAAACTAATAAGGACCCTCATGACCGTTCACCCTGAAGATGTCAACAGTAATTACCTCTCAGACTAACTGTGACCGCAGTTCCCTCACATGCTCTTTGAAAGACAAAGGGCTGGATGGTCAGACGGAAAGGCGTCCCAAATTTCAACCCTTTTAATTAAAATAAAGTTCTGTCTATCTATCTATCTATCTCTCTTACTGATTCTGCTCTTGAGTTAAGGAGGACAAAGAAACACACACCAATTCTCAACTCATTCAATAGTAGACTGTTCAAATACTTCATGAGTTCTGATTCCATGCCACCCTAATCTGATTATGTTCGAATTATTGTCTGTGGCCTAATGGATATGAACGCAGTTTCATAATCCAGACATACCAGGTTCGAAACCTGCTGCAGGCGGTTTGGTAGCAGATCGCTTTGTGTGGATTTTTTTTTTTTTTTTTTTTTAAATAAGCGCCGTACCGTTCAGATAGCAACGGCAAACTACTGAATGAAAAAAATTGCCTAGAAAAATCACAAACAGCCAATAAAAGCTGGGGTTGATTGCCACGTCCTGTAAAGGATAACCAACTAACTATTGATTTACTGTAAGAACAATTTGGATTTGTTTTGTTTGTTTGCTGGTTTGTTTTTATTTTACTTTACTGTTTTTGTTATTTTGCTTCTGTTGTTTGTTTGTTTGTTTTTTTATTGTTTTCTTGTTTGTTTAAAAAAACATACTTAATTTTGATTATGATTGCATACTGTAAATGTATGCTGTTATATTACCTTTATAATGTTGCATGCCTTTAAATTAATGCTTACAGTAACATGTGGGAATGAAAGGATATAGTATGCAAGATAAATGAGAGTGGAAGGGCAGAATGTTAGACGGGCCTGTGCACCCAATTCTTAACCCTTCGAAAATATAGTTCGTTCGTTCGTTCGTTCTCCCATAACATTCCTCTCTTCCTGTTGTCATTTGGACTGTCACAGAACGTAGATGTCCACTATCTCTCCAATGGGATTACTGTACAAATGTAAGTCACCAAAAGGTTGAATTTCGTTTAAAAAAAATTATAACTATTATTTACACACAACACTCGTTAAATCGCACACAAGAGAGTGTTTTGGTTTCACATGACATAAGGTTTATGCGACTGCTTGGAAAGGTATCAACGTGCATTGTGTATCACTTCAATACCAAGAGTGTGGCATCAGAAACACCAGGGCTGTGGAGTCGGGAGTCGGAGTCGTGGAGTCGGTCGTCTTTTAGTGGAGTCGGTGAAAAATGTTCGAACTCCAACTCTAAATGTTATGCCATATGACTAGTAATAATAAACTGTAGTCGGAATCGGAATGTTTTTTTGGCCGACTCCACAACCCTAAGAAAAACTGGCACAATATTGGATGCGTGATAACTTTAAAAAGTGGGGAGGGGGGTGCATACAAGATCCCAAGCTACTGAATGTGTATCTTGATGTATCATATTTTGGATAGCCTCAAAGGCCATCTCTTCCTAAGTTCTAGCAGCATGTGGAAGAGGGGGGGGGGGGAGGGGGGGGGGGGGGGGGGGAAGATTCGATTGAAACACTGAGGGCAAGATTCAAGAGAGAACGTGACATTTTGAAGATAAAGAGCCATGATCAACAGCGGGTTTTTTTTTTTTTCTTTTCTTTTTAAAGAGGTACTGAAGACGAAAAACCAGACGGTAATCAAAATACGTGGTTTTTGTGTGGGAGAACAAAAAGTACGAAGAAAAGACTTACAGACAGCAGAAAGCTCACACAGTCGACAAAGAGGGAGGTGATCCTACAAGTGAAGCAAACGATGATCAGGGATCCCTTCATGTGTCGTTAAAGCTCCGTGGGGGAAGACGTAGTTTCCGTTCTTGTTCCAGGTATGTTGTCTTGGCTTCCGTCTCTACATTTTTTATTCACGATTTCATTATTACCATGAACTCATCTTCCAGGCTGGTGCCCACGTGACTGGGCTAGACCTTTTGCTGCTGAACATCTGTGGCGATGCCTCAAAGACTGGGTCTATATTCTAAACAGGTAAACAGATCATTTTGGTGTTTTTTTTCCTCGATAAGAATACAATGCATGATATTATTCTAACTAGCTTCTTAGTTTGTTGAGTTTTTTTTTTTCGTTTTTTATTTTCGTTTTTTTTTTTTTTTTCGTTTTTTTTTTTAATAAGAAGGGAAGATTGTCGTAGGAATGTCAGTTCAAACACGATTTTCTTCTCCAGATTTTACATAACAGACAAAATATATTTCATAAATCTGACAGTCCAGCAAATGGAAGGTAAGTCATTCGTCTTTTTACGAAAAGTCGACTATCTTATATTGTTTATAACCACCTCATCACGTACAACCAACTATTACAGATACCGCATATGTAAGAACACATAACGTTTTGATGCATGTTTCCGGCATCAGTGTCGGCGATGAGGTCGTAGAATCCTGCATAAGACAGGGAGCTCATTCAGCCATAATATTTATGTACTCGACCGTTCTGTATTTCCTCCCTTGGATCTTATTCTTTGGCAGTGTTTGATTGGCTATAGTAAATTGCGTAAATAGGAAAATCCTAGAACAAGACAAGAGACAAAAGACGTTGGAGATCCATTACAGCCAACCTTCGTTGTGGAGATGGCAGCTGATGATGATGATGATGATTGGATATAGGCTTATAGTACTGTTATGCCGTGTTCTCATATCTCTACATACGACAACGTAGCATCCTGCTCCTCCACCTTCTTCATACAGTCTGAACTCATCTTACCGATGAGTGTGGCTGTGGCACCGATAAAATGACAACTGAACATATGCTGCAAGAGTGTCCAACATATAAAGAATAGGGAATCACATATGGCCGTCACCTGCACCACTCCTAGACAAACTCTATGGAGATACCGACAACCTCACGAATCGCGGTCTTTAAACTTTTTCAAGCTGATGTCTGAAAGTGTACGAAGAAGAAACGCTCTTCGATGTCAATTTGAATATACGTGATGAAAGCAGTTGCGGGACATTTCCACTGAGCTTGTCATGAACTGAAACTAGTGACGCAAATCGCTATTCTCACTCCTCATATGCTGGGTATTCCTGCAGCAGACGTCGGGCTGGTCATATTTTCTTCTTTTTTTTTTTTTTTTTAAGTACCATAGGCACATTTATCGGTAGTTACTATCTTCAGCTTAAACCGAAAAGACCGTATATCCATTTCTTTTGCATGTGCGCTGTCTGTAGATTATTAATTGTTCTCATCTGCCGAGCATGCACTAAGCATCGGTTTCCTGATGGCTTGGATGTTGTCTCCGACTTGTTCCTTTATCTTTTCTAGATAAATCTCTTTCAAGTCCGTCACCCACGTCTGCAGGTCTGTCACCCACGTCTGCAAGTCTGTCACCCTCGTCTGCAAGTCTGTCACCCTGGTCACTCCTGAGAATACTGCTTACAGACCCTATCAACTATATCACAACTATTATGAACTGTTGACATAGTTCACGCCGTGTTGCTCTCAGGATATTACAGTCTTGGATTCTTGGACTCACGCCATGTTGCTCTCAGGATATTAGTCTTGGATTCTTGGACTCACCCCGTGTTGCTCTCATGATATTAGTCTTGGATTCTTGGACTCACTCTATGTTGCTCTCATGATATTACAGTCTTGGATTCTTGGACTCACGCCGTTTTGCTCACAGGATATTACGGTCTTGGATTCTTGGACTCACGCCGTGTTGCTCTCAGGATATTACAGTCTTGGATTCTTGGACTCACGCCATGTTGCTCTCAGGATATTACAGTCTTGGATTCTTGGACTCACGCCGTGTTGCTCTCAGGATATTACAGTCTTGGATTATTGGACTCACGCCGTGTTGCTCTCATGATATTACAGTCTTGGATTCTTGGACTCACGCCGTGTTGCTCTCAGGATATTACAGTCTTGGATTCTTGGACTCACGCCGTGGGCTCTCGGGATATTACAGTCTTGGATTCTTGGACTCACGCCGTGTTGCTCTCATGATATTACAGTTTTGGATTCTTGGACTCACGCCGTGTTGCTCTCATGATATTACAGTCTTGGATTCTTGGACTCACGCCGTGTTGCTCTCATGATATTACAGTCTTGGATTCTTGGACTCACGCCGTGTTGCTCTCAGGATATTACAGTCGTGGATTCTTGGACTCCTGAGTGCTGCTATTTCTGACATTGACATTTTTTTTTTAAAAGCCGCTGTCTCTTAGTGCCTTCCCCTGTCATTAAGGACGTCTGCATCAGTTTTTCAGTGCGTCTGCCTCTATTCTGACGATGCCTTAAAAAAAGGTCATGTTGCCTCTACGCACATTAGTTTAGTAGAAGAAATATTCATGCATCTCGATTTTCAGTTGCATTAGCTGCTGATCCATTTGTGCATGCAAAGGTTTACAACTGTTTGTTCCTTCCATATATTTTATGGTTAGATGTTTTCTGTGTACTTTGGTCTGCTTGTTTATATTCCATTTTTGGGGAATCTACTCTTGATGAGTATCCACTTTTCCCATCACCCAAAAAAAAAAAAAAAGACATTTTAAAGCGAGTGCCTTCGACGTAAATGTTCTAGAAAAAAATAAAGAGATAAAGGTTGCTCTTTCCCAATCCGACGTTTTCGTGGGTAAGCATGCGGGCTGCAAATGAATGAATAAACATTCTACCCCATTTGACCTTCGCGCTTCCAGATAACATTGTCTCACCAACAGCTCAGCATTTAACCGAAGTTTGGTTGTTTAAATAACATGCCACACTTTTATGCTTTCGTGTCAGACCTCTGACGTTTCACACAATACAAAAACAGTGATGTAATACACACAAGAAAACTTTATCCACTGCAGAAATAGTAAATAGTAGGACAACAACAAATGGCAGTGACAGGCTATAATCTACCCAGCTGTAAATGGGTACTCGACTCTGCTCGAGTTAGGGAAGGCAAAGGCGACGAAGAAGGGAATTCGTCAACCTAGCTCATAAAACTGGACCAAGTACAGTGATGTCCCTAACACTTGACTCCTCTACGGCAGTATTTACTATGGGACACTATCTTTACAGGTACAAAATCACATCAGTCTAACCAAGTGCCATCTCCACACCTGTCACCTCTCATTTTTAATGGCCGATGCGCGCAAAATTTTCAACTTGAGCTCCACCCCCCTCTCCCCACCGTCGTGATAAAAACTTGGGAGCGCTGAAATGAGTGTATGTACTTTTCAATGGAGAACTGTATTTAATTTACTATCTTCACAAGTTTTTTATTTAATTTATTTGTGTACACAGTTCAATTTCCAACGTGCGCTGATTTCACAACCTGTGCGCACACGCACAGTTTAGAGGGAACATTGTTACACACCAAAGATTCCCTACAATGTGAATGCATTATTTTTTATCTATTGTCATGATTACCTAGCTTTTCATACCTCGATCTCTCGTTTTCCCGTATAGTGAAATCTACCCCTAGCCTGTTTGCTAGAACAAATGCAAGACCATAACTGCTCATTTTAATAATCAATGATAACTATGTCATGTCATGACATAAAGATGGAAGAACTGAAGGCAGCACTGGAGAAAATCAAGATGGGCAAAGCAGCAGGGCATGATGGTATAACACCAGAAATGGTTAAGTACATGGGAGCATCAGGCGACCTATTACTCTTAAGGGTCCTACAGGCAGCGTGGTGCAACAAGACCATACCAAAGGATTGGGAGATTGCCATCATAACACCAATTTTCAAAAAGGGTGACAACCAACAATGTGGAAACCATAGAGGCATATCCCTTCTCATTGTCCCTGGTAAAATCTACTCTAGAATCCTAGAGCAGAGACTCAATGATAACTATGAACACCACAAACTATCTGGAGACATTTCAGCCAAACAGACGTTCGAATGCGATATTAGCAGCTTTTAAGACTTCTCGTTTTACGCGGTTTGATCCTAGTAACCTCTCTCGTGGTTTAAAAAGTATTTATCTCCATACATACGGCATATACCACCAGCAAATTAATTTGACAGTCAAATAAACACCGCACAAAATTAGCTTTTCTATTAAATAATTTCTTCACGTAAACTGACAAGAGAAGAGCACTGGGGGCAGAGTTTTTTGATCCTTAGATTATCAAGAAGTCTGGCGTGATAACTGCGGAAGGAAATGGCAGGTGTTGTAGCGTTTGGCGTGGAGGCTAAACGGGAGGGGGTTGCTGGAAATATGAAGGAGACCTTTGTGCCAAATGTCAGCTGTAATCCTTCGTGTGGACTGCAGGGAGCTGTAAACAGCCTAATTTAAAATCGCTGATAAAACTGTGAAGCTTTAGCCTAGACGTGATGAGAGAGGTAAGGCCTGGAGAATCTTTCAGTTGTATATGAGAATAATATAATTGAGGTTTACGAAGTTGGCAAATAAAGTCGCTTTTGAGAATGCAACATTATTTGGGAGGAAAAAATGGAACAATTCTGAAGGAAGTCAGTAGACTGAAATACCTGGGCAAGTTCATAACAGCAGACGGAAGTTATATCTCAGAGTGTTTATCACCAGATCTAAAGGTCTTTTATATTTGGACATGCGTTGTAATATAACCGACTAGGTTGAACGGGACGCGCCTCGTCAAAACGAGGCAAAATTCTATTTTTTTTTAAAATATCTCAGAGGTGAAGAATAGAATAGCCTTCTATAAAAATAAAAATATTTTATGCAACAAATCTTTGTAAATGGAAGTAAAAGAGCTTTTCATTGTTTCACTCAGCCCATCCTGTCACACAGAAGCGAGTAATCTATAATCAGCAAAACAGGCAAAGAAAATCTCTTCAAGCCACAGAGATGTGGTTGTTCCTGAGAAAGTTAAGAATATCATAGCCAAGTTAGAAGAGCACTCAGAATGCCCCGAAGAAGAACAACGCAAAGGAAGCTTCTTATTCATATCAGACGGGAGCAATCCACTTTATGTGGGTATTTTGTGAGACGAACAAAGCTGGACTATGCTGTGACACCAGGAAAGACTGAAGAAAACAAGAGAGAAACATGACGACAAGAGAGAAACATGACGACAAGAGAGAAACATGACGACAAGAGAGAAACATGACGACAAGAGAGACGCATGACGACAAGAGAGAAACATGACGACAAGAGAGAAACATGACGACAAGAGAGACACATGACGACAGGAGAGACACATGACGACAGGAGAGACACATGACGACAAGAAAGAAACATGACGACAAGAGAGAAACATGACGACAAGAGAGAAACATCGGGCACGGGAGAAGAAGTCAACAACAGAACTGATAAGCAGCACTAGAGACAGGAAGCTGTGAAGCGACATCATCGCCTACACTAGTTGGCGTCGTACACAAAGAAGAATCACCACATATCTTCTTCTTCGTTGACGCAAGCAGTCAAGCTATGGGTCGCTTGACTGCATTTATCACTGTTGGTGCGTCTTAGGTCCCACCACATACTGTATCAAGGTTTAAGAATGTCTAAAACTACACAACATATAAGAGGAATGTTACAAAATAACAAGACGTTACACAAGTTATCTATAAAAAAAAAAATTTAAAAAAAAAATAAATTAAATTTTGCCTCCTTGTGACGAGGCGCCTCGTCCAACATAGACACTGGGTCCGTCGGTTATATTACGGCGCACGTTTAAATATTAAAGACATTGCGGTCAGGAATAAAGAAGCGATTTATGAGCAAAGACAAATTGTGTTTATGCTTGGAATTTCAGTATTTCAGAGGTTTCCATTTATGTCAACATTTATGAAAATCAACAACAATTTACTTCACATCTCCGCATGCGCATTCTTTTCGCTAAAATAAAACTCTGCGGATACCTTCTTTTTAACAGTGTTTTAAACTTTCAATATACACACATACTCACACATAAGCAACAGCTTTCTTTGCTATCTCTTTTTTTTTTAACTTCCAAGTTAACCTTACCCCTGTGTTCTGAGAGCAAGGACAGGTGTAACTGGGGCAAACGCTCACGTTTTTTTAGGTTCCCACAGCCTCAAGGGAGGCCTGCTGAACACAGGCATAAGAAGTAGAAGGTAAGATGCATAGTCCAGGTATGAGTGAGTCATAGCATCTGTTGAACAGGGATGTGGCTTCCCATATGACTATCAGAATATGCAACATTTTCCTTTCTCCCCCCAAACAAATCTATTCGTTCGTCCATGTGTTTAACCTCTATCTAATGATTCTAATCTATGTATTTATCTGTCTGTCTGCCTAACCACCAACCTACCTACCTATCTACTCACCCATCCACACCCACCCATCCCGTGTGCAAGTTGCGCACGTTAAAAATCCCTCGGTAGTTGGAAATCGTAAAGAGTAGGCCATACGGTCACTGCCCTGACAAAATGAACAAAAAAATAGGAAACCTACCCACCACAAAAATATTTATAGAAGGTGTGATTCCTGTATACACCCACTAATCTCCTCGCCGGTGCTACGAAGTTCGTGCACTGTGCTGAGATCCTGCTTGTGTGATCTAAGGCAGGAGGTCGGAGCACTGATGAACCAAACCAAACTATGTTTCTTCAGATGCCTTCGGTTGTTGTTTTTTCTGATCGCCTACGCTTCTTCAGTTGTGTGGGATTAATATAGCCGCATCACTTATGTTTCTTCAGTTCTACCTCTAAATGTTTTTTCCTTTATCGCCTATTCTTCTTAATTTTGTCTCTAATTATATCCTCCTTGTCTCTAGCTCATCCAATACGCTACGTCAATTCAGTCTCTTATTTTCTGCCCCTCTCGCTAGGTTTGCTCATCGTTTATGTTCTTCAGTTGCCTTAGGGTTGTTCCCCCTGATAGCCTATGCTTGATCAGTTTTGTCTCGGATTATTTCCCCCTCATCGCCTATGCTTAATCTGTTTCGTCCATGATTATTTCCCTCATCACCTATGCTTCTTCTGTTCTGTCTGTGATTTTTAAAAAAATATACATATTCCGCTCTAAAAACTTACTAAGAAATGTATAAATTATTCACACAAAAAGGATATTAAACGCTTACAATTTAATATTTAATGAGAATAACTTGAGAATAACAATAAACGGTCCGCAAAACAAACATTAAAGAATTTAACAAATACGAAAGCAACCAATCCTGACAAACAGTCCATGAAAATAACAGCCAGTATTCAGAAAGGTCTAACAATCATGCCACCGACGTAGCAAATACAAAACCAAACACATAATATGTTCACAGACAACATCAAAGCGACAGATCTTCACTCAAAACTAATGGTAATCCTGCTATTCAGCTCTGAAGCAACTAGAGCCACAGATGCCAGCACGACTGTCTAAGACACGTCTGAGAAAGCAGGGAAATGATAAACCTGCAGTCGTAGAAGAACCTACTGTAACATCTTTGAGCAGATGATTAGCTGCTACATCTCAGGAAGGAAATACTTTCCGGAAGAAAGATAAATGACAACATAATCTGTAACAGATGTTACTTTGCAACATCTTTGATTAGTTGATTAAATGTTATGTCTAATCAAGAAAATATTTTGCAGAAGACAAACGTGTGAACTACCACATCTTCTTCGAATACCATGCCTAGTGGCGTGGGAGATCATGCCTCTCCACAACTTCCTGTCTCCAGTACTATTTATCAATTCTATTGTTGACCCTTTCCATGCCACGATGTCAAGCTGTACGGTATTTTTACCTTTACCTTTCTAATCAAGACGTAAGTTCTGTACTCTAGATTGGTGATTCTCAACCTATGACCGCAGTAAACATTTATGTTTCCCTTAATGAAAGTTTTAACCAGCATGCTGTTGGGTGAATTCCTATAATAAATTATACTTGTCAATTTTGGTAGATGGCTCGTCAGCTTCACTAACTGTGAAATGTGGACCGTGGTCATTAAAAACAGATTGAGAGCCACTGCTCTAAATGAACTTATTTTCACAACAGTGTGTTTACTGCAAAACATGACAGCTTACGAGAAACCACAAAACCCCTGACGTCACATGAAAACGGTCTTCAGACTTCCTATTAGAGATGCGTCTTGCTTTGACCAACGTGTGTGTTGCATATATGCGCGTGTTTATTCGCGCGTGTTCTCTTAACACTTCGATTGAAACTCTTACATCCGGCCCCATACCCAAACCCCCCCCCCCCCCCCCCCCCCGTCTATTCTGTGTTGTTCGTCTGTCACTATACATTAATAGACACAAGTATTTTGGCCTTTATTTGGTCTATACATGCTGATAGAAAAGTTATTTCAGTGATTGAGTCTTTAAACTGTCTGGGCCCTCCACGGGTCCTATATACCATAGTTATGTGTCATGAGAATGACCTTAGCCAATAATGCACTTTTTTTTTTTGGAGTGCAAAATTGGCTGAGCGTCCTTTCACGATGTACTGTCACAGCAAGGCGATGGCGCCGTTTGGTTGGGACTAGGTTTGATTTCTGGTAAGCCTATCACTTATCTTTTATTTTCTGTTGTCTAGTGTTATCCTTTATGTCCAACGAGTACCTGTTAATTACCTTTATTTATTGATTTACTCTTCACAGGACTCAAGGTTTCCTCCATTATTTATTTCCTTCCCTTCCCGGCCTCCGTAACGCAGGAAAATTTACCTTGATGCCCTCACATTATATTTCGTGCCTGGCCATCATCCCCTCAACCGGCTGGCTACGTCACATGTGATAAACGAGGGCAAGTTACGCGTTTTGTGTGTTGCTCGTGTTCCCATACTTTGTATGTCACGCGCACGCACGTGAATGGCAATTTGCTGAGCGTGTGTGAAAGGGGGTATCGACACACTGACACCCCCCCCCCCACCCCCATATGTTAGCAGGAGAAGGAGACGGAAGAAGTGGTGTGAGGGGAGGGGAGAAGAGGGTGAAGTGGGGCATGAAACTGCTAAGTTTACAACTGCTGGAGGCAAAACAACGACAGGAGAGAAAGAGTGTGAGTATGAAAAAGACAAAGATGAAAGTGCATGCTGCTAAAGGTACACCCAAGCATTTAAAACGACCAGAGAGAGAGAGAGAGAGATAGAAAGAGAGTGCGCACGTGTGTGTGCACAGAAAAAGAAGGGGGGGGGGGGGGGTGGGAAGGCTATGAAACTGAAGAATCTTGCTCAGCGTCTCCATACACTCATTAGATTCTTTGTCTGAAGCTTCTTTAGTCTCTAATCCTCTCTTCTTTTAATTCCTTCGCGGTTCCTCGCGTATGCCTCGACATGTAATACCTCAAGCATGTGGTGTTATATTTCTCCACTATATTCCCAGGAGACAACTGAACGTGGAACCCGCGTCTAAGATGCAGTAGTAGGCAGGCAAGATAATCAATATAATACACACAAGAGCTTTCCGAGCCGACAGCAAGGTCACGCCACAGAGGATACGAATCTGGCAGACAAAGACCCTTCTTCGCTTCCAGCTTTCATCCACCACAAGTGCTGTTTGCTCTTCCGTGCTCAGCACCAACTACACTCCCAGCTTTGTTTACCTGTGGAACCGTGGACTTTTCTGTGTCAGGTGAGGGAGGTAGGGTAGTATATAGCCACTAGATATTTCAAAGCCAGCAGTATAAATATAATAGATGGGTATGAAAAACAATCGAAAAAAGGTGATTCGTCTTACGAGGATAAACGACAAAGAAAATAGCCAACGTTGCGGCCACAAGGCCTTCGTCAGGGAAAGGAAAGAAAGTGAGGGCTAGATAGGACACAAAACAATCTAAATAAATATACAAACAAAACTAGGGTGCTTCCCTAAAGGCAGCTTAGCACGTCTGCCGAAGAGAGATTGCGTCACCAGTATAAATATAACAATGCAAGAAGGCAAGTAGGGCTTTCACTGTACTGGGAAATACTGCATATACGGAAATTAAACGAAATCAAATTGTCAGGTGCTGATGTTCAAAGCATATATACACTGCTAAGACAGCACAGACTACGCTGGCTTGGCCATGTCCGTCGCATAGAAGATGGTCGCATCCCGAAAGATATATATTCTACGGACAACTAGCAGATGGCAAAAGAACAGTTGGGCAACCGCAGCTGAGTTTCAAAGATGGGTGCAACAGAGACACGAGGGCACTGGACATAAATCTAGCAACCTGAGAGGATGAAGCTACTGATTGCACCATGTAGCGATGCTCTCTACGGCGGAACCTCAGATTGGGCGAAAAGAAGCTCTCGCGGCAAGCAGAAGAAAAGAGAAAACGTCGAAAAGAACACCCAGGAAAATAAGCAGTTGACGGTTGTCACCACGGGGGCGCATTCTCCTAGTCAGTTATAACGGAAGGGGCTATTATCATTATGGCTCTGAAATATGGTGAACGAAGAAGCGACAGCGACAGATGTGTAAGACTGGGTGTTTTTGCTGAACAGAAAGATTACGTCTGAATAGCAAGATCACCATAATGGAATACTGGAATAACGATACACATACTAGTGGAAAAGGAATTACCACACAAAAATGTTAAATATGACACACATTGAGGAAACGAAATGACAGCTTTACAAGGCGGTCATTATTCTGGTACCCCTGCGATAAAGAAAATAGCGAGGCGCCCCCCCCCCTTCCCCCCACGAAGATGGGAACTGCTTGCAGACAGACTTTTAGTTTTTAAAGTAGGGAACAGATGATGGGAATTTTAATGGACGGCACACGACACGAGGCCCTAGAATAAATAGCTAAAACTTTCGGCTAGCAGGGATCCAAATGGAGAAATTAAAAGGTATACGTAATTCTGTAATACGGACATACATCAGAATACGCAATTTAGTGATCACAAAACGAGCTCAATACAAAAAAAACAAAAGGAATATAGGCATTGCAAATACATAACATGACAGCGTGAAGGAAAGCATTGGGGAGAGAAGAGAAAGCTAAGCTGAGTGAATACTTTGAATATCTAACAACACAGGGAGCAATCGGGTGTGGGGGAGGGGATAATTCCTGTTCTATATTAGCAGATAGCAATACAGACATTCCTGCTAGTCAACCTTTAGAAAGGAGAACATTGAGCATCGTGAACTTTGCTACTCAACCTCTAGAAATGACAGAGGAGAATAACAAAACTAATCTCCAGAGAAGGGAAAGAGTAAAATCAGGAAATTACTACTGAACCTCCAGAAAAGAAAAGGAGAAGAAATTTTGACAGTCAAATTTTCTGGTAGAAGAAAGAATATTGGTAATTACTTTTCCGGAAAAAGAATAAGATTCGAGAGGAATGTGAACACCTTATCGCCGTATGCCAAAATATGGCTCCCTTTACTAAAATGGAGAGTTGGATGGACAGACAGTGATATCAAAATAAGAAGAAAAAAATAAACAGAAGCTTTCACTGTACTAGGAAAGACGTGAAAATCAAAATAAATAAATTTCAACACAAAAATCAGAATTTTCAACTCACATATCAAGTTAGCCAAATTGTCTGGCTTTAAACACACACACACACACACACAGAGAGAGAGAGAGAGAGAGAGAGAGAGAGAGAGAGAGAGAAAGAGATGGATAGATAGATAGATAGATAGATAGATAGATAGATAGATAGATAGATAGATAGATAGATAGATAGATAGATAGATAGATAGATAGATAGATAGATAGATAGATAGATAGATAGATAGATAGATAGATAGATAGATAGATAGATAGATAGATAGCTAGCTAGCTAGATAGATAGATAGATAGATAGATAGACAGACAGACAGACAGACAGACAGACAGACAGACAGACAGACAGACAGACAGACAGACAGACAGATAGATAGATAGATAGATAGATAGATAGATAGATAGATAGATAGATAGATAGATAGATAGATAGATAGATAGATAGATATAGTGAGAGAGAGAGAGAGAGAGAGAGAGAGAGAGAGAGAGAGAGAGAGAGAGGGGGAGAGAGAGAGAGAGAGAGAGAGAGAGAGAGAGAGAGAGAGAGAGAGAGAGAGAGAGAGAGAGAGAGAGAGAGAGAGAGCAACCAAGCAGCTACAGGCTGTCACAAATGGATGCTAGCGTACAGAAGGATTGAAATGGTAGACGGTCACCAACGTGGAACAAATGACAAAACCCAAACAAGCGGAACAAGAGATAAGAAGAGGACATTGGACACACACACACACACACTGAGGAAACCTGCTGATAGCATTACAAGGTAGTCCTTGTTCTCGAATCCCCATGGTAGGAGAAGCAGAGGGAGATGGAAGAACACACGGAGAAGAGAACTGGAGACATCAATGAAAATGATGAGGAAGGCATGGACATACCTCTAGCTGATGACAGGTGACATGACTTGGCAATCGTTTGTTGAAAGTATATACGTCACGATGAGCTAAACGGCTTTAAATTATACTCAAATGGTCACCACAGAACGCTACAGGTAAATTCTGCACCTGTGATAACAGCTGATAGGTTTAAGGACGTTGGAAAAAAAAAACTGGAGGAAAGTGTTACAACGACCTGTGGTGATTGCAACTGATCGCAGACGCATCTGATCAAGAACTATATGCAACAATATATCGTCGCAAGCAGTCACTAATCTACAATATGACATTACAGCAAAACTGATCCGTGACGAAAACATGGGTAATGTTGCAAGGAGAAAAAGGTACTGCATCGCTGGAAGACGGCAGTCTTGTCCAAGCCATGTGGCATTTTATATTACGACATGCGCTCTTATATAGCCGACGAACCTTGTGTCTAAGTTGAACGGGACTTGCCAAGTCAAATCGAGGCTAACTCCTATTTAAAAATAAAACAAGGTTTCGCGGAACGGAATGTGGCTCAGCAGCTTGCAGTATTTCACGCAATCATCATCAAATATCAAATGATTACACAGAACGAACATACCGAGAAAGAAAAGGCCTAATGCCACCTCAAGTGATCCGTAAGAGGTGACTAATATGATGTTGTGCTTGCGGCCTTCCAATCTCATCATGTAAAATACACTGCTACAGAAACAACAGCTGCACAAGCACATGAATGCCTTGGTATAAACTTCCTGGCGCAGACTTCCATCAAATGGACACACTGCAGCAGTGGTCTCCGTGATTCGCAGGGCGCAAAAAAAGGAGAATGGTGATGGTGAATATACGAAGTGAGCAGTGGTTAAAATACGGTTATCACTCACAAATGAGATACTGCCTTACATAAAAAGTGCATGTATACAATAAACATGGAACGACGAAACAGCTTGTCTTATTCAAAATATAACAAATAAAGAGAACCGCGAGGCTTGTCAACATGAAATAAATAAACACACATAACAGATAATAGCAGGCACACGTAGGAAACAAAGAAGTAGAAGAAGCTGTACAAGGGCCTCAACGTTCTTCTGTTATTTATTTTACCAAAAAAAAAAAAAAAAAAAAATACAAACCTACCTCACTATCCTGTATTTGTTTCATTCATCAATTAATTACTAGACACAGTTTTACGGCCTTTGTCGTGTGTAATCTGGCCTATACTGGTTAATATGAAGGGTATAGAAGTAATTGCGTCCATAATTAGTCAGTGTCGGTCCTTCGTCAGTTACTTTAAGTGTTCGTGCTAATGACCCCTATCAACGAGGCACTATTTTTGTGATGCCTGGTTGGCGGGTTGGATAGTCACGATTGGCTCCCGTGGCGAGGCAGTGTTGCTGCTCGGGTGGTCCTGGGTTCGAGTCCCTGGTAAGCCTATCACTTCTGTTGTTTTTCTGTTGTCTAGTTTTCTACTTCTTTGTTTCCTACGAGTGCCTGCTATTACTTGTTTATGTGATTTATTCAGAAGCACGATTGCAAAAAGCAGCACATTAAAATGCATCAATGAACAAACGTGTGAACCCATCAGCATATTCAAACTGGTACACACAAAAGTTTCACAAAGCAACAGACAAAACGGAATAAGGTATGTGTAGCTCCCCGATTTGCGACGAGGTTCCGTTCCGATGACCTCGTTGTACGTCAGATTCATCGAAAGCCAAACACTCCTTTATCTGCGATAAGTAACCAAGAGATATGGGGGTGAACTTTAGAAACACCAAGCTCTCAAAAGATCTACCTGGATAAAATCATGTCTTTTTTTCAGGTTTCAGCTTATTTGGCAGGGCTGTGGAGTCGGAGTCGTGGAGTCGTTCGTTTTTTAGTGGAGTCGTAGGTAAAAAATTTCCCGACTCCGACTTTTACGAGACTTAATTCAAGGCAGATCCACGTTTCATCCATGCACGGGAGAGGGCACTTAAAACGTTTTGAAATAACATTTTAAAGTTGTAGAATTCCTAAAACCACTTTCGTGTTAAAGTACATCCATTTTTACACAATGTAGGAACATTTCAGTTGCTTCTGATCCTAAATAAGGTATCACATCTGAAAATGTGTTGGTACATTTAGAAAAAGCAAACAAGAAATGAAAATAAACTTTATACACTGTCAATTTTCCCATCATTGTTAAAATGAAACTATTTTGCCTCATGGTGTTTGGCAAAGAAGTCATTTGTCTGCAGGTGTGGATGATTTATTATTTTGTATTACTGTATGAACGAACAAATAGTTTAAAATGTAGTCTACGAAAGCCACGTATTCATCTATTCACACACATACCATACTTATACATATAAGTGCATAATTTTATGCCACATCACTAATTTAAAAAAAAGCTGTGGTCGGAGTCGGACTTTGTAAAATTTCCGCAGTCGGAGTCAGAAAATGTTTTGGTCGACTTCACAACCCTAGTATCTGGAATCCGGTACAAGTCCAGCCTGTATGTAAATTTATCTCTGTCGGACATCTGCTTCCTACAGTGTCATCGACAGAACGATGAACAATTCAAACTCAATTATATTTGACCACGTGTCAACTTCACTTCAAAGAAAAAATCACGTTCTCATCTTCAGCAGTTCAGAAATAAAATAAATTTCACTAAGCTAGCGGAACGCGGGAAAAGTACTTTCAATTCTGGGGATACCGCCGTTTTATATGCCGACGGGCATACATTTTCCTAGCTTAAAAACTTCCATTTTTTCCCTTCCTCCGTCATCTAGATATCTATCAAATCACCCCTGTGATCTGACGATATATCGCGGTCAATAAGATTATATAACATTAAAATGTATGAATGCTACGTTGTATAATAGGGCCTTGCCATATTTTTTTCACTTATTCCACAAGTTACTAGTGTTAAAATATATAACTACTACAGAATAATGATAATATGAATAATGTAAAGTAATAATAAAATAACATCAGTAATGATAATTATTAGGTAGTTAATAATATATGGTATTCATTAATGAACAATGAATGCGTGCTTTTTTCCCCTTTATCTGCCCACATGATCTTGAAGACTCTACTTTAGCATCGTCGTTCTAATACTTTGCGTTCGCCTATATCTCATAATTTCGACTTCACGTCTGTGCAGGATTAGTATCCACACATAACATTTGGAATAGAAACACTCGAAGACTACTTGAGACCCAAACAATAGCAAACATGGCTGCCATAAGGCAACCGCCGGCCCATGCTACTGGACAACAGCAGGAGAGGTCGAGGTTAGAAGTTACGACCAAGCGTGGAGACTCGGAAACAAGATATAACAGGGTTAAGGGGACGGTCGCAGTTAGTCTGGTTCGTCGTTAGCCGCGTAACTCGATGGCTGTATAACTACTGGAAATGTTCCATCTGGAAAACACTGGGTGACAAAGAATAAGAAGTATGCATGTATGTGTGACTAGATGGTGAGGGATTATTGACGAAAGACAACGAATGTTGAGGGATTAAAGGAAGACAGAGCGGAGACAGGATAATCCAATTACTTACTGAACACTCTGTCATTCCCGGCCAGAGTCAAGTATATTTCTTTCAATACTGGTGTCACGTAGGGTTTATATTCATTTAATTTCCTACATCTTCTTCCTATTCTTTCACCCGAATTCTCTCTTTTATTATCTCTGTATTTCCTTTTTCCTGTATATTTTTCATCCATTCGTTTTTGCGAATATTATTTTCATATAATTCGCAAACTTTACCTGTTTTCCTTTCTCTAAAACTGAGAATCGCACCTGGGTGGTATTGCGTACATGTCAGTCGCGCTGGTCGGACGATAGGCGTGAATTTACAGCATTCGCTAGACATTCGTCTGAGGGTCTCTGGCCTGGGGCGTGAAAATTCACCCGAGGGACATGGAAAGTAGACAGAGAGTCTGCATTTCAGTAAACGCATGAGGTTTTTTCGTCAGGAAAAACCCGGCTTAGCGTGAAAATCCACTCCGCACTGCAGACGGTGGTCTGAGATTTGCAACTCATGCAAGCCCTCGGCCACTGATGGCTGTTACGTCACGCGATAAGCGGACGAAGGTGTTATACGGACAGGGGAGACTATTTCGCTTGGCGAAATAAGATTAGGATCCTGTGTCCGATTTTAAAGATATTGGCCAAGTTTGAAACTTTAATTTCATTCTCGCTCATAGACTCACAGTAGATAGGTTGCTCGTAAACAGAATAGCTGTTAGCGAAGTATCTCAGTTTGTTTCGGCAATTTGTCGAACTTCTAGACTTCCAGAAATACTTTCAGCATTTTATTCTTAAGTTGTGCGACTACCTGTAATTCTGTGGTTGAGGTAATTAATATGATAGATATATAGATTTTGTGAGTGTTAAAGTGTTAAATCGCTTAATTCATTTTAATCTATTTCTTTAGCGCAGAAGAGAAATAAAGTGGTAGGCTATTATATTTTCTAGGGAAGCATTCAGTGGAAAGCAGAATAAAATTAAAATTTCTAGCTTATAACGGCAATTGTAGCTATTTATGAATTTAATTTAACCGCTAATACTCAGTCGAGTGTATTTTTCTAAACTAACGTATAACTCTAGAATCGAACCTCATGAATGGTGACGAAATACGCACGTGTTCCTAATTCATGAGGATTGCTGATTTTTAAATATAACTTACGTCACGGGAAATTTAAATGATAAGCAAAGCTCTCTGCTTGCTAGTTTAAATGTAAGTTCACCAGTACATATTTCTGTTTATTATATTATATGTGTTATTTTCCTCCATTCAGTGAAAGGTTTGGGGTGACCCTAACTTTATCAGCATCTAGTAAAGAGTTGACATTACTTGGGAAGAAATAGACAGTCCTTATTTTGAACCACGTGGGTTTCTCCAGTACCACTGGTCTAACCGTGCATATGCAAACAGAGTTAGACAGAAATACTATATCCCAATAACGGGTTTTCAAAGACCGTAATGAAATACTGGGCCTTTGAGCCAGATCTTATTTTCTCCCATAAACTCTATATAATTTGCTGCCTGGTGGCGTGAATATTAACAATCATTTCCCGACTAGATTATATTTTGTGGACAAATCTGTGGTGTGAGTAAAGTGAATCCTATACTGAGGGAAGGCACCGACCTGACATTTTTCATTTCTAGAAACCTACGCTATTGACACTGTGCTCTGCTAACTCCCGCGCCTGGAATAATTTTAGGTGACTTAATCAGACATTTGAACAAAGTTGCACACCCAAGTAGTCGTTCCCGGAGACTCCGAGTTAAATACGTCTTTTGGAACTGGGGACTTCTTGGCAGAAGACTGCATTTTTTTGAGTCTGTGTGAAAATCTAAAATCAGTGTGTTCCAAGAGGCAGCGAGCAAAGTCGTGAGTACCTGTATGAGAGGCCATGGCGGAATGAATGAGTGTACGCTGGTTTGAGTGATATTTTCACTATTATATCTTTGACACCCTGTTGCTGTCCTATTTGTTTTTTTCAATCTGCATAATTTGTTGCTAAGGCTAGAGTTCTTGTGTTTTTGTCTTAGGTTAAATCAGATTTTTTTTTTTCAAACTCTGTGCATATAATTACGAGATAAAACAACGAAAACTCTTAGAATCAAACCCTATGTATCTGTGACTCTGGCGCCATCATCTGTTCTCTTAACGGGGCTGGGCTAAACCTAGAGTTAACACTATAAGGGGGCTATCATCCTTGCAACATTTCCTTGAATTTTTATGACTATGTGTATATGTATTTTCCTTGATGTACTTTCTTTGATGTTGTGAGCCGATTTTTTCCTGATATTAAAATCGCTCTTGAACTTAATAATAGTGTTTGGTCAGCTCGTTCTAGATAAATATATATATCATTGTTATAGTTTTCCCACGTCTGTGTGTTTACCTGTCGTCACGTGTATGTGCGTGCCTGTGAGTGATAGAAATATACGTAATATGTATATTGGTGTAGTCTGTCTGACGCTGTAACAACTGTTGTAGAAGATAGGTGAGAGAGAGAAGAATTCTTTTCGCTTTCAGAGACAGCCACTATATCAAAATCTATCATCTCACGTGGGGGGAAATTCTATTACCTTTCACTAACTCTCACTGAGTCTATCACCTATTCAAACCTATTCAGAAGGGACCAAACCTAGTCTTAATTCTCCTATCGAAAATCTACGACAAATGGTGTCTCGTCTACGGTAATTGAACCCAAAATCCTAAGCAACGAGCTACGACAAATGGGTTCTCGTCCGTAGGATTTTTGAACTTAGAATAGGAAGACGAGTACGACAAATGGTTGCTCGTTTCCGGTTTTTGAACTTAGAATAGGAAGACGAGTACGACAAACGTGGACTCGTCTATCTGGATTTTGAACTTAAGATTCTGTATTCTGTAATAGAGTAAGAGTGTGATGTCTTGTGAGTTTTGTATCTTTTAAAAATAATATACCCCCTAGACTAGCGATCTGTTTACGGGCGTGCTGACCACACAAACTAATAAGTTTTTTTTCCACAGCATCTTTGAATAATATACATTTTAGTTACAGGTTGATTTTGTCGGGATATATGTTAATTGTTGATTGTAATACTAAATGCTGGTATAGTGGTGAGTGTATAACATTCACTGGGTACTGAGGCAGAACGGCGTTTGAACTAAGTTAAGGAGTGTGTTTCGGACTTTTTGTCCAGATTAATTCCCTCCCTTACCCGATCTGACTTCAGGGGCGAACTTTTAGTGGATTTTAAAATTAAGGGATTATGTTTCTCTTTAATTTTTGCAATAATTATTTTGCTTTTCCACTGTAGCAACTTACTTTTTCAGTAAAAATCTTAACTACCATTTAGTTGGCGTAGTCGTGTTTTGCATTAGGTGCTTTATTGTCGATAATAGCAGCGATAGTTAGATTTTTATTTTTGGAGGAGGTATCCCAGGGTTAAGAATATCATCTTTTGAAATTTTTGGTAAATTTTTTCTCGTAAGTGGTAGGAACCAGTGTATCCTTTTTCTTAATTTCTTTCTTCACGAGTCTCAGTCACTGACCTAATATGGCCGAGAGGGCAAAGCTTAGACAACTTTTAAGGGAAGAAGCAAGAGAGGAGGGACTGGAAGGAGAGGAAGCGAAAGCATTTGTCAGAGACGAACTTGAGAGATACGATGCGGAGAGAAAAGCAGCTGAAGCTAAAGAGCAGAAGAGGATTGAGGAAGAAATGGAAATCCGCAGGGCGAACGAAAGAGAGAAGGAGAGACAGCATGAGGAAAGAGAGAAGGAGAGACAGCATTTGGAAAGAGAAAACGAGCAACGACGACAGCATGAGTTGGCTCTCAAGACTCTAGAACTCCAAAGTCGTGGGGCTGCCTCTACCTCCAGCAATGGAGAGTCTTCTCCTCATTCTTCCTTAACTGACCCTGCTAACACTCAATCTCTTCAACTAAATGCTATGTCTTTCACTCTTGAATCTTTTCCTTGTCCAAATGAGAAGATTGACACATGGTTAGAAAAATTTGAGAAAATTGCAACTGTACGGGTTAGAGAGGTCGCGTTGGAATATGAAACTTTCCCAGGCCCTAAAAGGTTCTGCTTATGATGTTTATTCTAAGCTGGAAAGTAGCCAACAAGACGACTACGATGTGTTGAAGAAAGCGTTACTGGAGCGCTTTGAAATGAACGCTCGCAAGTTTTTGCAACTGTTTCGCAACAGCCGGAAAGAGAATTCTGAAACTTTTCACCAGTTCTCATCTCGTCTTAAGGGATATCTAACAAAGTGCCTTGAGCTTTCGCAGCTCCCCTCTACCTATGAAGGTCTTGAGGAACTTGTTCTAACTGAACAAATAAAGAACACTTTGTCTGCTGATACCCGGAGATTTCTCGCTGAGCAGGGGGCAGAAAAACTTGAAGACATTTTGGAAAAGTCTGAGCGTTACCATAACGCGCTGGCTGAACTACCGGCCACAAAGCGGAAACCGACAGAGGAGCATTTTCGAAAAAATAATCTAGATCAACCTTCTCATGCTGCGAATCAGTTTAACCACAGAGAAACTGGACCTCAAAACCCCCCTCCTGAAAAATCCAAGTTCTACAAGAACAAGTACCCCAACCACCCCAAACAGCCTGATCAACCCGACCGCCCTACATGGCAGCGCAGCCAGAAAGGACAAGGTGGCAAAGGGAGAACCCCTGAGCACGGGACATATGATCAGACCGAGCACACCGAGCCAAAACGCATCGGATGCTTATTGACAGTCTCGCAAGGCGGAATTATTGACAGTGATTCCCAACCTGTTGGGGATAGACCCTCAACGCGAGGTATTGTTATTTTGAACGGTTCTCAAACTTCTTGCTTATTTGACACGGGGCTTTCTTACGATTGCATTGTTGCCAGAAACCTGGTTAAACCCGGTCAAGAGACAGGAGAGACCGTCAAACTTTGTGGAGTTCGTAAGAGTGATGCACCTACAGCGCTTCCCATCGCATTGGTGGAGATACACTCTGACTTTGTCAGAGGTGTGATCAAAGCGGCTGTTATGGATGATCCCATCTACCCAGTCATACTTGGTGGTAGATACGTGTCTATTGGGAAACCGGAAGAGCCGATTGTGGCAGCGGTAACTACAAGAGGGCAAACCAAGAAGGAACAGGAGCCTGCGCCAAATTTGTTACCAAGGGAACTTAAAGAAGCGCAACAAAAGGATCCTACCTTGGCACCCTGCTTTAGGAAACTGCCCATGGCTAAGGAACCCACACAGCACGGGGACATTTTTTCTAAGGATGGCGTACTTTATCGGAGAACGGGCAAGCCTGACCAAGGTTACAACCAGCTCCTAGTAGCGAAACAGTACAGAAGCCAAATCCTAGAAATGGGGCACTCTCTTCCCTTCAGCGGACATATGGGACAGAACGCCACAAACCAACGTATAACCACTCATTATTGGTGGCCAGGAGTGAATACTGATATTATCAGGTACGTCAAATCCTGTGCCCAGTGCCAACGTGTACCACCCAAGCAATGGACACCCCCAGTCCACATGGGTGAAATGCCAATAATGGGAACACCATTCGAACGGGTTGTGATCAACATTTTAGGGCCTTTTGAAAGGACTAAAAGAAGGAACAGGTTCATCCTGACCTTAGTCGATACATGCACTTTATGGGCAGAAGCTATCCCGCTAACATGCGCAGATGCCAAGCATGTCGCAGAAGCCCTCGTGCAGATTTTCACTCGGTTGGGATTCCCTCAGCAAGTGTTGACGGATAATGGATCTCCATACCGAAACCTGTTGATGGATGAGATCGTTAAGATCTTGAGGACCCAGCACATCCACACTAAGCCATATACTCCGGCCGGAAATGGGCTCGTGGAACGTGCTAATGGAAACCTCACCATGATGCTAAGTAAGCTGGCACAAGTGAAACCTGAAGATTGGGATCTCTGTATTCCTGCAGCATTATTTGGCTACAGAGAATCTCCTCATACTTCCACAGGATTTCCGCCAGCTACACTCTTATTCGGCAGACCCATTAAGGGCCCGCTTGAAGCCTTACTTCAGTCTCTGACAGACGAGAAGGCTGATGAGACAGTTGTCTCAGCCAGCAAATATGTGTCGGTTTTAAAGGAACGGTTGAAACTAGGGTGGGACCTAGCAACGACTAACTTTAAGCGAGCACACACCAAGCACGCTAACCGATACAGGAAAGTCGCGGAAGAGAGAGAACTGGAAGCAGGAGAGAAAGTTTTGGTGTTGCTCCCTACCGAGAACAACCAACTGAAGATCGGATGGCAAGGGCCGTTTACCGTCCTGAAAAAGATTTCTAAGGCTAACTACCAGATCTCTATTGAAGGAAAGGAGAAGGTTTTCCATTTAAATCTCTTAAAGAGATACTTGGAAAAACCAGTGCCAACCTCCGACCATCTCCTGACGATCGCCAAAACTGACGAAGATGACGATAGTGGCAGGGATATTCCACCGCTATCACAGGAAATCTTTCAAAAATGTCAGAAGCGGCGACGCTCTTTCAAGCGCGCATATGAGACATTCCAGGGGAAGGAAACTTTGAGGAGTGGACTTGAGTAGGAATTGGACAGAGATGGAGGGGGAAGAGGAGAGGGAAGAAGACAGACACCCCGAAGCTACGGTTATAGGAAATTAAACTCCATAACGTAGACATGGAGTGCTTCCATATCTTAAAGGGGGGAGGCTCTGTCACGTAGGGTTTATATTCATTTAATTTCCTACATCTTCTTCCTATTCTTTCACCCGAATTCTCTCTTTTATTATCTCTGTATTTCCTTTTTCCTGTATATTTTTCATCCATTCGTTTTGCGAATATTATTTTCATATAATTCGCAAACTTTACCTGTTTTCCTTTCTCTAAAACTGAGAATCGCACCTGGGTGGTATTGCGTACATGTCAGTCGCGCTGGTCGGACGATAGGCGTGAATTTACAGCATTCGCTAGACATTCGTCTGAGGGTCTCTGGCCTGGGGCGTGAAAATTCACCCGAGGGACATGGAAAGTAGACAGAGAGTCTGCATTTCAGTAAACGCATGAGGTTTTTCGTCAGGAAAAACCCGGCTTAGCGTGAAAATCCACTCCGCACTGCAGACGGTGGTCTGAGATTTGCAACTCATGCAAGCCCTCGGCCACTGATGGCTGTTACGTCACGCGATAAGCGGACGAAGGTGTTATACGGACAGGGGAGACTATTTCGCTTGGCGAAATAAGATTAGGATCCTGTGTCCGATTTTAAAGATATTGGCCAAGTTTGAAACTTTAATTTCATTCTCGCTCATAGACTCACAGTAGATAGGTTGCTCGTAAACAGAATAGCTGTTAGCGAAGTATCTCAGTTTGTTTCGGCAATTTGTCGAACTTCTAGACTTCCAGAAATACTTTCAGCATTTTTATTCTTAAGTTGTGCGACTACCTGTAATTCTGTGGTTGAGGTAATTAATATGATAGATATATAGATTTTGTGAGTGTTAAAGTGTTAAATCGCTTAATTCATTTTAATCTATTTCTTTAGCGCAGAAGAGAAATAAAGTGGTAGGCTATTATATTTTCTAGGGAAGCATTCAGTGGAAAGCAGAATAAAATTAAAATTTCTAGCTTATAACGGCAATTGTAGCTATTTATGAATTTAATTTAACCGCTAATACTCAGTCGAGTGTATTTTTCTAAACTAACGTATAACTCTAGAATCGAACCTCATGAATGGTGACGGAATACGCACGTGTTCCTAATTCATGAGGATTGCTGATTTTTAAATATAACTTACGTCACGGGAAATTTAAATGATAAGCAAAGCTCTCTGCTTGCTAGTTTAAATGTAAGTTCACCAGTACATATTTCTGTTTATTATATTATATGTGTTATTTTCCTCCATTCAGTGAAAGGTTTGGGGTGACCCTAACTTTATCAGCATCTAGTAAAGAGTTGACATTACTTGGGAAGAAATAGACAGTCCTTATTTTGAACCACGTGGGTTTCTCCAGTACCACTGGTCTAACCGTGCATATGCAAACAGAGTTAGACAGAAATACTATATCCCAATAACGGGTTTTCAAAGACCGTAATGAAATACTGGGCCTTTGAGCCAGATCTTATTTTCTCCCATAAACTCTATATAATTTGCTGCCTGGTGGCGTGAATATTAACAATCATTTCCCGACTAGATTATATTTTGTGGACAAATCTGTGGTGTGAGTAAAGTGAATCCTATACTGAGGGAAGGCACCGACCTGACATTTTTCATTTCTAGAAACCTACGCTATTGACACTGTGCTCTGCTAACTCCCGCGCCTGGAATAATTTTAGGTGACTTAATCAGACATTTGAACAAAGTTGCACACCCAAGTAGTCGTTCCCGGAGACTCCGAGTTAAATACGTCTTTTGGAACTGGGGACTTCTTGGCAGAAGACTGCATTTTTTTGAGTCTGTGTGAAAATCTAAAATCAGTGTGTTCCAAGAGGCAGCGAGCAAAGTCGTGAGTACCTGTATGAGAGGCCATGGCGGAATGAATGAGTGTACGCTGGTTTGAGTGATATTTTCACTATTATATCTTTGACACCCTGTTGCTGTCCTATTTGTTTTTTTTCAATCTGCATAATTTGTTGCTAAGGCTAGAGTTCTTGTGTTTTTGTCTTAGGTTAAATCAGATTTTTTTCAAACTCTGTGCATATAATTACGAGATAAAACAACGAAAACTCTTAGAATCAAACCCTATGTATCTGTGACTCTGGCGCCATCATCTGTTCTCTTAACGGGGCTGGGCTAAACCTAGAGTTAACACTATAAGGGGGCTATCATCCTTGCAACATTTCCTTGAATTTTTATGACTATGTGTATATGTATTTTCCTTGATGTACTTTCTTTGATGTTGTGAGCCGATTTTTTCCTGATATTAAAATCGCTCTTGAACTTAATAATAGTGTTTGGTCAGCTCGTTCTAGATAAATATATATATCATTGTTATAGTTTTCCCACGTCTGTGTGTTTACCTGTCGTCACGTGTATGTGCGTGCCTGTGAGTGATAGAAATATACGTAATATGTATATTGGTGTAGTCTGTCTGACGCTGTAACAACTGTTGTAGAAGATAGGTGAGAGAGAGAAGAATTCTTTTCGCTTTCAGAGACAGCCACTATATCAAAATCTATCATCTCACGTGGGGGGAAATTCTATTACCTTTCACTAACTCTCACTGAGTCTATCACCTATTCAAACCTATTCAGAAGGGACCAAACCTAGTCTTAATTCTCCTATCGAAAATCTACGACAACTGGAAGAAAGCTGAGCGCTATTTGGAAACTTCCAGGTTCCCGTATGCACGTTTTCGTCCCTTATGGAGCAAGGGGTCATCACTATATCTGGCCAGCTTGCTGCAAAAAAAATTCGAATGCTCTTGCACCAACGGTTTCTGTAGTAATTTGTATTACACAATGAGGTTGCGGACTCCAAGCACTGCATCATAACAGTCACGTCTTACGCTCCGCGTCTCTTTGTCTCCTCCCCCCGGACTATACAGGAAAAACTGTAATATAATGACAATTATTTCCAACTTTCAAGACAAACCTCGAAATTTGAAATGACTGGGCAATGAGGTATTAAAACAAACAAACAAACACACACATGCACACACTTTTAAAATAGCATGCATTTTGTGCTGACCTATTTTACCATTGGACGAGCTTCTGTTCGGGAACAAGGCGCGGCACTTCTGGAAGATCTTCTCCTTGATGGAACCCATTTCTCCAGGCCGTACTCAAAAGACGTCGACTAGGATGCAACAGTTCAAACATCCGTTTTAAAGCACACGATATCTCCTCCAGGAATACACATATCCACAGTCACTTGCGCCAAACGGTCTTAAATTACAAATGAACTCATTTTCCAGTCAATTATAACCCGAACCATGTGATGTTATTTGAATGTTCTACAGGTTATTTATTTGAACAGTGTTGGTATAACATGTCCATATTTATAACGGCTGTTACTTTTTGCGTACCACCTGGTTTCGTGTTTAATTTCTTAACATTAGACCATCATACAATGCGCCTACTCACTATTCACACCACAAGATGTCTACTCAGAATTGTTCCGGCTCCGTAAACTATCAACAATATATATATATATATATATATATATATATATATATATATATATATATATATATATATATATATATATATATATATATATATATATATATATATATATATATCTATATATATATATATATATATATATATATATATATATATGTGTGTGTGTGTGTGTGTGTATATAATACACACATACATACACTAAGGATACAGCGATAAACGTGTTGCTTTAAAACGTAGATCGTACAGCACATCGCTGAAACAAAAACACACTTTCCACAACATGAACGAATAATCAGGAAACCAAGCCAAATGACAAAATAACGCAGCGAAGTCATGTGACGCCATGCTCAATGCCCTTCTATCAATTGAGATATTTACTATTTACATGTCAGACACCACAAAACAAGAAGGAAAACAGGCTAACACTATCTCCCCACGGTAGAACAATATTATCACACGTGTCAAAAAAAAAAAAAAAGGTTTGTCGTCAACAAGACAAACCGATAAATCAGAAATCAAAAAGAGAACAGAAAAAGTGGACAACAAAGACAACACAATTTAAAGGCGCTTAGCAGCTGGAAACATTCAAATGAGGCCTATACCACTGGATTTGAACACCCGTTTGCCAGTCACTTCGATTACGGAAACAACAGCAAATGGATTGATTTGCCGTTGCCCTAAAGACGCCAATAGGCGTGATGGGAAACAATGGCAAAGAAAACCTATCTGCTGTTGCCCTAAGACGCCACTAGGCGTAATGGCCACTGACTGCTTTGACGGTCGGTGGCTAAGGACGGAAGAAGAAGAAGAAGGCTTTTATTGTTGGCATGTCAAGAAGGCAGTGGATAATCATGTTGCTTATTTAATTCGTTCACGGAACCGATATTCATTTAGTACGTGCCCCAAAAGCTCATTTGTTTCATACAAGAACACCTATCTGTCAGTCTAATGTTTAGCTGTTAAACGTATGGTCTTAACGTCTGCTGTAGGCAAGTTTTTAGTCAGAAACAACGCAGCATATGCGTACATAACTATTGGGGAAATGCGGCGGGCGTGAAAAAAAAGGGGGGGGGGAGAGAGAGAAAGAGAGAGAGAGAAACGTTACACATTAATAATTGCAAGATATTATTGTAACGATTTAGTAGCCGGTATCAAGTTGATAATTAACTTCTCACTGCATTCTGCTGCTTCAGCATTCACAGTCCTTCATGTTCTCTTAAGTGGGGTGTGGGGTGTGGGGGGGAGAGAGAGAGAAGAGAAAAGAGGCAACGCAAACTGACTTCTCTTCCTCTAAACACACCTGCAGAAAATTTAAACCACATCGAAGAATACAGTAGTATAAATGTTTTGCTTTACATACGTAAATAACAGAACAACCGATGTTGTTTCCTGCCGTGTTTCCGTCAAACGTAAGGTTATCCACTGTGGGATAATTCACCTATGCTACATAGCTTTACTGTAGTGTGATGGGGCCGAAAAGGAGACGCCCGCCCCCTACCTGTTTCTAGGCAGATTATTTTCGATGTGCGCGAAGCATTCTGGGTTGTGAAAAGTCTGAAGTAGAAGATATGTAATGAGGCCACAATAATGCCTTTAAATTAAGTTGTGGTGTAGAATAGTGTTATATTAAATAGCTGTAGGTTTTATTTGTGTTTTCGCTATTCCTAAGCGATAATCGCGTGTGATATTTAAGTAGCCAAGATTAATACGCCCAGCGCGCAGTAAAGTGAGTGATTAGCCTAGTGCCTATAAAAAGAGATAGCGAACTACCAGCGGCCCTTTTTTAAGTATCAGTCCAGACAAGAGGGAACGAAACGAGGCGCGCTGTGTACCCAGACAGAAGAACACAAAGACATGACATATTAGCATCGGGCACTGTTGGGTGTTTTGTTTTGTTTTGTTGGGTTTTGTGATGTTCGCTAGTTTATTTGTTTAATGTTTGCTTTGTCACTGAATGGGCTGTAAAAATAAATATAGCCCCTGCCTCTAGAATCAAGAGTTTTATTGTTGTTCGGGTCGGTGCGAGTGTGACAAGAGAGTGATCACACATCACAATATAATCATCATCATCATCTCGCCCACCCCCTCACAATTGGCGTCGTCGGCAGGATAAGGCAGACAGTGACACCGAGCAAACAGCAAACTAACAAATATTGTAAACACCCAGCAGTGCATTCCTGCAGCAAGATGGCTAATGCGCATATGAAGGTACTGTACGTGGAGGAGCCAGAGATAAGGTTGTTTAGTGGAGAGGGGAGGCCCACTTGGCAAGAGTTTGTGGGAGATGTGGAAGCCGCGTGGAAGGTGGCGCCTTTTTGTGCAGAAGACAAGTTAGACATGATATGGAACAACGTTACGAAATGGGTATCTAGAGAATTACGGATACATGGCGGAGCCAAGGCCAGCCCTGAGCAGTTACTGGAAATTGTCAAAAAAGCCTACAGCGAGCAACCACAAGTCAGTGAGATGACCAGGAGTTTCCCTTGGGAATATGCTGTTTATGGTGAAAGTAAAAAGCCTGAGACACTGGTCCAGATAGCAAGTGCAGAAGTTAAGAAGGAGGAGGAGGCACTCAGAGCAGAATTATCCTTCCTAAAGTCCCAGATAGCACAGATGTCAGAGGCCAGTTCGCCAGCACAAGAGGAGGTGCAGAGAAAAAAAGCACCAAGCCAACCGCGGAAGCAGCCAAAGCACAACGAGGAGGTGTGTCCGCGGGAACAGCCAACGCAAGACGAGGAGGTGTGCCCAGCAGGAACCGCAACTAGCCCTTCTTGTATGTGAGAGTCAGGCTGTCGTCAAGGGAAGCTGTGAGCTGACAGCACCAATAAAAGCAGTGGCACCGACAAGGCAAAAAGGGATGTGCAAGTGGTATAGTGTCCACAGGGGATGGGGGTTCATCACGCCAGATGATGGAGGTATTGATGTATTCGTACATCAGACCAAGATCTACAGAAAGGGATTCCGGAGTCTGGCGAAGAATGAACGAGTAGAGTTTGACAGCAAACCATCGGTCCAGGGCATGGAAGCAATTTATGTATGCGGCATTGGCGGTCAAGAGTGTAAGGGCAGCAGAAAGCGACCCATGGCACAGAGGAAGCCCAGAAAGATAAGATGCTACAATTGTGGAGACCTGTCAGACCACATGGCAGCCAAGTGCCCTCAAGGCCCGCTTCCGAAGAGATGTTTTGGATGCAAATCCCCAGAACATTTGATAGCCGCCTGTCCCTCAAAGAGCTCTTTCCCGAGACGTGCTACCACAACCAGGTTTCCTTCCGGGTGCAAGCCAAGAGATGACCGTGACAACTGTCACCCTAAGGACGCCGAGAAGATTGGTAGTCGGTTAGGGGAGGAAACTCGTCTTAGGCAGAGAGGAGGGAGTGCAAGTCAAGGTTCAGAGGAGGAGACACATCAAAAGCAGATAGTGGGGAATGTTGGCCACCGTCCACGCAAAACGAGTGTCACGCACGTCAGGAGCAGCCCCCCTACAGATTCGACAGCTACAAGCACTGACAGGCAGACGTCACGGGCAGGCAGCGATGCGGCACAGGTGTGCGAGTCTTCTAGACCACAGCAACTGCCAGCCCGACAACGTACAACTGGGGACATAACGACCAAGAGGGTCCCCAGCCGAGTTGTACCGAATACAGAATCTGAGCCCAAAACATCGCCGCTGAGAAATAATCAAACGCAGCACCAACGATCTAAAAGATTTCGACAGAAGTGCCTGAGGTAGTGATGTTGTCGGGACGACAACAAAATCAGGAGGGAGATGTGTGATGGGGCCGAAAAGGAGACGCCCGCCCCCTACCTGTTTCTAGGCAGATTATTTTCGATGTGCGCGAAGCATTCTGGGTTGTGAAAAGTCTGAAGTAGAAGATATGTAATGAGGCCACAATAATGCCTTTAAATTAAGATGTGGTGTAGAATAGTGTTATATTAAATAGCTGTAGGTTTTATTTGTGTTTTCGCTATTCCTAAGCGATAATCGCGTGTGATATTTAAGTAGCCAAGATTAATACGCCCAGCGCGCAGTAAAGTGAGTGATTAGCCTAGTGCCTATAAAAAGAGATAGCGAACTACCAGCGGCCCTTTTTTAAGTATCAGTCCAGACAAGAGGGAACGAAACGAGGCGCGCTGTGTACCCAGACAGAAGAACACAAAGACATGACATATTAGCATCGGGCACTGTTGGGTGTTTTGTTTTGTTTTGTTGGGTTTTGTGATGTTCGCAAGTTTATTTGTTTAATGTTTGCTTTGTAAAAATAAATATAGCCCCTGCCTCTAGAATCAAGAGTTTTATTGTTGTTCGGGTCGGTGCGAGTGTGACAAGAGAGTGATCACACATCACAATATAATCATCATCATCATCTCGCCCACCCCATCACAGTAGCTTGTTTTCACATTTATTTTCTGCATCCAACATAGCACACAACAGGCCACGTTTGTTCTGGTGTTATCAAAATGTGCGAGCAAACTTCTCGCAGACGCAAAACAAACATGCTGCAAGGTGGAAACATCACTACTTCTGACAACACTACCTGCATTAAATGTAACAATGGCTGTTAGGTTTGTCTGACTACATTATTAGACTAATAATTTCTCATTCAAGCGTGGTTCACAGACACGATCTACAGTTTAACACTATTTGTAATAATGTATGGAACACAAATATGATCTATACTTCAAAAAACTATCTGCAATACTGGTTAAAACACAGGGGTTCGTTGTTTTTTTTAATCATTTAATTAGATCGCGACGAACTGTGTGTGAGTCTAGTCTAACGTTTAAGACAAAGGGCTCATCTCTACTTTTTAACATTATTTATCACACATGTTTGTTTCCAAAGAATTAGAGGGGGTGGGGGAGGAAAAGAGTAGCGACAGAGGAAGGAGGATCACGCATCTACTTTTAACACACAGGAAGAAATATATCTGTGCTTCTAACATACAGGGGAATAACATATTTCTGCTTTCAACATAAAGGACAAAAAATTTTTTTACCTTCAACACAAAGGGCGAAGACGTCTTAACCTGTAACATTAAAGAGGAAAACCTCTCTACCTTTAGCACAAAGCAGGAAAACAACTCTCTACCTTTAACACAAAGCAGGAAAAGACCTCTCTACCTTTAACACAAAGCAGGAAAATATCTCTCTACTTTTAACACAAAGCAGGAAAACACCTCTCTACCTTTAACACAAAGCAAGAAAACACCTCTCTACCTTTAACACAAAGCAGGAAAACACCTCTCTACCTTTAACACAAAGCAGGAAAACACCTCTCTACCTTTAACACAAAGCAGGAGAACACCTCTCTAAAGCAGGAAAACATATCTCTACTTTTTACACCACAGTGTAGAAATGTTTGTAATACTCAGATGTTCGTGTTATTCTTTTTGTCGAAAGCAAGCTTACTTCCTACTTTCCCGCACCTGTGAAATAAAATTGGGAGAAAAAAAGTTTGGAACGAAAGCTTAATGATTCGGACAAGAGTCTAGTTTTGGGAAAACTGAGAAAATGTTAGAAGGATGTTTCTTGCTACTGTAGGCGCTGGAAGTCGCACAAAAAGAATGCTACCGACCAAGTCAAACTAACAGGATAACAACAGTATAACTATTGTATAAAAACAAACAAATAACAGATGTCAAATTGAGGAAGTCTAAATGAAATTTTATTCTCTTAATAATAAGATCGTCAAAATGAGCGCTTGCTTCTTGTGGCACAGTTAATTGGGTTGGAAACCTGATAATCTACACTGCTGTAAATGAGTACCCGACTCTGCTTTTGAGTTTGGTAAGGAAAAGGCAGCAAGGAAAAGGCAGCAAGGAAGGCAACTCATACAGCTGATACTTAGTTGAGTGAAGTCTCTAACACTTTGCTCCCTTAAGGCAGTATCTGCTAAGGGACTACCTTTATCAGGCGTACCGTAAACGAAGCAGACGATAAATTCACCGCGGAATGGCAAGTAGCACTATAACAACTGGAAATATAACATACCTCCTTATACTACTGATAAGTCTGGCAAATCACAAGTGGGTGTTTCAGAATTATGTATACATACTTCGAATGCATACAACTCACACATAACGTAACATTTTGTTATGTTACAAGAATACAGCGGAATAATGCTAGATTCAACTGAACAATGACATTAGATTACTACTCGTGAAATTTTTTTTTTTTTTTTAAATAGAAGGTTGTGCTAACTCAAAACGCGCATATTGAGGAACCTGAGACATCAAATTAAAACTGCGTGTTTCACTATTCATTTAGTAACAATACAGAATGGCAGTCAGTTGTTCGTCGATGTGAACAATGCATTGTTGCAGGTCGTGGACACTTTGAACATTTGTGGTTTTAAATGTCAAAATGCCATGATTCTTCTTCTTCTGCGTTCGGTTTGTAGTCATGCTAAATCTGCAGGCCTGTCGCCAGGACGAAGTCCACAGTCTTTTCCAGGTCGGAGCGGCAGCCCCATAGCTTCTGCTGGAGCTCATCACCTTTTGGCCAGGTCGCACGTCGCAATTTATCATTGGTTGGACAGTTCTGGAGAATGTGTTCTGGAGTCTGGATATCAGTTCCACATGGGCATTCATTCGTGTGGGCTATCTTGAGGCGATAGAGATGTCCAAGTAATCTGCAGTGACCAGTTCTCAGGCGGAAAATTGTCGTCTGTTGGTATCTGTTTAGATGGTGGATTGGGTCATCTTTGCTGTATATATCCCCTTCCTCCTTCCACTGATTTTTGTACTTGTTGTGGATGATGGTTTTTGCTTCCCGATCTATCTCAGATGATAATTGAATTATCAGCATTCAAAGTGTCTATACGTAATTTTGAAACACCCTGTACATTTAAAACATCAGACAACTAGGGTAACCACCTACACATTCAGCAGATTGCAACCAACAATTTAACCAACAAAACGGCATACAACAAACGGCACAAGCAATTATAAATAAAAGATATTAAAAAATACAACATCGCTGTATTAAACATTATAAGGTTAACCTAATACACACAAATATGCAGGACCACGTCTCTTATATCGTTCAGTATTTGAACATGGAACTACAACTGCAGCGGGTCTCTCTACAAGAAGAAGACACCAAAAGCAACCGTGTTCTCTCGCAGCAATGGTTTCTGTTGCAAATTGTTTCACATGATGAGATTATCAGTCAAATGCACAACCTCACTCTTACGAATTATCTGAAGAGACAGTAGTGCTATTATTTCATTAACTCCTCAAAGATTACCTAGTACTACACGGGGAGAAGTATTTCATCCACTATTTTACTTTTATTCAAACATTACACAGAACTACCACAATAAACACGATAGGTCTACAATCAGAAGCAGTACACATGTACCAAACCACCAAATGTTTACGGTATAACCACAAAGGATTATCAAACCTGCGATATGTACTCGAGAAACATTATACCTGTACGCGCATATGCAAAATAAACTCTAGATCTTCACAGTGTAGCCTACTGTAAAAACTAGTATGAACTGAACTGTCAAAAACACATAATCTAACTACTGTTCCTTAGGTTGCACACACACGCCATAACTTAAAGCCACAATTCGCGTTCAAAGTTTATGAGTTACTGCGGAACGAAAACGCAGATACTGTTGTTCACGTTATATCGGATAATAGTCTTTCACTAGAAAGTCTCGGCATTACAACGCGGGAAAAGTAAACGAACAATAACCAAATCACTCGTTGGCTACTCAATAGCTGGCAAGCCAAATTCACAGCCCGACCGTCTATACAGCACCCAGCTGTAACTCCAGGCACAAGTAAGTACGATGGTCCGTACAGAAAAAAAGGAAAACTTATTCCTGGATGCACGTACAGACACAGCCCAGGTGTGGTGGTGAGGCACGCTTTCTGTAACACAGAAGGCTGAGGGTGAGGGGTGCAAGAACACCCCTTTATGCTAGTAGAAAAAGGTCTCGGTCGGCGGCGCATGTTCACAACGTGTGCCCGTGGCTAATTATTACTTGTGTAAAGTTGAACACAGCATCTAGTTATAAAACTCCGGCGCTTTATTATATTTCACAAATTCCCTGGCCTCTGTGTTGTTCCCGGTGGGTGTCGGAGGTGACGAAAAAGAACATGCCTACTTCACCCTTAGGCAGTTCGTAACGTCACGTTGTGATGGACGCTGACAACCTCATCATGTAAAGCAAATAGCTAGAGAAACTACCATTGCAAGAGTATGTACTTTGGCACAGACTTCATACAAGAAGCCATCTGCAGGGGTGGGTATATGCTCTATTAAGAGCGTAAATGTAACAAATGAAATTCGTCGGAATATAAAACGTGGTACGGAGAATTGGCAGTAATGACGTAATCATGTCTTGTTTTTTTTACAATTAAAATACTAGTTAAGCATAACCTACAATAGATAGGCCCTACTGAACACGATAAATGGTAACGGTAGTCCCATAGTTAATACAGCCGTAGGGTAGTGAAGCGGTAGAGACTTCGCTATACTAGATCCAGCACCGTGAAGTGGGGTAACCAGCTCCCGTAGAGCAGAGTCCGGTACCCACTTACAGTTGGGTAGACTGGAGCGTGACGCCGCAGTGTTTCGAATCGGACGTTCACTGAACATGGTACACCGTGTTGTAATGTTGAAGCCACATGAGAAACTAACACGTTACCTAAAGTTATAAACGTATAAACATATAAGGAGGGGAAACCTGAGGCCTGTAAACAGTAAATAAATAAACAAACAACACACAAAGGTATGTTATCAGGCACTCAGTGAGAAATAAAGAAGTAGAAGACCAGACAACAGAAGTGATAGGCCTAAAGTTAAACTAAACTACAAGTCTATTTATACTCAGATCTCGTTTCAACAGGCTGGCTACCAAGACCTGCACAAAGCAAGGTTCTATGGAACACAACTTGTGTTCGTCCATTCATCGGTGTCGTCAGATCACATCTTTCTCTAACTTCCGCTGACACCTCAACTTTCTGCCACTGGTCACACTTCCTTTGAACACTCCCTTGTCAACTCTTTGTAGTTGCAATGAGTCACTATGGCGACAGAAAGGGAAAACTGCCTCCCGAGCAAGCCGTAAGAGGCGACAAATAAGAGGCCATGCGTGGAGCTGGTAACTTCAACATGTAAAAGAAACTGTTACAGAAACCACAGCAACAAGAGTTATTGTACGTACACGTACGGCGACTAGCTGGTAACTTTAACATGTAAAAGAAACTGTTACAGTAACCACAGCAACAAGAGCTATTGTACGTACACGTACGGCGACTAGCTGGTAACTTTAACATGTAAAAGAAACTGTTACAGTAACCACAGCAACAAGAGCTATTGTACGTACACGTACGGCGACTAGCTGGTAACTTTAACATGTAAAAGAAACTGTTACAGTAACCACAGCAACAAGAGCTATTGTACGTACACGTACGGCGACTAACTGGTAACTTCAACATGTAAAAGAAACTGTTACAGAAACCATAGCAACAAGAACTATTGTACGTACACGTACGGCGACTAGCTGGTAACTTCAACACGTAAAAGAAACTGTTACAGAAACCATAGCAACAAGAACTATTGTACGTACACGTACGGCGACTAGCTGGTAACTTCAACATGTAAAAGAAACTGTTACAGAAACCACAGCAACAAGAACTATTGTACGTACACGTACGGCGACTAGCTGGTAACTTCAACATGTAAAAGAAACTGTTACAGAAACCACAGCAACAAGAACTATTGTACGTACACGTACGGCGACTAGCTGCAGTAATGGCTTCACGCTCCAGAAAGAGAGAAAGGGGAAATGATGATGATGATGATGACGACGGCGATAATGATGATGATGATAATAATAACAATGATGGTGATGTATATCGAGAAGACGCATACAGCGCTTTCAATCTTATGTTTTAGTGGCTAAGCAGATCACGAAACTGAATAAATAACTCAATAATATAAAACTCCACGGAACAAGCATTCAGAGAATTCGCAAACATATTGATTCATATAGAGACACCTTCAGGAGACCAGACACACAGTACTACACAACATGAACTTTAAACATGAACTTCTTCTTCTTCTTCTTCGTTCACCCTCAGATGTCAACTTGAATAAGTTCAAAGAAAGCAGTGGTCAGCCTGAGGCTGTTGATATCTCCGTAGATTTTCTCCAGGAATGGTACTGGTGATGGCCATATGCGTCTTCTCTGTTCCTCATATGTTGGGCACCTTTGAAGCAGGTGTTCGGCAGTCATTTTACCAATACCACAGTCACACTCATCCGTAGTTCCTATCTTTAATTTGTTGAACAGATGGTATCTCAATCTGTTATGACCAGTGCGAAGTCTGAAGATTACCACTTGTTCACTTCTGCTGAGCTGGTAATACGGATCATTTTTTGTGTGGCCTGGATGCTCTTCTTCCCACTTGTGCCTGTACCTGCGCTTGATAAAACTCTTGGACTCCTCATAGGTTATATTTGTGTCCAGCTGAGGAAGTTTTCCCCCTTCCTTTGCCAATCTGTCAGCCTCTTCATTTCCAGGGATACGATGTACTTAATGTGTACGCTGATTGATTTGTTTGTAGCTATTTTTCTAGATGTCCTCCCCCTCTCTTTTCCTTTAATATCTCTTCGCCCCCCCCCCCCCCTTCTTTTCCTCCATTCCCCCAGAGCACCCGATTTATAGTGGTTAGAGCGGTGGTCTCCCGCGACAAAGGTACCGGGTTCGAGACGTGGTGGCGTCACGCTCCAGTCGACCCAGCTGCTGAAAATGGGTGCCCGACTCTGCTCACGAGTTAGGGAAGGCAAAGATAGCGAGGAAGGGAACTGGTCGCACCGCCTCTCGGAGCTGGATCTAGTAAACTGAAGCCTCCAACACTTCACTGCTCTACGGCAATATATGCTACATGACTAGCTTTATCTTTTTGCTATTACCTCAAAGTTTACGTTTCACGCTTCATAAATTTTCAACCAAAAGCTCTGAACCAGGTCAAATGGTTTTCTGATTTCTAAAACAGCCTAGCGCGGAATGGCCAGGCCAGCGGTTTTCAACCTTCTGGACCATCGACACCTACTCCACCAGGCTCAAATGAGACATATTGTTACCGGTGTTGCTATTCTTGTTGTTGTTAGAGTCAGGGGAAGCCGCCATCAAAAATACATGTTTGTTGGTATAATCCAGCAACACCAAGACAAAGATGATAATAAGTTACATTTTAACTAGTCAAGTAATGTCATTTACTCCGGCAGTGCCAGTCACCGTAAGCTTTAGTCCATCTCGTCTATCAGACAACTTTCTCCATCCATTTCCTGGCACAATCTCCCTCTTTCACTTCTATTAAGATGCCTCCGTTCCGTTGCCTCCTTGGTCCGCCCTCCCAATGCCCTTTGTGCCTCCGAGCTCCATGTCTGTCCACGACGAATTCTACCATCGATCTTCTTTTAAGTCTGCGACCATTCCATCTCCACATCGTTCTCTCTTACGTTTGAAATATATACAGCGTAACATGTGAGGAAACCCGATGATAGCAGTACAAGGCAGACCTTGTTCTGGAATCTCCAGGGTAAGAGATGTAGACGGAAATAAAAGAACACACGCAGAAGAGAACTGGAGACAGACATGAAGGGGGCGCTGAAAGACCGTGAGCTGATGGCACGGGACAGGAAGACTTGGCAGACGTTTGTCGAAGGGCTTTGCTCCTTGTGGAGCTGAAGGGCTATAATGATGATGATGATGATGATGATGATGATATCAAGTAAATGGAATTTCTAATAAAATTTGTGTGTGTGTGTGTGAGAGAGAGAGAGAGAGAGAGAGAGAGAGAGAGAGAGAGAGAGAGAGAGAGAGAGAGAGAGAGAGAGAGAGAGAGCACTAGTAAAAAATTAAAAGCTAAATTGAACATCCATTAAGAGAGTACAAGTTTGGCTGCAACGATCCAACGACGTTGACATAGAATGGAACTGAATGACATGGCCAAAGGAGAATTAGTGCAGTCATCATGATAGGGGGTCATGTTTTGGCGGGTTAATTTCTCGCATTGTATATAATAACATGGACTCCTACAACTGTCGGTCCTAAACAAAATTTCCAGTCTGCGGCATACACCATTAAAATATTTTGCGAAATACCCAGTGTCTGAGACTCCTAACACAAAACTGCTGGCAGGCAACAACAACAATCAAACAAACAAAAAACCCGAAAGACAGATCAGACACGTGTACAGAGGGATTAAAATAATGACAGGCTTGATTAATAGACGTACAGGCATGCCAGACGGACACCCGATATGCAGAAAGTAGACCCACAGGAAGGCATGCTGGTAGGCAGCAAGAAAGAGTGAGAGATAGAGAGACAAGGAAACAGGCAGGCAGACTGGCAGATGGAAAGAAATAAAAATGATACGATCAAAACACAAAAACCGCGAGAAATAAAATTCTAAGTAAAGAAACCCCTACATAACACCCGACAACTCAAGCCTGCTGTAAGCTACGGTAGATTTAGTCTTGCAGGTCCTGTTCACCTAACCGTTCTCTGAGGCAGTATTCCACATTGGTATAATATGGGCTTAAATCTTTTCTCACCTACGTGAGGCCTTCCGTTCCCCCTTCCCCTCCCCCAAATTGCGCGAGGCCCTATGCTAGCGCATGCTGTAAATCCACCCCTGGTATAAGGGCATAACAACACAGTAAGCTGTAAAACTGCTCCTCAGCAGGTAACAATCACGCAGGCAAGACTGGCGTGCCTGTACAGGAATGATGTAATCACGTGTGGTTTTCTGAGAGGCGGGGGAAATAAAGAATGCAAGGAAAGACATCACAACTAAAACAGTCCGTACAGAGTTCTAAGAAAACACACACATACACGACACTCCGTTTCTCACACACATACATACAGACAGACAGACACGCACACACATACACGCACGCAAACACACACACATATACATATTTATATATTTATATATATAAACTCACGGATGACAGGAGAAGAAAATTAAAGTTCTATAAAACAAAAATATTAAACCTGTGCGGAAGAGATCGACAGCATGGTAGTCACCAACCCCGCTGACGGAAACACATGGTAGTCACCAACCCCGCTGACGGAAACACATGGTAGTCACCAACCCCGCTGACGGAAACACAACTGTATCGCGATAATAGACGCTTGAGGCAGACTGCCAACTTTATGGCAAAAATGGATGTGCTTACATTCGAAAAAGTAAAGATGACAAAAAAATATAGTGTGAGAAGGCCGAGACATAATGGTGGAGTACGTGGGTTAAGTCAGTGAGGCGAGAGACAGATAGAAAGGAAAATAAAGGACAGAGACACCGAAATAATTGTAAGAAAGGACATAACAAGGCGAACCATACTGAACGTACTGGAAGTTAAACTAAGTTGTTGCTGAGATGGAGAAATAGGCAGAAGACACGAAGTGAAATATAAAAACAAATTTACATGAAGTGTCCGGACATGAACAAGACGGACATGAACAAGACGGACATGAACAAGACGGACATGAAGTGTCCGGACATGAACAAGACGGACATGAACAAGACGGACATGAACAAGACGGACATGAACAAGACGGACATGAACAAGACGGACATGAAGTGTCCGGACATGAACAAGATAAAGAAGACAAAGAAAAGACTTGAAAGGATGGCACAAGATAGAAATGCCTGGCGTGAGTTCGATGATAGCCTGTGCTCCCAAGGGGGTCGGAGCGTCCGCCTCGAATTCTAAAGGTACCGGGTTCGATTCCCAGTAGAAGGAATATAATTGATGGAAATGTTTTTCAGAACAGTGGTCCTAATGATGTCATACTACACCCCCCCCCCCCCCCCCCCCCCCCCCCCCCCCCCCCCCCCCCCCTGGCCCCCCCCCCCCCCCCCCCCCCCCAGGTCTCCAGGGTAGTGAGATCGGATGTCTAGCCTTCTCGGATGAAGGCGAAAAAATGGGAGGTCCCGTGTGTATGTTGCGCACGTTAAAAATTCCTCGGTAGTTGAAAATCGTAAAGAGTAGGCAACACGGTCGCTGCACTAACAAACATTAAAAAAAAAAAAATTCGAAACCTACCCACCACCAAAATATTTATAGAATGTGTGATTCCTACATACACACGTTAAGATTCTCGCCGATGATACGGAGTTCGTGCAGTGTGCCGAGATCCTCTTGTGTGATCTAAGGGAGGAGATAGGAGAACTGATGGAATTGTCCGTGTACAATGAATATAGGAGAACTGGTGGAATTGTCCGTGTACAATGAATATAGGAGAACTGGTGGAATTGTCCGTGTACAATGAATATAGGAGAACTGGTGGAATTGTCCGTGTACAATGAATATAGGAGAACTGGTGGAATTGTCCGTGTACAATGAATATAGGAGACTTACTTACTTACTTAGTCGTTCCCCTTCTACCGTGAGGTGTAGAGGTTTGGAAGAGAGAGCGCCAGACCATTCTATCAGCTGTCTTCTTCCTGGCCTGGTTCCATTCTAGTCCTCGGTCCTTCAAAGATTGTCTAATGTTGTCCTCCCAGCGAACTCTGGGTCGTCCTGGAGGTCTGGATCCCTGGCTCTTTGTTTCCCATGCTTGTCGTGGTAGCCGATCTCTCCCATTCTGCAGACATGGCCAAACCATCTTAGTTGGGACTGTTCTATTTGGGTCTGCAGCGGATGGGATTTCAGGCCTTGACGTATCGTCTGGTTGCGGACCATGTCTCTTCTTGTTACTTCAACCACTTTCCTCAGATACCTCATTTCTGAGGTTTGGATCTGGCTTTTGTGGGTTGTAGTCATTGCCCACGACTCGCATCCATATGTCAAAACTGGGACATAGGTGGAGCGGTATACAGCCATCTTCGTTTTCTTACCAACCTCTTTCTTGCTGAGGAATCCACGATTTATGGCCTGAAAAAGTCTCCCAGCCGCTGCTTTTCGAGTGGCCAACTCTTCTTGATGCCTCCCTTTCGGTCTATAATAGCTCCGAGATATTTAAAGTGGTCGACCTGCTCCAGGACCTGTTCTCCCAACTTAATCTGATGTTTTCTTTCTTCTCGTGATATCACCATGGATTTTGTTTTAGAGCTGCTTATGACCATCCCTCTCTTCTCAGCTCTTCCTTCCAGACTTGCAGGTTGGATTGGAGATGTGCCTCTGATTTAGCAATCAGGGCAACATCATCAGCAAATGCCAGCTCCGAAATATAGACCTGTCTCATCTTCCAGTACCCCACTGAATACTTTCTTGTTCTCTCCTTACATGCCTTGATGACATCGTCCATGAGGAGTATGAAAAGATAAGGTGACAGGATATCACCTTGTCTTACACCAGTGGTGGTCCTGAACTCTTCTGACTTATGGTTTGCTGTCCTCACATAATTTCTGCAAGACTTGTAGAAGCTCTGTATAGCATGAATCAGAGGTGCTGGAATATTCTTCCTTGCCAAACAGTCCCAAAGTTTGCTCCAGGGGACTCTGTCAACGCCTTTTCCAGATCTATGAAACAAAGATGGATCTCACTCTTATACTCAAGGGCCTTTTCACTCAGCTGTTTGAGTGTGAAGATTAGGTCTTGAGTACTTCGGTTTGCTCGGAATCCGCACTGGACCTCATCCAATTGTGGCTCAGCTAGGCGTCGGAGTCTCTGCTCTAGGATTCTAGAGTAGATTTTACCAGGGACACTGAGAAGGGATATGCCTCTATGGTTTCCACATTGTCGATTGTCAATTGTCACCCTTTTTGAAAATTGGTGTTATGAATATAGGAGAACTGATGGAATTGTCCGTGTACAATGAATATAGGAGAACTGGTGGAATTGTCCGTGTACAATGAATATAGGAGAACTAATGGAATTGTCCGTGTACAATGAATATAGGAGAACTGATGGAATTGTCCGTGTACAATGAATATAGGAGAACTGATGTAATTGTCCGTGTACAATGAATATAGAAGAACTGGTGGAATTGTCCGTGTACAATGAATATAGTCCGTAAAACCAAACCAACTCAAGTGGGTAGAAGGGTAATTATGAATTAATAATGGTATCTGAGAACCTGGCCTCTAGGTAACCAAGGTTACAATCATCATTGGTCTCCGTAAGAAGCCTGCGCCGAGCAGAGGTGGTTTCTGTTGCAATGTGTTTTAGGTGGTTTCTGTTGCAATGTGTTTTAGGTGGTTTCTGTTGCAATGTGTTTTATTTGGTGAGGGTGCCAAACTCATTGACAACCTCGCAAGAGTCACCTTTTACGACATACCTGCGGCAGCAACAGTCCTGTTGTTTCTTTGTCTCACCAGAGACCACCGGGTGGAGGCACGACCAGGGGATATACTTTAGCAATTCTAAAAGCCGAGAGAAAGCAACTTTTTGTGATACACTAATTATATATGTTTGTTATTGAACCATTAATAGCTGGCGCAGTATATCTGTAGTATTCGATTACGGACTACATCAAGTATTGATGAGTTTTTTTTTTTTTTTTTACAGGCCAAGCAGATAATTATATACTTCATTAACAACATGACAGGATTGTCGAATGGAATTGTGTTTGTACATCTTTTCTCACAGAATGCTGATAACGTGCCTATGTCACGAGGGGAAGACGGTGCTGTAGAATTTAGAATTTTTGGCCTGAAGGTGACTATTGAAGTCTGTACAAGTAAATGGGAGTTAAAGAGACCTGGCAAATTTGATTAGTTCGCTGCAGTGTTCATTGTCTTTCATATCTGTGCTCTGTTTGTTTCATTCTAAACCAAATTTCTAAAGTAGTTTCTCTCTTCTCTACTAATTAGATACTGTACCGAGTTTCTTTGTACACGGTCCATGTTTCTGCGCGCTCCGTTTCTCTAACTCGTGGCTTCTACGAGCACTTTAAAGTGTTATCTATGGCGATTTTATTTGTCTTTTCGCGTGGACGTTAAGCGTGGCCAAGAGGCGAACAGGTTTCGAAAAAAATAGACATTAAAACAATCAGCGATACTTGACTGAGCTAATACGATTTGGATGAAGATGTAGGCTTCTAACAGAGCCACTTTATATGGAAGGAAAGAAAGAAAGAAAAGCCTGAAAACAGAAAGACATGCTACGTATTATAATATTAATAATAAATTACCGAACAACAATGTGCAAAACACCGACTATGAAAGAAGCTGAGATGGGGGTAAAGAGAAGACAAGAAATGACAGAGTGATTAGGTAAGCTCAGAAGGTGAACAGATGATGTTTAGATTGTACCACGTCTTCATCTGGAAAGGGGGGAGGGAGAATGAGCCGCCGCGCCACTCAGCATGGCGAAACACCAAACAACCAGGCAATCGCCAATGGCAACGACAGCTGACTTAGCTCCATTCAGTAGCATTAGTTCACCCGCCAAGGAGCACAGACGAACCCAATACATTCTTATTATTGTTGTTTCCTTCACAAGCATGGTCACAGTGAAGCAGCTGGGCTCTTTGCAAGAAGAAATCTGCGCCAATGAATTGTGCGTTCTTGTGGTGATTTGAATTGTATTTTTTTTTCTCAGCGTGTTTGACATTACTGTTGCGAAAAGCACTACTAATGTCTCTGTATCTGTCCGCCCGTCTGCCACAAGTCACGCACATAACCGATTCTGATAGATTTTCTTATTTACGACCTTCACAAAAAATGTTGTTTACCAATGTTTCCTTTCCCTTCTGTGTTTGTCACATACACAAAACATAATTACTTCGTTGAAGGAAACATGCTGGGTGTGTATTTTTACCCTATGTATTTTCCCCTACTTTCTTCTTAAGCTTCAAGCATTTTTACCCGTTTCTAGGTATTTCAAATATTTTTATCTCCTTTGTACCCGCACATTTCTGAGTTTAAATGAATAATAGAATATTAAAAATACATATGTACGATGAAGGCACTCGTAAGAAATAAATAAGCAGAAGAACAGACAATAGAAGAACAACAGAAGTGATAAGCCTAACGAGGACACAAACCCAGGGCCATCCGAACGGCAATACGGCCTCGCAATAGTGACTAACCTACCTAAGTGCCTGCAACATACCTATTTATTTGTGTACTATTCGTTTAATGTTCACAGGTCTCTGGCTTCTCTTTAGTTATTTCCGAGTTTAACATGTTTTTAAAAGTCTAGAATACCGTTAAATGTTTCAATGCATAATTTATATACAAGTCATTAGGATGACTTTTTTTCTTCATCAACAAAAACAACCAATAAGGTACCGATTTTCACGGAAAAGAGAACTGGAAACAGGCATAAACGGGATAAAAGAAAGATCTTGAGATGATTGCACGGGACATAAAGATGCTTGCTATTTTATGTATTAGAACCATCACGCGTTCTAATATAACTAAAAGAATCAATTCAGGCTGAAAGATACGTGCTTGCTCAGATGGGGCAAGCACGCGCTTATAATTAAATACATAACAGCTGTTGATTCAAAGGTGGAGAGAGTTAATAATAACGGAAGGATGAATTTGAACAAACATTCCGGCACCTCTACTGGGCCTACTTGAGATAATTAAAAACGTTCACTACTAACTTCCTATTTCTAACCGTGTCTCAGTGTCTACATAATTTTCCTCCTCAGTCTTGTTTCAGTGTTTCCACTCAGACTTGTTCTAGTATCTCTCAAGACTAAATCTTACGCAGTTCCTTTGTAGTTCTGTCCGACAGGGTTCCTCGCTTCCTTTTCTGAACTAAGAAGAACCTACGCGGGTACACCCAATCTAAGAACTCAGCACGGTTGGAGTAATCTACCTCTTATCTTAGGCCATTCCCCGTCCCCAGCACCCGAACCTTTTCTCAGCAGAGTGCTACCACATGACATAACGAACACAGCAGATCAATTTGGACAAGTTCATAGACAAAAAACTAAACAAAAATTATATTCACTCCCTAGTCACATGTTTATGCAATTCAAGTTCTCTTTCTCTTACATTCGATACTTTCTTTTAACTTCTATTTTCATCACTTCTATTTTTCGTCGAGTTTTTATACCTCGTCTGGTTATCTCAGGTTTGGTTCTTCTTTTTTATTTAGTTTCTGTTTCTTTTCTTTTTTAAACGAGGGATTTCAGACCAGAATTTACCAGAGACAACAATATCCATCTTCTGTTATTTATAATCTTTTTTCCCCCCAACTGTTAAGTTACACATGTATGAGCGTCCTATTCACAGATACCGTACGTCGTTCGCCTCACTACAAAATTCCAGGTTCGAATTCGGGCATCGTCATGTCAGAGTCTTCCTAGCTGTAAATGAGTACCTAAATCTCCTCGAGCCAGGGAAGACAAAGTTAGTAAAGAAGGGAACAGGTCACCCCACCTCATAAATCGGGGCCTAGTATTGTGAAGTCTCTAACACTTCACTCCTATACAGCAATATTTGCTATGGGACTACCTTTTACCGGCATGCATTTACTTCCAACTTTCTACCATGTACTGTTTCCGTCTGTCTTACCCTGGATGAAGGCATGAAGTCCCAACGCAGGCTGTTCGTTGCCCCCGATCTTACTTCTTCTTCTTGTTAAACTAGGGTTGCTGAGCTTCTCGTCCTTTGACAGCCGATACCAAGTTGAAGACTCGGTATTATCTACACTGTAGATCTAGACTTTTCCTTGTGGCTTTTCTGCCATTCCGAAACGCGCTGAGTTGAAGTCACGAGCTCCAGTTTCTCCAGCTTGGTTTGTATTTAAAGGATGGTCACATCTGGTCCCAAGGTAGAGTAAGAAGTACGTGGCATACTGTGCATTCCCCACCATCCAAGGGGGCTCTCCAACTAAGCAGAGCTAAAATACTGTACTCTGGTTCTGGGCTCTCCCAAGGAATTGTCACGTCCTGCACAGAGCCACTTGTCAGCTTCCCCTGCCTATCACTGGGTACACAATGTGATCCTTCTGCATGCAGTCAACCAAGTCAAAGCCAAAGAATTACGCCTGGGGCACAAGTGACTTCTCCAAGCGTAGTGTGCAATGCTGGGTTCTCACCAAGTTTCACCACAGGGGAAATCCTTGAAAACTGCTCTACATGACCTATATTCTCACCGTTTCATACATACATTTTTTTTGCCCCAGGTAAACTATGCCATCACGGAAATAAACCTGCTGGGGGAAACTGACAAGGTCTTGACAGACCTGATAGTCAAATTTATTTACGTTAGCTTTCAACGTGTTTATGGGTCCACCTCGCTGCATGATGGGAAAGTTTCTCATGACGTCACGTGTGCTCATTTATACGCGAGATGTGCCGGTACGCGTATGCCAGCTAGAATTTATCGGGTGGGGAAAGTAGGAGGGGAAGATATACAGACGCCACTTTAATTGTAACGTGCACAGATTAAGAAACAAGGAGAGAATGCAGTAACGCTGTCTATTAGGTAGAATGATCTGGAAATGGGGTGGGGGTGGGTTTAAGAAGGATGGGGTAAGTGTCAAATGGCAAAAGTGAGCGAGTAATGTGTACCCATTCATTCATTTTCCTGAATGCTCATTATGGTGGGTGACCTGTTCCCTTCCTTACTGACTTTGCCTTCCATAACTAAAGATGAGATTTACGCACCCATTTACAGCTGGTTAGACTCTGGCATGATGATGCCAGATTTCGAATCCGGAACCAAGTAATTTTGTAGTGCGAGGTAGGTGCCTTCAGGGTTGCCAGATGAAATATGTGATAACTGAAAAAAAAAGCCAAACACCGTCACACAAAAAAGCTAATAAGTAAATCCAAATAGTAAAAAAAAAAAAAAAAAGAAGCCAGATTTGTGGAATTTGGCGTCAAAAAAGCCAAATTGGCAACCCTGGGTGCCTTATGCTTTTCCTTTATGCTCCTTTTCTAAGCAAAGCTGCCGGATGTGAAACATGGTAGCATCATGCTCAAGGTTAACCTGTCGTAAATGGGTGCCTGACTCTGCTCTTGAGTTAGAGAAGGAAAAAAGGCAGTGAGGAAAGGAACCGGTCAACGCACTTCATACAGCTGAGACTTGGAACGGTGAAGTGTCTAACAGTATCTGATATGGAACTCCCGTCACCTGCAGCGACTTGGAGTGAAATGAAGGTAAACGAGCAATATGGAGCATCGGGAGGTCACATGAATCAAGGGGACATAACTAAAACAAACACTCAAGCCGTGCAGAATAGCCCTAAGTTAATGTCCTTGGATAACAACCGAAGACGGATGAACGCCTTGCCCACCATGTTTTCCTGTCATTAAATCCTTGAAAGTCAACGCGCTGAAATATCAATTACCGCTGTTCGTTAGAAACATGTTGACTATAAAGACAAAGTATAAAAAAAATCTTGAAAATGACAGTTATCTCTAGTAAAAGAAACAGAGAGACACAGAGAGAGAGAGAAGAGGAGAGGGTTAATAAGAAAGAGAGAGAGAGAGAGAACGAAAGAGATGGAGATAAGGCTAATGAGAGAGGGAGAGATGGAGACAGAGTCAATGCGAGAGAGGGAGGGAGAAAGGGAACGTGCGAGAGAAGCACAGAAACACAGATAGAAAAAGGGAGATACAAATAGAGATAACGAGACGATAAGAATTTCTGAAGTATGGCATATTAAATATTAAAATGAAACAAGAAAATAAACACACACACACACACACACACACACACAAGCGAACAACGTAACAGCGTGACAATGAAGATGACGTTGCTTATAACTTGGGCAACAATAAACACAAACACAACAACGACCACTGACAGATGAAGACAATAATGCAGTACTCACTGGACCTGGTCGGGTACTTGAACACAACTGCCCCGTTGTGCCCCTCAGAATGAATACCCTCGTAGAGATCCTTATAATCATCGAACGGCGACCTGTGATCCATCAATGGCGAAGACCAAAGTTCCTCGACTATGTCATCGAATGTTTCAAACACCTCGTCCAGCTCTTCCATTGTCTTATTTTGACATTAATTGTTTTCTGTTTTCTACCTCTCTACTGTCTCTCTCTCTCGAGATCTAATCTCCCTCCCTCCTTTCTTGATGTCACCCGCCGCTCATTTAGGAGCTGTATTCTCTTATGAATTCTTACACTCCTCTTTTTCCGTCTTCGAGGCCTTCCTGTGTCCACCTGATGTACTATACTTTAAAGCTAAATCATGCATAATGCTAACCACGTTATGGCACCAGGAAAAGGCCGAACTGGTTCTTCAAAATAGTAAGATGCCATCTTCAGTCACGTGATTGTTATAAACAATCCACACATGGTTCTAACATTTTCCTATATAATTAGCAATTAACATGTGTGCTCCAGAAGTCACCCGTTTCTTATAGGCTTTTCCGTACAAGCTGAATACATTCGAGAACAAATGTCTTAGAAAACTCATGAACATCAGTTGGAAAGAATTCAAGACTAATCGACAAATAAGAGAAGACTCTAGGCAGAAATATGTCTCCGACTATATAAGGAAAAGACGATGGTCTTATATCGGTCATGTCCTACGAATGCAAAACAGAATACCACTACAGGCGCTCACTTGGGTTCCTGAGGGTAAGAGGAAAAAAGGAAGACCAAAAGAAACACTCAGAAGAACAATAATAAGAGAAGGAAGAACGTTGGGCCTAAATAATGTGCAAGAGCTAAGAGGAGTGGCGTCACAACGAACAACCTGGAGAGCACTGGTTTCTGCCTTATGCGCCGTGTTTGGTGCTTAAAGAATTTATTATTATTATTATTATTATTTTCCGTACTGCACCGTCAAACTAAATCCGGAAAGCTTTGAAATATGTCATCATATTCCTGGGCATGTTAATGACGCAAGTTGGAAGATGCATCTCGGAGGTGTAGCGTACAATTATCCAAACAAAGCCACCGTTCCATGAAATGTGAAGTATTTTCCGCAACAAATCTTTATCAAGGGAAGTTAGACACGGCGTTCTTCAGTGTTACATACTGTCAATCCTGACATATGGAAGCGAGCCATGGACAATCATTTACCAAGCTAGAAGTGCCTGAAGCCTACGTATATGTAGTTTTACGGAAGAATGCTAAGTATGCCTAGAACAGCCAATAAGCGAACGACGATGTTCTGAAACCAAAGTATGCGTGCAAACGAAGTTATTTACTCATATTTGAAGGATGCTACGAACCTTCTTTTGGGCATGTTTTGATAAAGGGACAACTAAAATATCACGTGACCAACAGGTAAGACTGTGGGACCAACAAAAAACGGAGGGAGAAATACTGACCAATTTTGACATCGTGGCCTGGAAGGAAGTCAAGAACAGAAATGGCAAACAGTACTGGACAGAAATAATCACTTACGCCACCCAACATGGTACTTGAAGATGAAGACTAGATGTTACAACCTCCAAACATTCCAAACACTTAACATGGACAGTTTGACAATCTAAGACTAGATGTTACAACCTCCAAACATTCCAAACACTTAACATGGACAGTTTGACAATCTAAGACTAGATGTTACAACCTCCAAACATTCCAAACACTTAACATGGACAGTTTGACAATCTAAGACTAGATGTTACAACCTCCAAACATTCCAAACACTTAACATGGACAGTTTGACAATCTAAGACTAGATGTTACAACCTCCAAACATTCCAAACACTTAACATGGACAGTTTGACAATCTAAGACTAGATGTTACAACCTCCAAACATTCTAAACACTTAACATGGACAGTTTGACAATCTAAGACTAGATGTTACAACCTCCAAACATTCTAAACACTTAACATGGACAGTTTGACAATCTAAGACTAGATGTTACAACCTCCAAACATTCCAAACACTTAACATGGACAGTTTGACAATCTATCAGCCACGATGCCAACCATAACAGCACATTACATATGACGTTCTCTTTGAAATTATATAAATCTACGCTCAATTCTAGTATTGAATCATTCAATTTGAAACAAGATATCATAAAAGCTAGCGCAGTGACTTACCAACCATCATAACCACTACTCAAACATCCGAATATCAGCAAGAAAACTAAATGTCGAAAATAACGAAAGAAGTATGTAAGGTCACAGGAACTCGCTATCCGGCAGAGTTGATTATTAAAGATATTCAATAAGAGCTAATGAGAGTAAAGAACATGAATTATTACAGCAGATAGAACAAACACGTTCATCATACAGCGATAACAACGGGAAAAAAGGCAAGAGGAACTCACTTTTCAGTAACTTTTAAAAGATGCCAGTAGATATAACTAAAAGATTTTTGATTTTTTTTAAAGGGTGGGGTGCCTTTAAGAGAATGAGGAAGACACCATCGATAGTCTCTGTTAGAATAGACTCTTAGAAATAACTTTTCTCATCAAACGTTGTTCACCTTAATCAAATAACTCACTCTTCTCATAACACGCCATTCACCTTAATCAAATAACTCACTCTCCTTATTAAACACAATTCATTTTAATCAAATAAGTCACTCTACTCATAACACATCATTCATCTTAATCAAATAACTCACTCTTTTAACAAAACATCAACCACCTCAATCAAGTAACCCACTCTTCTAACATAACGTCAATCACCTCAATCAAATAAACTCACTCTTTTCACAAAAGCCAATCACCTTAATCAAACATCCCACTCTTCTAACAAGACGTCAATCACGGTACTCAAATAACTCACTCTTCTCATTAAAAAAAGTCATTCATCTTAATCACATAACTCACTTTTCTCATAAAACGCCATTCACCTTCAATCAAGTGCTCCGTGTATAAACTCATGGAATATCATCATCATAAACAAGAACAAGAACAACAACAACAACAAACAAACAAAACGATAGACTTTCATAACTGGATGCCTGCATAGAATAGCAGGCTTGATGTAGTGCGACAAGGTTATCAATGTGGAACTGATAACAAGGTCACCAATGTGGAACTGATGACAAGGTCACCAATGTGGAACTGATGACAAGGTCACCAATGTGGAATTGATGACAAGAACCAGGCAAGTGCCACTAGAACAAGGGACAAAAAGAATACGATGGTGAAGTATAGGACACACATTGCAGAAACATGCTGATAGCATTACAAGGCATTCCTTGTTCTGGAATCCCCCCCGTTTGGTAAGTGAGGCAAAGATAGATAACTGTGGTAAAATGCACCGTTTTAACCCCCCAGCTCAAATTATAATGATAATACTGTATTTGATTTTTGTTCCAATACGCCAAAATAGATTCTCTACACATCCCGCCACCATTTCCCTACCCTGCTCATATTTCTCAAAAGTCAAATTCTAGTGACGTAAAGTTACCGTTTATAACCCGCTACTATAAACATTTGAAAATTGACAAGGACGATAAAATCTAATGCAAAATATTGGACACTCCTTAAATATTTTTTAACGTATTCTAAGAATCTATTATTAGTTACAACATGCGACAGTTGTCGTTAGACGTCGTTTTTTCAGAACGTCGCATTTTCAAAAAACGCCAGCGAGCGGCTTGCGATTTGAGACTATTAACGCCACGCGATGGTACCCATCCCTATTACCAAAGGCTTTTTCGTTATTCCGTACTAATTTTTAAATATAACATAAAACCGTTTTGGCAGTCGGCCAACACGTGTGTCGTTCAAAAAAAGACGGGTGATAGAGAGAAGACGGGGGGGGGGGGGGGGGGGGGGGATGGGGTGGGGGGGGGGGGGGGGGGGGGGGGGGGGGGGAGGGTGGGGGGGGGGGGGGGGGGGGGGGGGGGGGGGGGTGGGGGGTTAGCATGGAAAAAGTCTAAACCGACTTGGGTATTTTCAAACTGAAACTAACGAACCAAATGAGTGCAGGGGAGCGACATGGTCTAAAGAAAGACAGAAAACGTAGATAAAGTATTGCATTCTATAGAAAGATGAATAAAAAGGAAAGGACAGAATGGAATTAAAAACGATAATGTTGTTTATTCAATACTATACTATTTCCTATGAAAACGTATCTAGACTTAGAGTAAAAGTATATTGTTCAGAATAACTAAAGAGAAAAGTACCAAGATGAAAACTTAGATAAAATCGTAGATGAAAATATACTGGCTAAATAAAGGACATTAGCCTGATTAATAATCACTTTTCATTTTTTAAATCGCTTCACAAGTGACTGAGTTATTGCATAAAATAAAAATTGACAACAGATATACGGACACACTGATATCCCAGCTCAATTTAAAAGTAACATTTTTCTAGTCACGTGGGTTGGAAACAAGTCAAATTGGCTTGCCTCATTTTGATAGGCACTCCTAGTGATGAAGGGAGAGAAAACTTTGAAGTTTTGCCAGCCTAAAGCGACACATAGTCTAACTAGTAATATTAGAATCAGACTGACGAACTTATTGATAACTTACTTACTTAGTCGTTCCTCTTCTACCGTGAGGTGTAGAGGTTTGGAAGAGAGAGCGCCAGACTATTCTATCAGCTGTCTTCCTCCTGGCCTGGCTCCATTCTAGTCCTCGGTCCTTCAAAGATTGTCTAATGTTGTCCTCCCAGCGGACTCTGGGTCGTCCTGGAGGTCTGGATCCCTGGCTCTTTGTTTCCCATGCTTGTCGTGGTAGCCGATCTTCTCCCATTCTGCAGACATGGCCAAACCATCTTAGTTGGGACTGTACTTATTGATAAACGTACATAAATGTTTGGGATTTTTTTTTAAAAGAGTCAAATCGGTGAAGTTTAAACTGATTGGCTAATGTTAGTATAGACATAGAGGGAATAAAACTAGCGCTTCTGCTACGCAGGGTGCCACTTGATAAAAATTTCCTACAAGCAAGGTTCAAAGCAAAGCAATTAATGACCAAATTGCCTTTGCGTCTGAAGCAGCAGCTATCTAAAAGTGACCCATTGATAGCCTGTTAACCTTTAACACATTGTGTGATTTATTTCATTGATTGTGGTAAGATGAATAACCTTTTTTAATACATTATTAGATGTAGAGACCAACCCAGATAGGGCGCCATAACATTGTGTGTGTACAACATATGCCTTTGTGGAAGATTGCGACATACTAGGCATGTCTAAGCAGACTTAGGAAGCAAATCAAAATAAATTTGAGTTGAATAATATCATACATTATTTGGACTGCAAGACCAGAAAGTCACTGGCAGGCCTATTGTTATATTAACTCTGGAGAAAAAGAAAAGATTGTATTCCAGCTGAAGATGATGTATAGGGACAGGGGCGTTGAGACTATGTGGAAAAGAAGATACCCACTGTTTATGAAGAAGTCACAGTAAAGATAAAGACTGTAGCTAATTTAGTTAGCTCTTTTGTCTGATCACAATACCTGTTTAATGATGTTAAATTGGTAGTGGTGGAGATCATTAACTAGAGACTTAGGGAGGCTTGTGTTACGTGCAGTCTTTGATATCTTACAATATTATACATTGGTATACTTGTTATGTTCGCAAATATTTTGTAAACAAAATAGTGCTTAAGGGAAAATCATTATTGAGTTACTTCCCTTGAAAGTTGTGCCGTCTCTTCGATCGAACTCCGCGGATGAATCCATTTTTCTGCGATTTATTCTTCGTTTGGGTAGTAATAGATTGTTCTTGCTTCAGAATATCTATGGCCTGAATTTATGTGTATTGTTTGTCTGAGTAGGACGAGTCTGTCTTATATCTGTATATCTTTACATATCTAAGTCGAACTATATGTTCTGTTGTCTCTAGAGAGGTCAAAGGCTATTCGGCGGATGTGTCGCTAGAGAGTGGTGTGATTTGGCTTCGTCCCGATAGGGACTGTGTTTTCTATGTCGGCTTGTCGCCGGGGAAAAAGTGATCTCAGTATTGGTGGGGAAAGTGATAGTCGTCTAGACCTATCGTGTATGCTTTGCCCCAGTGTTTATTCGTATTGCCAAGGAATGGCATTTTCATATTTCTGATACCAAGGTAATAATAGACACTCTTATGAACTCTCGTACGAAGCCACCATTTTCGATAGGTACGATTTGAATGTCTAAGAGAATATATTTGACTCGATGAAAACGACTTCGATTCCTAGCAGCACTATATCCTGTAGAATGCAGTCAATTGTTCATGATCAAATCTACAGAGCAATGAAATGTTTTATGAATGACTAACTTTAGGACAGATTCATTATCTGTATCCAAACGTGAGTGACAGCTCACGAGTGAAGCCATCTTGGAACCAAAACATGTAGTGACTTTCAAGAAGAGAAAAGGGATGCCCGTATTATCGCTGTTTAGTCCAGAGATCACTGCTACACATGAGAACCCGTTATTAGCGGTTCAATATTATTATATGGAAAAATATGTGCTGAACATTATGTTGAAGAATCGTCGCTAAACGAGATTAGGTTTAGAAGCCATCTGAAATATTGTTTATAAGCTGACGTGCTCAGTCAGTGAAGTCAGATGATATATATGTATGGGCGATACTGAGTGCTTGGCTACTGACAGTCCATTATACAATTATTCTACATGAGTGCCCATGTAACATTGCAAGACCATTTATCCACTGTACTATGATGTATTATGGCAACCTGTGATTTGTCACTATCTGTGCTGTCGAGTGTGTACGTCCAATTAAACTTTAGAAAAGGTACACAGTCGTTGGTTTATAGGCGACGTCTTCCCGCTAGGTGTAGTGTTCTGGTGCACTTTATCAACTTGTGGACCAGCTTTCTGGGTTTGACCTCGCAGAAGTTCAGAAGTCAACAGATTACCGATACCAGACCGTTTCCTGTGGCTGATACGACACACTTGCAGTATTGGTTTGCTCTTTGTCAACACTTCGTCACGTGACCTGTCAAGTGAATGCAGTATGTTGGTCAGCGTTGTTGACATTTTTACATTAGACATTACAGAGTTTCACAGAACAGTTGGATCAATTCTTGTCAATATTAACAGGAAGACAGTATTAGTGAACTAAGAAGTCCTATTTTCATCGATGGATCTTCTTGTTTTCTGTATATGAACTTTAATATTTAAGGCCAGAATGTTTAATTGAATAAAGTGGCGGTTTGTTTATTTTCATAAAAATAACTTTGCCATTACTGTAAAACTGAGCCTATTTTGCAACACATACTATCATACACATAATTTATATATATATTTATGTTTACATGTTATTTGTTTGTATAGTATGTTAGTTTCTATGTCAGCGGGTTGTGTTTAAGGTTGGGCGGCGTCCTCACAACAGAATATCCCACGTCATAGAGGGTCCGTTGTGGGCGTTTTCTATAGGTGCAATTTTCTTGATTGAAAATTTGCTGCGACAACTGTTGCTTTTGTGTTAGCTGTGAAGTCTGTAATTATTGTTATTTTTGTAATATTTCTTTGTTCTTTAGTTTTGTTTTGATTTGTTTGTAATTTGTTGGTCTAACCTTTTCTATCTTTCAGTTCTATTCACAATTTATATTCATATATTGTGACGTCATTTGTGTTGTTATTCTTTGCAGATTCAGTGATTATTTTCATTGATTTCCCTATTTGATTTATTTTGATTTCTGCAAACGTTCTTGTATTGTCAGTCCTATTTGTACTTTATGTATTCTGTTGGTTGACATATGTTTTATATAGGTATATTTCATAAGACACAATTGCCTGTGCACTGCACTTGGATTATGGTATAAACCAGTACCTGATTATTATTACTATTATACAAGACCTTATTAAAGGCTTGTGACCCACAGATATTGGGATAGTATACTGATTAATCAAGTCATTGAGAACTTGTGGTATTATTATTGGTTCAGGTGATTAGTATTATTGTTAGACATCATGTCTACATTAGAATACTTCATTACACAAGGGAAAGCCCTTGATAAGACTGGTCAACAATTAGAACAATGGGCTGTTGCTCAATATGACAAAGCATTAGCTGCAGAAGAGAGAAGAGCTATGGCAGAAGAGAAAAGATTAGAAAGAGAAGCTGAGGCTGCTGCTGAACAAAAGAAATTGCAGATGCAGGTGGAGGAAAGGAGATTTGAAGCTGAACAAAAAAAATTAGAAAGAGAAGCTGCAGCTGAACAAAAAAAATTAGAAAGAGAAGCTGCTGCGGAACAAAAAAGATTAGACAGTGAAGCTGAACAAAAAAAATTAGAAAGAGAAGCTGCTGCGGAACAAAAAAGATTAGACAGGGAGGCTGAACAAAAAAGATTAGATGCTGAAGAGAAAAAAGCAATAAGAGAACATGAATTTGAGTTAGAGAAATTGAGATTGACAATTATGAGTAATGTTAATCAGGCATCTAGTGGTAATGGTAAACCTTCTACTTACAAGGTTAAGGTTCCACCGTTCAATCAGTCCAGTGACGATATTACATTCTGGCTGGATAGATTTGAACGTTCTTGTCGTACACATAATGTGGATAAATCACAATACGCTAATCAATTATCAGAAAACTTGAAAGGTGAATCTTTGACTAGATTATGCCTTGTAGGAGAAGCAGATAAGGATAATTATGATGTCATTAGGGCGGCTTTGATAAAAAAAATATCAGCTAAGTGAGGAAGGCTATCGCCTTTTATTTAAAACGATGGTGCCTGAGACGGGTGTAGAATTCTCAGAATTCACTGCAAAGGCACGTCTCACAGTTGATCGTTGGATTGAGCTTTCCAAAACAGAAAAAACGTATGAAGGACTTATGGATTTGTTGCTCAGAGATAAGATTATGTCATGTGTGAACAAACCTTTCCCTTGAATTTATACATGAGCGTAAACCCAAATCTCTAAAAGAAATGGAAGAATATTGTTCCCAATATGTCACTGCACACCCCGACGTGACTTTTGGCAACACTAAGATTAAGGAGAGTATGCCAGTTGCTTCAGCAACACCATACAATCCCAATTATTCACACAGATTTCAGGGACCTCAAAACAGATTTGATAAAAAAGGTAACCATAATAGTTATCAAAACCAAGGTAACCAATCATTTCAGGGTTCTTCTTCAAAGAACTGGAGACGAGCTGATAGCTCTCGACACAGGGGTGGTCATAATTATAGGAATTTCCGTAGAGGAAGTAATTATAGAAACTATCAGGGTTATCCGTCTTGGAGTCAACAAGATCATAATTACAGAGATACTCATTATAATGAATATGATAATGGTAACCAAGGGAACTATGACTCAAACCCAAATAGGGGTTACAATAGAGGTAACAATAACTACAGAGGTGATAATAACCGAGGTAGATCTCAATACAAAAGACATAAACCACATTTTCAGGCAAACTCTGCACAACAAGAGTCCAATGAAGCCTATAAACAGAGTAAAGATAATAATGATGCTAGTAATATGGCATGTGCCGCTTTTGATTTTGGGAGAGCATCTCAGTGCCCCCAATGCAAAACGCTATTTGAGCCAACCACAGTGTCTACTTTAAGCTGTGGCCATCCTCTTCCTGCTCTTCCGGCATCAGTCGCGCATGATGGAAGAGGTTCTCTTGTCTTACATAAGGGTTTAGTGAATAACAATCCAGTCTCTGTGCTATTTGATTCTGGATGCACCACAATTGGTGTTAGGCAGTCACTCGTAGATCCTTCCCGTGCCACTGGACAAGTAGTCAATTGTGTAACATTTGGCGGCACATTAGAGAAATACTCTACTGCTATCATTAGGATTGCTACTCCTTTCTTTACAGGAGATGTACACGCATGTCGTCTTCCGAATCCGATCGCTGACCTCATCATCGGTCGCATTCATGGAGTCAAGGAATGCACTCCGCAACAAATTGCCACTTGGGAAGGGCGAAACATGCAGATTGCTAACGCTGTAGTCACTAGAGCTCAGGCTCTTAATATGCCTCAAACTTCATCTATTGAAGATAATGAAGTGCATAACCAAGATGATCCCTTGGTAATTTCTCGTGACTCGTTTATAAAACAGCAAGAAGATGATCCCACTCTGAAGAAATTCTTCATTCTTGCAACTAAAGGTGATCCGGATAAGGACACAAGTCGTAAATCGTGGATTACAAAGAAGAATGGCGTACTTGTACGTATGGTTCAAGACTCCATTACGTCAAGTCATTCTCAAATCCTGGTTCCCAAGAATTTGAGAGTTAAAATTTTGCAGCACGCTCACGACTCTCAGTGTGCTGGACACATGGGTTTTTCCCGTACTAAGTCAAGAGTCCTTGCGGCTTTCTTTTGGCCATTGGTAAACAAGGACATACGGATTTATTGTCGATCTTGTAAAGTATGTCAGGAAGTTAAATCTAAAGGTCCACGGCATGCTGCACCCATTCAGGCGGCGGACATTCCTATTCGGCCGTTTCAAAAAATGGCCATAGACATTATTGGTCATTTAAGATCAAGTCTGCCAGAGGACATCAGTTTATCTTGACGTGTGTTGATATGTGCACACGTTGGCCAGAGGCTATTCCTCTGAAGAGCATTACTACTGCTGATATTGCAGATGCTCTTTGGCTTATATTTTCTCGTCTGGGGTTCCCCGGAGAGATATTGTCAGACCATGGCACCCAACTAATATCAGATACCATGTCTCAAGTAATGTCTACCCCGCAGATAGATAGATCTTTAAGTAGTATCTACCATCCAATGTCTAATGGTATGGTCGAACGCCTTAATAGAACACTTAAAAACTTACTGGGGAAGATAACTGAGGATCATCCTCAAGACTGGGACAGAGTTTTACCTGCGGCCCTCTTCGCTTACAGAGAGGTACCCATGAACATACAGGATTTTCTCCCTTTGAACTCGTCTTTGGCGCGCGTCCGCGTGGCCCTATGTCGTTGCTTCACGATCTCGTTACATCTGACAATATTGACGATGACACAAAGTCATCCTACGAATATGTCATCGCGTTGAGACAAAAGATTATCGAAGCATGCAAATTAGCAACTTCTTCTTCTGAATTTGCGAAACAGAAGGCTAGGCAATTTGCCAATAAGAAGAGATGCTTACGACAACTTTGTCCTGGTGACAAAGCATTTGTATTACCACCTTGTAGGGAAAACAGATTACTTATTTCTTGGAAAGGTCCGTACGATATAATATCGAAAATTTCCGATGTCGACTATATTGTCGATATTGATGGGAAGCATAAAACCTTCCACATCAATATGCTTACTGAATTCCATGAACGTACGGATTATTTGCAACCCATTTTCCAAGCAACGGACAATTCTCCAGTACCACATGGTCATTACTCATCACTGTCCGTGATACAGGATGAGGAAACAAGTTTTTCAGATGTAAATCTTCCTCTTCCAATGATCCCACTTCATTCCAGTGAATCATGGAAGAACGTACTGTCTCTCCTGATTTGTCTCTAGGAGAACAGCGACAAGTTTCAACTATGTTGCAAACATTTCAGGATGTACTCACTGACATCCCTGGACAAACGCATGTCATTGAACATGACATTGTTCTAACTGACCATACTCCTATTAGGATTAGACCTTATCCTATACCTATACATTTTCAAGCACAGGTCGAGAAAGAGTTGGATGAGATGATAGATTTGAAAATAATCGAACCATCCACCTCTGCATATTCTTCGCCGATGGTTATTGTTCGTAAAAAGGACAATAACATACGTCTTTGCGTTGACTATCGAAAATTGAATCAAGTAACGAAGTTCGATGCCGAACCTATGCCTTTACTGGAAGAGCTACTTACTCGACTCTCCAAATCTCATTTTTTCACTAAACTTGATTTGTCTAAAGGATATTGGCAAGTTCCTTTATCTGAACGCGCCAACCCTCTCACGGCTTTTTCAACACCTAGAGGTTTGTTCCAATGGAATTTTATGCCTTTCGGTCTTATGAACGCACCAGCTACATTCGTACGCATGATGCGCCGAATCCTATCTTATCGGTCAGATGTCATTGCATAACTAGACGACATCTGTCTTTTCAGCGATACTTGGGAAGATCACTATTCAGGGTTAGATGAATTGCTGTCTACTTTGCGTGAGCACAACCTGACAGCGAAACCCTCTAAAGCCTATATTGGTTTTAGCGAAATTTCTTTCCTAGGCCACCGAGTTGGTCATGGTTTCCTAAAGACAGAGGACCATAATACTAGTAAGATACTTAACATCTCAATCCCTAAGACTAAAAAACAGGTGAGAAGTCTGTTAGGTCTTATTCAAGTTTATGGCAGATTCATTCAGAATCTATCCTCTATCATGGCACCTCTCTCAACACTTCTAAAGAAAGGTTCGCCTAATGTGGTCCACTGGTCTCAGGAATGCCAATGCTCTCTGGATAAGATTAAAACACTGTTTTCAACACCACCTATTTGGTGCTACCCACTAAAGATAAGACATTCGTTCTTCGTAGTGACGCTTCATCCACTGGGATTGGAGCGGCACTAATGCAAGAGTACTCTGGAACTCTGCATCCTGTAATGTATATTTCCAGAAAACTTAATGCGGCAGAAAGGAATTATTCGGTTTTAGACCGTGAGCTATTAGCTATGGTTTGGTCGATCCTCAAACTACAGAGATTCCTTCTAGGCGCACATTTCATAGTAGAAACCGACCAAAAAGCTCTTACTGCTATACAGAGTAAGAATTTGAAGAGCTCGAGGTCTACTCGATATGCAATTGCTCTTCAACCTTTTCATTTCTCTGTGCGAGCTATTCGTGGATCAGATAATTTGATGGCAGACATTCTGTCAAGATGCCCACATGATTCCACATAACTATTAGGGCTTAGACTTCTTGATATGTCTAGTTCTATAGTAGTTCCTTTTCTATATCATGATAGATACACATTTGTAATTTAATAATATAATGATTGTATCACTACATAGCGGTTCATTGATGTTTATTCACCGCTGTGCTTTGATGATTTTTTCTTCATAAATCATAAATTTAAGATATCTAATACGAAATGCTGATATGAATTTTTTAGGCATTGTGTAATTGCCAGAATTGTATTATACTTTGATGACACCTTCCTGGAAAAATATACTTGTAGAGAAATAATTTCTCTCAGTTTATGAGACACATTCTCACCAGTCGCTCCATAAGTCGACTTAGCCTCATATTAGGCGTTATAGGTATTCCTGATATTTTCATCTGCGCATTATTCATGCGTTGTGAGCCTATTGTACGTTGCTCCTGGATGTATTTCAAAAAAAAAAAAATGTTCCATTTTTTTTTTCCCGGGAGGTGTGGTAAGACTGTTACGTGCAGTCTTTGATATCTTACAATATTATACATTGGTGGTGGAAACAGCGATAGATTGATCAATTTGTTGTTGCCCTAAGACGCCACTAGGCGTACTGGCCACATACTGCTTTGCCGGTTGATGGCTAAGGATGGAAGAAGAAGAAGAAGAAGAAGATACTTGTTATGTTCGCAAATATTTTGTAAACAAAATAGTGCTTAAGGGAAAATCATTATTGAGTTACTTCCCTTGAAAGTTGTGCCGTCTCTTCGATCAAACTCCGCGGAGGAATCCATATTTCTGCGATGTATTCTTCGTTTGGGTAGATAATAAGATTGTTCTTGCTTCATGAATATCTAATGGCCTGGAATTTATGTGTATTGTTTGGTCTGAGTAGGACGGAGTCTGTCTTCATATCTGTAAATCTTTCACATATCTAAGTCGAACTATATGTTCTGTTGTCTCTAGAGAGGTCAAAGGCTATTCGGCGGATGTGTCGCTAGAGTGTGGTGTGATTTGGCTTCGTCCCGATAGGGCCCGTGTTTTCTCTGTCGGCTTGTCGCCGGGAAACAGTGATCTCAGTATTCGTGGGGAACGCGATAGTCGTCTAGACCTATCGTGTATGCTTTGCCCCAGTGGTTATTCTTAAATGCCAATGGAATTGTCAATTTGTCATATTTTTTAAACAGGACATGTAAAAAATAGACCACTCTTCATGAAACTCTCGTACGAAGCACACCATTTTCGATAGGTACGATTTGAATGTCTAAGAGAATATATTTGACTCGATGAAAACGACTTCGATTCCTAGCAGCACTATATTCTGTAGAATGAAGTCAATTGTTCATGATCAAATCTACAGAGCAATGAAATGTTTTATGAATGACTAACTTTAGGACAAATTCATTATCTGTATCCAAACGTGAGTGACAGCTCACGAGTGAAGCCATCTTGGAACCAAACATGTAGTGACTTTCAAGAAGAGAAAAGGGATGCCCGTATTATCGCTTGTTTAGTCAAGAGATCACTGCTACACATGAGAACCCGTTATTAGCGGTTCAATATTATTATATGGAAAAATATGTGCTGAACATTATGTTGAAGAATCGTCGCTAGACGAGCTTAGGTTTAGAAGCCATCTGAAATATTGTTTATAAGCTGACGTGCTCCGTCAGTGAAGTCAGATGATTTATATGTATGGGCGATGCTGAGGGCTTGGCTACTGACAGTCCATTATAATATTATTCTACATGAGTGCCCATGTAACATTGCAAGACCATTTATCCACTGTACTATGATGTATTATGCCAACCTGTGATTTGTCACTATCTGTGCTGTCGAGTGTGTACGTCCAATTAAACTTTAGCAAAGGTACACAGTCGTTGGTGTCGATGACTTCCAGCCATACATGAGTGTGAGAAAAGAACATTTGTCAACACCACGAACTCTTCCTATCATTCGCACATTATACACTCAATCCATGTCTACACACCACTGCGTAGGTCAAGTTGACATTCCATACACTACAGTGAAGCAAACAACACCATAGAGATCTTATCAACTGATGATGATGATGTCTGCTTCCATCCACTTATATCTTAACTCTGTTTGGTGGATATCATTACGGGAATAAAATCAACAACTTTATCAGCTTGTTACTCTGTTTGGTTACATCACCCAGTTGGTCAGAAGCCGGAGCTGCAGAATTTGAGGCAACCTACCGGTTGTTTCTATATCGAAGCCTAAGAGTATTAGCAGTCTCCATTATACACTGTAGTGAAGCAGTGTGAAGTTTTCTCGAGCAAGTCATCCAGTGTCAACAAGAATTAAAGATAAGCCAAAATCTTGCGGGCTTATATGCAAACTCAAATGTGTTTAATCTCCACCCTATTCAGAAACAGTTTGTGATATGATGCGAAAACCAGTTTTTCCCAATATTGACTCTTCACAGAACAGTATTTTCCAACAGGGAATAAAAGTTTATAAATATTAACATATTAAGATATATTGGACAGATATGTCATTCATGTGTATTTAATTTGGTATAAAACCATATTTTCACTTTTTAAGTTTTAAACATTCCTGTCCTAAAAAATTTGAGGGACAGGAAATTAAAATTGTACATATATATCATAACTTTAAAACCAGTCTTGTTTATTCGATTTTAGTGAATTAAAATTGTATTTGTTTTAACGCAATTATCACTACATTTTTCATTACCCTAGACACCAAGCCATATAAATACATCACAAACACTAGATACCAAAAATAAATCGCAGAGATCGTAGGGTGGTAGCAGTCAGGTACCTGAGAACATCAGCATCAACTATTAGACTCAGGAACTTGCATAGCTGACCTCACTCTGTAGACACATACTGACTAATTCTCTGTAACATCAAAACCCACCACAATAACAACAACAAACACACGGAGAAGACATCTGGAGACATAACTGAAAATTATGAGTAAGACATGGAAAGAACTTCACATGTGTTTGTTGAATGCTTATGCACTTTGGGGAGCTAAACTGTACTGACTGATACGAGATGGTATCAGTTCGGGAAAACTATAATTCGCAACAGACAGAAACCTTCTATGCAACATGCTTCGCCGTTAAAACCGTACCGCAGAACATAGCTATTTTCCGTACAACCGTTCTACAATCGTTCTGAAATCCGCGGGCCTGTCAGTTCGTGTGAAACTGTCATTCACTGCTAACACACGGACCCCTGACACGAATCTATCTGACAGGAAACAATACACCTGGGAAGTAACTGTATGTTGAAAACAATGCAACGCCGGGAATGTCGATTGAGATACAAATGTGTTTTGTTAAACAATGGCTTTTGTTGATTTGCTTCTTTTTGTTTCGGTTTCAACCTGAATCATACTCAGTGATTATTGTTCATAATAACATGCCTGGGATGTCAGTCAGTATTCGAGGATGTGAATGGCTTACATCACGACGAGGGAGTCGAGTTTCATGTGGTTGTGCGTTCGAACGATGCGACTTTCTGGAGCAGAGCTTGTTTAAATGTTGGGCCCTTGAGATTCGGGAGCTGGACACTTTTTTGGCCGACTTATCTGACTCTGACTATATTTCCCCCCCCCCTAGTCATTTGGCATAAAATTCGGTTATCGAAATCCGGACATTTTTTTTACCTTCTCCCGACTCCACTAAAAAACGACCGACTTCACGACTCCGACTCCGAAGTCCTGGTTGTAGACACGCAGTCATAACTGATCGGGCTCCATTCTCATGAGATCGCTTAACCACTTTTATTTTCTGTCTCTCTCTATATATTTGATTCAGGATTAGTTCGTGCACTTTTCTGATTCCCATTCTGTCTCTCCTGGTGGTAACATTAATGACTCACGCAAATCAATATTAGGCTGCATGCATGCATGTCGTTTTTATATTATTAGCACGCCTACGATATTGATGCTACAATTTCGCGTCTTCTCCCTCTTCGTTCATATTCCCAGCCCTTAAACGTGTTCCCGATTCGTATCCATCCCTAGTCAATTCACCACTCTCAGCTCAAGATTCTCTTCTCTGCTTCCCATCAATCTTCTTCTTGAGCAATGCCTTTCTTCTGTTCCGTCTGCATTACCTCTCTGATCTCCGTTAACCACAACCAGTTCGACGATCCTCCGACTCGCTGATCTGTTTGAGTTCATGCTGCTAACTATCCTCCGACTCGCTGATCTGTTTGAGTTCATGCTGCTAACTATCCTCCGACTCGCTGATCTGTTTGAGTTCATGCTGCTAACTATCTGTGTTTGTTCTTAGTCTCCATTCATTGCTGCAAATATGTTAATTACCTTACAATACACATTATACGCGTCTGAGGAAACAAGCCATCATCAAGTATTGAGTTTTATCATCTGGACGTCTACGAGTATATTTTTTAAAGTATTAATTACCTGCCACCAATACATATTTGGGTTTTGTATCATATGTATGTTCACGAGTATAATTATTTAATGTGTGTATTATGCCACAAACATGTCTTTGCATTTCATAGCATCTGTGTGTCTACAAGCCTTGTTCTGGAACCCCCCAGGTAAGACAGGCAGAGGTAGACAAAGAAACACAAGGAGAAGAAACTTGGAGACAGAAGTGAAAATGATGAGGAAAACATGGAAAGAGCTTGAGCTACTGGCACATCACAGGAGGACTTGGCATGTGTTTGTTGACGGCATATGCTCCTGTGGGAGCTAAAGGGTACTGATTGATGTCTACAAGCATATCTTTTTAACACGTGAATTTTCTATTCGCCAACACGCCTGAGTTTTCATATATTTATGGCTGTAAGTATATTTTTAATATGCTAATTTCATGTGAACATATCTTTGGGTTTTACATACCTGCGCAAACCAAACAATACAAACGTACAAGGCAGAGTTATGTGTTATATCAACCAAACATAAATGTGGTAGAACCAACAACGAAGTCCCCATTCTAACAGGAGAAAAAAAACAATTTCACATTATTCAATGTCAATGAAGAGAAATTACTCATTATCCCAACATGTACGTAAACAAAAATAATTCCACTTGAGTGTAGAGAAACATTGCACCATTTAACTTCACGCAGGTAAACACATGACTTCGCGGCTTGAATGCACGTAAGTATCACATAAGCACACATTAATGTAAACCACTACTAACATCACTCTCGGGACACACATATGCCGACATATCACCCGACCTGGATGCTGAGACATACATCACACCAATCAAACTAAATAACATGTAAAGAAACACATTCCCAGCCAAAATATAACGCAAAAATACTAAAAACATATGTAAGCGAAACACTTAAAAGAATTCGCATTTTAAGGCATTTAAATTCCACTAAACCCAGAAGGAAACACCGGGACACATATAACATAATTCAAACCCAGAGTTAGGAGACACACCTGTCTCTTTCTCTCCGCGAAGCCAGCTCTCTAGGTTACCAGCTGTCAGGACTCAGAACCACACAGAAACAAGTTATGAAAGCTGTCTGACAACCGTGATATTATAACAATTGAATACGTATATTTATAAGAGGTCAGTTAGCTCATAACAATGGCGCCGCACTCGATATGTAAGTACGCTATTTTATTCACAAGCCTCACCCGGGGCGTATCTATTACACAATGAGAGACCATGTTGCAAAGTATAATAACTCTACTACTGAGGTAGCCCTCTAGCAGATACTGCCGGAGGGAAGTATAGTGTTACAGACTTGACAATACTAAGTCCATCTTTTAAGAGGTGGTGATGATCAGTTTCTTCCTTGCTGCTTTTGCTTTCCCTAAATCAAGAGCAGAGTCAGGTGCCAATTTACAGCTGGGTATACTGCAGCGTGACGCTACCAGGTGCCTATCCCGGAACCCGGTAACTCTGATCGCCGAGAGGCAATCGCTCTAACCGCTTGGCCAGTCGCATGCTACATATTTGTGGGTACATTTTGAACGAGAAATAAACAATTACCATGAATTTTTTGTTCCTCGTCTTCACATTCATAACCTTTCAGCTCCTCCTTTTTAACAATTACAAGCCCCTCCATTTTGTCCAGTGCTATCCATGCAATATTTTCATGTGTTTTTTTATTCTTCTCATGTCTGTCTAATTCCCGTCTCAGATTGTGTGTTTTGTCTTCCCTTTTTTCTTTTACCCTTGGGATTACAGAATAAGGACTGGCTTGTAATGCTACAACTGGTTTTCTCAATGTGTGTCATATCCAACGCCAGCGTTTTCTCGTCATATCGTGCTCTAACTGTATTTGTCGTAATCTTGTTTATTGTTATGATCCATGGTTTGGTTAGCCCTCCAACAGCTCCAACCATACGCTGATCATTAAGCAGGGTATCGGTCCGCAACCAGACAATACGTCATGGCCTCAAAGCCCAGCCCCTGCAGACCCGAGTTAAACAGTCCCAACTAAGATGGTTTGGTCATGTGTGCAGAATGGGAGAAAATCGGCTACCACGATAAATATGGGAAACAGAGAACCAGGGATCAAGACCTCCAGGACGACCCAAAGTTCGCTGGCAGGACATTAGACAATCTCTGAAGGACCGAGGATTAGATTGGAACCGAGCTAGGAGGAAGACAGCCGGATAGGGTAGTGTTATGATTAAAATTCATAACGATTATGTCGGTATAATAGGCAGCTCAACAGGGCTCCTGTTTTGTTTACTTTATACGGAGTCACTTCTTAATAAAGGAAGTGACGTCATGCCGATATGGTTGTCTGACAGACGTGAACAAATTTGAAGCAGAAGTGATTTATGTCTGTTGTTTTTCTGTTGTCTACTGTTCTACTTCTTTATTTCCTATGAGTGCCTGATAACATACCTTTATGTTTGTCTCATATTAATTTTGTGTTAGGAAGTGAGCGGACGTATGTGTTTTGAGCTCCTGCAGTATTCTGTGTTTTTCCTGAATGATTCCATCACCAGGACATCAATATACTTGGCTGAGGTGTCCCTGGCTTATTCTAGTAAGGAAATGTGTGCCTATTCATAAAAATGTCCAAAGGACGATATTAAATAAAGTTTGAATAATTGCCAATGACCAGCGTTTGATAGGGAACGGACTGGACATACATACTACTTCATGAGCCTTTGGGGCTTCACATCTCTTACCATGGAGCTGTTTGTCAAACCTAATAAACTGCATGTTTGTAAAATTGTGAAGGAGGTGTTGGTCCGCTCAGTACAGTTATGCTGATTTCGTGTTGTGTGACTGCCTCTAGAGTCTACCTTGGCCACGGAGAATATCTCCGGAATATTTAACTATACGACACGTATCAGATAGTATGGCGTTCCCTCTGGCAAACCTCTACACCTCAGGGTACAAGAGGAACGACTAAGTCAGTAAGTAGAGAGAGAAATCGTTTCTGATGGACTACATCATCATATGCCTCGTGTAGTTCCCCTTGGTTTCTTATGACACAGAAAGAATAGGCCTACTGTTGTTTCAAGCATGTTGTACAGGGTCACTAATACGCGGTTTTTCATGGGGCTGGCAACCTCAACATGTCAAAAAATTGTTACAGACGCCACTGCTGCAAGAGCACGTGAATGCTTTATGCTGCTTCCTGCAAGGGGACCAGCTGCATTAGTGGGACGACGATGATGATGATGATGATATCATATTTTGTATATACAGTATAGACTCGTTTTCGTTAATTACAGCATCGCCACCCCACCAGTGATCACCTTACCATCAATAAAGACGCCTCATTATGAAGCGTTCAAAGAAACTAAGTGTCGGGTTGTCCATGAGTGTCGTGAGAAATTCTAATCCACATATATAAATTAAAACGTAAATGTAAAGCCTAACAAATAACTTCAATAAAAGGAAAGAAGAATGGTAAAGAACAGTGCTGTCACAATGACTGTACTCGAAATCCCCCTTGTTTTCTACTTCGTCTGCAAATTGTAACGTTTCACGTTGATAGTAAAAGCCTACTGCTTCAATACCCGCTTTCTACGATAAAACGTGTACTGCCTTTCTAAGAAAAACCTTGAGATACGCAGCTGACCTAGATTTAAAATTCCATTCATGTCATTTTATACACTACGTTACCATAAACGAAAGACAGATGGACTAAAGATAGAAAGAAAGGGAGGGGCTGAAAGCCGGAACGCAGGCAATACTACCACAGTCGCGCGATACACAATTACTACCATCACGCGTGTAAGGCCACATGCACTAGCTTTTTTCAAATCGACAGTGATAAACAACACTACCCATACGGGAGTTAGTTTTTAAAAACCTGAAAATTCTTATTAGGAAATATGACATTATACTGGTTTACGTTTGAAAACATTACAGTACCCAGACACCACATCGTATTCGAAGTGAACAGGAGGTAGTAGAAAATGCATATTTTGAACGCAGCCCCTTAGCCCCATTAAATTTATATATTTGGGTTCCTTAGGACTTGCTGACAAATAATATGTAAAACGTTACGCAAATAGTCTAGGAAATAACAAATTATAGCCAAAAGAAATAGTGAGGGATGTCAGACAACACCCAAATCAGAATCGCTCAGTGGCAGATTTTCAACACACCATTATACGGGAAATAGGCTGACATGTTACCTCCTATTTGATTGGCGGAAAGTAAATGTAAGGCTAAACACGATTAGTCGGACTATAAATACTACTTCTTTGTTGTTAGGGGAAACGTGAGTAGGAGTACTTTTTTGAAAAGCTGTGTAAACATGGCTCGATTGGTTAGACCTGCCAATATAGTCAATCAGAGGCGTCAGGTCAGCACCACATTTGCAAATAAACTTACTACAGAACCAGTGCGTTGAGCGCCAGTGCATATTTTTCTAAATAAAAGCCTGGGACATCGGCAGATCGAAATTGTGCTATATGCATTGCCAGTCAACGTAATTCTGTATTATTTCCATGAATTGTGGTAAGCTTGAAATATTTGATATCTTTTTAATGAAAATTGAATGTAAATTGATAATTTATGTCTGTATATATGTGTGGTTCAGTAGCGAACATGAGGTAAAGCCTATATAGTGCTCCAGCCTGAACAGAAGGTGTCGGAGGAAAGTAAAACTACATGGAATTGCCAAACAGTACACTGACACCTATATTATTGACTAGAAAGAAATAATGCTGGAATTGCAGAGGCGTAGTAACCATTAGGGAGGAATATACTGGTGAAAAATTGTTTCAGATGAAGATAGCAGTTGGCCTACCGCTCTGAACTCAGTGTTTGTTATGTATTGTGTTCAGTCTGGAAATTTATTATAAATTAGTTCTGAAATAGGAGGTACAACCTTCTTGTTTCAGGGACTGTGGTCCTAAAGTTATTGAACAGCACCTGGTCAGAACTTTGCTGAATCCAGAGGGGACAGCTTACTCCTTGGTCCATATAGCAAACAGTGAGGTGTCTCCAGAACACAGGGGAGCAATCGAGCAGAGGAGTCTTTTCCTGCCGCCATCACGAAAGATAAGCCTATGTGGCCAGCGGAGCTCAACATTATGTAACCCCATCTTAAACTGACATTGTTATAAAAATAAGAGGGGAAATTAATTGTTTTAATGAACGGAACTGAGAACATCTCCAATACTAGTTCCAACAGAAACAAACACTTGAAGTCATGATGACAAATAACAACATAGCTTGAAAAAACAAAACCAGTATTACCTCATATTACTACTACACAACTGACACACATAGGATAATATTAATAAAATATGTCACTACAAGATTCATATTGATAAATTCTGTACATATAACTTGTAATTAAAATTGATTGTGATTCCTGGTTCACTTTGTATTTGAATCAGGACACATATATATTAGTGACAGTAATTAATACATATTTATATTTGAAAATTTACCAGTGCCTCATTTAAGAATAGTCTTATAGAGTGTTAAATGTGTGTGAGTGTCACAGTGTTGTCACGTGTGGTGGAATAAAATAAATTGTTTATCTGTCTGTTGTTGTTGTGACTTACACTTCATCATATACATACCCTAGACATTCAACGTAGTCATCACAATATTCCAGAATAATTCTGACTGAGGTATAAATATGTGGTAGCAAGTAAGGTCATCTGTAATACACTACCCTTATTAGATACAGATACCTTCACAGCTGATCTCAGTCAGTACACTAAGTCCCCTATAAATATTTATAACATCCCACTTTACCACAATGAGTTCATATAAATGTAGCGAGTTGAGGTACGGTTTACTGTCCCGGTCGGCCATCTATTTTGTCACAACTGTTCCACAGCGTTATGTTAGCGTCGCGCGTTATGGTTAGTGGTCGCGCAGTGAATTAAGTGTGTTATTAAGTGTTTACTCAAAGAGAATAAGGTTGGCTTCTTGGTGCTATTTATGGTTAGGGTTTAGACAGAAAGAATGTGGCTGCTAACGCTAACATAAACCCTAACCTGTTTGCAACATGATGGCCGACCGCACAGTAAACTGTAATTCCAATCACGCAATATTGATGTGACTTGCGACACTACTGTAAACACAACAATGTATACCCACAAAAATAACAAACATTGTCCAAATATGCTACAAAAGCCATCCCGTAACAAGAAGGTATATAGAACATTACTGAAGCCATCATTTGATAACGAAAAAATAAACATACAGTAATAAATGCATCCGATGAACAACGTTCTTTTTCAGAACTACACTAGTTAATACGAGAAGAACATTCTAACACGGGGCAAAAACAGCTCATCAAACATGTAAAATAAATGCAATGCGTTAATATGAAACATCAGGGACTCAGCATCTGAAAATATCGATAATTCTGTTGCTCTAGTACTACGTAAGCATGTCGATTCAACAACGACATACCAAACTTACTACAGAATGTCAGTAGTGACGAACACAGATATAAACGTTACAGCACTTCAAGAATGCTTCCGTGCGCCTCAAATGAAGAACTGTTCCAGAAACAGCATTTCATAAGATGGTTTTACGTGGAATCTCGGAAAACAGATGTCACGTGATAGATTTTACGATTAGGGACTGGCTCAGTGGGTCATAAGGAGAGGGATGTGAAAGTAAGATATGAAATGACCTGGCAGAACTTGAAATGGGAAAGATAGATTTATAGAAAAAGATAGAATAGACGTAGATATATTATGAAGAATCTTAATTTAATCTACATATCCATCCTTTTATCTTTTTTTTCTCATAATCTATCTTTTCCCATTTCAAGTTCTGCCGGTCATGTCTTATTCTACTTCTCACTCGTATCTCACTTATGTAACCACAGGAGCCAGTCCTTTTAAAGCACGTGACATCTGTTGTCCGAGTTCCACGTTAAAACCATCTTATGAAATGCTGTTCTGGAACAAGTTCTTCTTTTGAGGCGCACGGAAGCATTCTTGAAGTGGGCTGTATTTTATATATTGAAAGTTCGTCACTACTGTACAGTTCTGTAAAAGTTTTAAGTTTGGTTATGTCGGCTTCAGTTGTTAAAGAATCGTACAGTTTTTTCGGTTACTACAGTTTGGTAAGCCACTGATCTTATGGATTATTTTACAAACTGCTGTGTCCCTGTGATGTTTATTCTTCAATCGACATTGCATTATTTTACATGCATGTTTGAAAATGTGCTCGTTTTTGCCGTGCCACCCCGTTGTTAGGAATTATGAGTTCTCGTATTACTAGTGCTAGTTATGAATTCAGTTATACGGTTCATCAGGATGCCATTTATGTACTGTATGGTTTATTTTTTCGTTATACAATATGATGGCTTAAATGAACACGATGTTCGACTCATACCTTCTTGTTACTTTGGATGCTTTTGTAGCATATTTGGAAAATAAGGTTTGTGTATTTTAAAAAGAATATTACATTTGTTGTGTTACGTTTTATTAGTGTCGCAAGTCACATCAATATTGCCCGTGATTGAATTTACATACTGGGAATAAATACTGTGCGGTCGGCCATCATGTTGCAAAACAAGGGTTAGGGGGTTTATCAGTTAGCGTTTGCATGCCCGTTTTATTGTCCTAAGTTCCCTAACCTAAATAGCTACCAAGATAGTTAGCCAACCTTTTTTCTTTGAGTCCAATACACTTAATATGGGAACATCACTTAATTCACTGCGCGAACTCGTCCTTTCATGTATCATAACAACTCATATACGCTCGCTGTTTGTGAACAGTTTGGACAAGATGGCCGACCGGACAGTTAATCCCGTACCTCAAATAGTCGGGCTACATTTGTATGAACTCCATTGCTGGTTTAAAGTGTGGATTGTTATAAATATTTATAGGGGACTTAGTGTACTGACTGAGATTCAGCTGTGAAGGTATCTGTATCTAATAAGGGTTACGTGTATTACAGATGACCTTACTTGTACCACATATTTACTTATCCTCAGACAGAATTTATTCTGGAATATTGTGATGATATACGTTTGAAATGACCATAGGGTATGTATATGATGAAGTGTAAGTCACAACTACATACATACAGACAGATAAACAATTTAATTTATTTTCACATCTCGTGACTACAACTGTGACACTCACACACATTTAACTATCTATAAGACTATTCTTAAATGAGGCACTGGTAAATTTTCAAATATAAATATGTATTAATTACTGTCACTAATATATATGTGTCCTGATTCAAATACAAAGTGAACCAGGAATCACAATCAATTTTAATTACAAGTTATATGTACAGAATTTATCAATATGAATCTTGTAGTGACATATTTTATTAATATTATCCTATGTGTGTCAGTTGTGTAGTAGTAATATGAGGTTATACTGGTTTTGTTTTTTCAAGCTATGTTGTTATTTGTCATCATGACTTCAAGTGTTTGTTTCTGTTGGAACTAGTATTGGAGATGTTCTCAGTTCCGTTCATTAAAACAATTAATTTCCCCTCTTATTTTTATACAATGTCAGTTTAAGATGGGGTTACATAATGTTGAGCTCCGCTGGCCACATAGGCTTATCTTTCGTGATGGCGGCAGGAAAAGACTCCTCTGCTCGATAGACTCCCTGTATTCTGGAGACACCTCACTGTTTGCTATATGGACCAAGGAGTATGCTGTCCCCTCTGGATTCAGCAAAGCTCTGACCAGGTGCTGCTCAATAACTTTAGGACCACAGTCCCTGAAACAAGAAGGTTGTACCTCCTTCTTCAGAACTAATTTATACTCTATTTCCAGACTGAACACAATACATAAACAAACACTGAGTTCAGAGCGGTAGGCCCAACTGCTATCTTCATCTGAAAACAATTTTCACCAGTATATTCTCCCTAATGGTTACTACGCCTCTGCAATTCCAGCATTATTTCTTTCTAGTCAATAAATATAGGTGTCAGTGTACTGTTTGGCAATTCCATGTAGTTTTACTTTCCTCCGACACCTTCTGTTCAGGTTGGAGCACTATATAGGCTTTACCTCATGTTCGCTACTGAACCACACATATATACAGACATAAATTATCAATTTACATTCAATTTTCATTAAAAAGATATCAAATATTTCAATCTTACCACAATTCATGGAAATAATACAGAATTACGTTGACTGGCAATGAATATAGCACAATTTCGATCTGCCGATGTCCCAGGCTTTTATTTAGAAAAATATGCACTGGCGCTCAACGCACTGGTTCTGTAGTAAGTTTATTTGCAAATGTGGTGCTGACCTGACGCCTCTGATTGACTATATTGGCAGGTCTAACCAATCGTGCCATGTTTACACAGCTTTTCAAAAAAAAGTACTCACTTACTCACGTTTCCCTAACAACATAAGAAGTAGTATTTATAGTCCGACCTAATCGTGTTTAGCCTTACATTTACTTTCGCGCCAATCAAAATAGGAGGTAACATGTCAGCCTATTTCCCGTATAATGGTGTGTTTGAAATTCGGCCACCTGAGCGTTTCTGATTTGGGTGTTGTTCTGACATCCCTCACTATTTCTTTTGGCTATAATTTGTTATTTCCTAGACTATTTGCGTAACGTTTTACATATTATTTGTCAGCAAGTCCTAAGGAACCCAAATATATAAATTTAATGGGGCTAAGGGGCTGCGTTCAAAATATGCATTTTCTACTACCTCCTGTTCACTTCGAATACGATGTGGTGTCTGGGTACTGTAATGTTTTCAAACGTAAACCAGTATAATGTCATATTTCCTAATAAGAATTTTTCAGTTTTTTAAAAACTAACTTCTCGTATGGTGGGTAGTGTTTTTTATCACTGTCGATTTGAAAAAAGCTAGTGCTTGTGGCCTTACACGCGTGATGGTAGTAATTGTGTATCGCGAGACTGTGGTAGTATTGCCTGCGTTCCGGCTTTCAGCCCCTCCCTTTCTATCCTTAGTCCATCTGTCTTTCGTTTATGGTAACTTAGTGTATAAAATGACATGAATGGAATATTAAATATAGGTCAGCTTGCGTATCTCAAGGTTTTCTTAGAAAGGCAGTACACGTTTTATCGTAGAAAGCGGGTATTGAAGCAGTAGGCTTTTACTATCAACGTGAAACGTTACAATTTGCAGACGAAGTAGAAAACAAGGGGGATTTCGAGTACAGTCATTGTGACAGCACTGTTCTTTACCATTCTTCTTTCCTTTTATTGAGTTATTTGTTAGGCTTTACATTTACGTTTTAATTTATATATGTGGATTAGAATTTCTCACGACACTCATGGACAACCCGACACTTAGTTTCTTTGAACGCTTCATAATGAGGCGTCTTTATTGATGGTAAGGTGATCACTGGTGGGGTGGCGATGCTGTAATTAACGAAAACGAGACTATACTGTATATACACTAATAGTGATATCATCATCATCATCATCGTCGTCCCACTAATGCAGATGGTCCCTTGCAGGAAGCAGCATAAAGCATTCACGTGCTCTTGCAGCAGTGGCGTCTGTAACAAATTTTTTTTGACATGTTGAGGTTGCCAGCCCCATGAAAATAACCGCGTATTAGTGACCCTGTACAAACATGCTTGAAACAACAGTAGGCCTATTCTTTCTGTGTCCATAAGAATACCAAGGGGAACTACACGAGGCATATGATGATGTAGTCCATCAGAAACGATTTCTCTCTCTACTTACTGACTTAGTCGTTCCTCTTGTACCCTGAGGTGTAGAGGTTTGCCAGAGGGAACGCCATACTATCTGATACGTGTCGTATAGTTAAATATTCCGGAGATATTCTCCGTGGCCAAGGTAGACTCTAGAGGCAGTCACACAACACGAAATCGGCATAACTGTACTGAGCGGACCAACACCTCCTTCACAATTTTACAAAACATGCAGTTTATTAGGTTTGACAAACAGCTCCATGGTAAGAGATATGAAGCCCCAAAGGCTCATGAAGTAGTATGTATGTCCAGTCCGTTCCCTATCAAACGCTGGTCATTGGCAATCATTCAAACTTTATTTAATATCGTCCTTTGGACATTTTTATGAATAGGCACACATTTCCTTACTAGAATAAGCCAGGGACACCTCAGCCAAGTATATTGATGTCCTGGTGATGGAATCATTCAGGAAAAAACACAGAATACTGCAGGAGCTTCAAAACACATACGTCCGCTCACTTCCTAACACAAAATTAATATGAGACAAACAATAAAGGTTTGTTTATCAGGCACTCATAGGAAATAAAGAAGTAGAACAGTAGACAACAGAAAAACAACAGACATAAATCACTTCTGCTTCAAATTTGTTCACGTCTGTCAGACAACCATATCGGCATGACGTCACTTCCTTTATTAAGAAGTGACTCCGTATAAATAAACAAAACAGGAGCCCTGTTGAGCTGCATATTATACCGACATTAATCGTTATGTAATTTTAATCATAACACTACCCTATACGGCTGTCTTCCTCCTAGCTCGGTTTTCCAATCTAATTCCTCGGTCCTTCAGAGATTGTCTAATGTCCTGCCAGCGAACTTTGGGTCGTCGTCTCTGGAGTTCTTGATCCCTGGTTCTCTGTTTCCCATATTTTATCGTGGTAGGCCGATTTTTCTCCCATTCTGCACACATGACCTAAACCATCTTTAGTTGGGACTGTTTAAACTCGGGTCTGCAGGGGCTGGGCTCTTGAGGGCCATGACGTATTGTCTGGTTGCGGACCGATACCATGCTTAATGATCAGCGTATGGTTGGAGCTGTTGGAGGGCTAACCAAACCATGGATACATAACAATAAACAAGATTACGGACAAATACAGTTAGAGCACGATATGACGAGAAAACGCTGGCGTTGGATATGACACACATTGAGAAAACCAGTTGTAGCATTTACAAGCCAGTCCTTATTCTGTAATCCCAAGGTAAAAAAAAAAATAAAAAGGGAAGACAAAAACACACAATCTGAGACGGGAATTAGAACAGACATGAGAATAAAAAAACACATGAAAATATTGCATGGATAGCACTGGACAAAATGGAGGGGCTTGTAATTGTTAAAAAGGAGGAGCTGAAAGGTTATGAATGTGAAGACGAGGAACAAAAAATTCATGGTAATTGTTTATTTCTCGTTCAAAATGTACCCACAAATATGTAGCATGCGACTGGCCAAGCGGTTAGAGCGATTGCCTCTCGGCGATCAGAGTTACCGGGTTCCGGGATAGGCACCTGGTAGCGTCACGCTGCAGTATACCCAGCTGTAATTTGGCACCTGGACTCTGCTCTTGATTTAGGGAAAGCAAAATGCAGCAAGGAAGAAACCTGATCATCACCACCTCTTAAAAGATGGACTTAGTATTGTCAAGTCTGTAACACTATACTTCCCTCCGGCAGTATCTGCTAGAGGGGCTACCTCAGTAGTAGAGTTATTACTTTACTTTTGCAACATGGTCTCTCATTGTGTAATAGATACGCCCCGGGTGAGGCTTGTGAATAAAATAGCGTACTTACATATCGAGTGCACGGCGCCATTGTTATGAGCTAACTGACTCTTATAAATATACGTATTCAATTGTTATAATATCACGGTTGTCAGACAGCTTTCATAACTTGTTTCTGTGTGGTTCTGAGTCCTGACAGCTGGTAAACCTAGAGAGCTGGCTTCGCGGAGTGAAAGAGACAGGTGTGTCTCCTAACTTGTGTTTGAATTATGTTATATGTGTCCCGGTGTTTCCTTCTGGGTTTAGTGGAATTTAAATGCCTTAAAATGCGAATTCTTTTAAGTGTTTCGCTTACATATGTTTTTAGTATTTTTGCGTTATATTTTGGCTGGGAATGTGTTTCTTTACATGTTATTTAGTTTGATTGGTGTGATGTATGTCTTCCAGCATTCCAGGTCGGGTGATATGTCGGCATATGTGTGTCCCGAGAGTGATTTGTTTAGTAGTGGTTTTACCATTAATGTGTGCTTATGTGATACTTACGTGCATTCAAAGCCGCGAAGTCATGTGTTTACCTGCGTGAAGTTAAATGGTGCAATGTTTCTCTACACTCAAGTGGAATTATTTTTTGTTTACGTACATGTTGGGATAATGAGTAATTTCTCTTCATTGACATTGAATAATGTGAAATTGTTTTTTTTCTCCTGTTAGAATGGGGACTTCGTTGTTGGTTCTACCACATTTATGTTTGGTTGATATAACACATAACTCTGCCTTGTACGTTTGTATTGTTTGGTTTGCGCAGGTATGTAAAACCCAAAGATATGTTCACATGAAATTAGCATATTAAAAATATACCCTTTACAGCCATAAATATATGAAAAACTCAGACGTGTTGGCGAATAGAAAATTCATGCGTGTTAAAAAGAATCATGCTTGTAGACATCAATCAGTACCCTTTAGCTCCACAGGAGCATATGCCGTCAACAAACACATGCCAAGTCCTCCTGTGATGTGCCAGTAGCTCAAGCTCTTTCCATGTTTGCCTCATCATTTTCACTTCTGTCTCCAAGTTTCTTCTCCTTGTGTTTCTTTGTCTACCTCTGCCTGTCTTACCTGGGGGGTTCCAGAACAAGGCTTGTAGACACACAGATGCTATAAAACGCAAAGACATGTTTGTGGCATAATACACACATTAAATAATTATACTCGTGAACATACATATGATACAAAACCCAAATATGTATTGGTGGCAGGTAAATTAATACTTTAAAAAATATACTCGTAGACGTCAGATGATAAAACTCAATACTTGATGATGGCTTGTTTCCTCAGACGCGTTATATGTGTATTGTAAGGTAATTAACATATTTGCAGCAATGAATGGAGACTTGGAAGAACAAAACAGATAGTTAGCAGCATGAACTCAAACAGATCAGCGAGTTCGGAGTCGCTGTAGAGGATAGTTAGCAGCATGAACTCAAACAGATCAGCGAGTCGGAGGATAGTTAGCAGCATGAACTCAAAAACAGATCAGCGAGTCGGAGGGGATCGTCGAAACTGGTTGTGGTTAACGGAGATCAGAGAAGGTAATGCAGACGGAACAGAAGAAAGGCATTGCTCAAGAAAGAAGATTGATGGGAAGCAGAGAAGAGAATCTTGAGCTGAGAGTGGTGAATTGACTAGGGCATGGATACGAATCGGGAACACGTTTAAGGGCTGGGAATATGAACGAAGAGGGAGAAGACGCGAAATTGTAGCATCAATATCGTAGGCGTGCTAATAATATAAAAACGACATGCATGCATGCAGCCTAATATTGATTTGCGTGAGTCATTAATGTTACCACCAGGAGAGACAGAATGGGAATCAGAAAAGTGCACGAACTAATCCTGAATCGAATATATAGAGAGAGACAGAAAATAAAAGTGGTTAAGCGATCTCATGAGAATGGAGCCCGATCAGTTATGACTGCGTGTCTACAACCAGGACTTCGGAGTCGGAGTCGTGAAGTCGGTCGTTTTTTAGTGGAGTCGGGAGAAGGTAAAAAAAATGTCCGGATTTCGATAACCGAAATTTTATGCCAAATGACTAGGGGTGGGGGGGGGGGGGGGGGGGGGGGGGGGGGGGGGGATATAGTCAGAGTCAGATAAGTCGGCCAAAAAAGTGTCCAGCTCCCGAATCTCAAGGGCCCAACATTTAAACAAGCTCTGCTCCAGAAAGTCGCATCGTTCGAACGCACAACCACATGAAACTCGACTCCCTCGTCGTGATGTAAGCCATTCACATCCTCGAATACTGACTGACATCCCAGGCATGTTATTATGAACAATAATCACTGAGTATGATTCAGGTTGAAACCGAAACAAAAAGAAGCAAATCAACAAAAGCCATTGTTTAACAAAACACATTTGTATCTCAATCGACATTCCCGGCGTTGCATTGTTTTCAACATACAGTTACTTCCCAGGTGTATTGTTTCCTGTCAGATAGATTCGTGTCAGGGGTCCGTGTGTTAGCAGTGAATGACAGTTTCACACGAACTGGGACAGGCCGCGGGATTTCAGAACGATTGTAGAACGGTTGTACGGAAAATAGCTATGTTCTGCGGTACGGTTTTAACGGCGAAGCATGTTGCATAGAAGGTTTCTGTCTGTTGCGAATTATAGTTTTCCCGAACTGATACCATCTCGTATCAGTCAGTACAGTTTAGCTCCCCAAAGTGCATAAGCATTCAACAAACACATGTGAAGTTCTTTCCATGTCTTACTCATAATTTTCAGTTATGTCTCCAGATGTCTTCTCCGTGTGTTTGTTGTTGTTGTTATTGTGGTTGGGTTTTGATGTTACAGAGAATTAGTCAGTATGTGTCTACAGAGTGAGGTCCAGCTATGCAAGTTCCTGAGTCTAATAGTTTGATGCTGATGTTCTCAGGTACCTGACTGCTACCACCCTACGATCTCTGCGATTTATTTTTGGGTATCTAGTGTTTGTGATGTATTTATATGGCTTGGTGTCTAGGGTAATGAAAACTGTAGTGATAATTGCGTTAAAAAAATACAATTTTTAATTCACTAAAATCGAAATAAACCAAGACTGGTTTTAAAGTTATGATATATATGTACAATTTTAATTTCTGTCCCTCAAATTTTTTAGGACAGGAATGTTTCAAAAACTTAAAAAGTGAAAATATGGTTATACCAAATTAAATCTACACATGAATGACATATCTGTCCAATATATCTTAATATGTTATATTTATAACTTTTATTCAGACCTGTTGGAAAATACTGTTCTGTGAAGAGTCAATATTGGGAAAAACTGGTTTTCGCATCATATCACAAACTGTTTCTGAATAGGGTGGAGATTAAACACATTTGAGTTTGCATATAAGCCCGCAAGATTTTGGCTTATCTTTAATTCTTGTTGACACTGGATGACTTGCTCGAGAAAACTTCACACTGCTTCACTACAGTGTATAATGGAGACTGCTAATACTCTTAGGCTTCGATATAGAAACAACCGGTAGGTTGCCTCAAATTCTGCAGCTCCGGCTTCTGACCAACTTGATACTGGGTGATGTAACCCTGAAACAAGAGTAACAAGCTGATAAAGTTGTTATTTTATTCCCGTTAATGATATCCACCAAAAGATAGATATAAGTGGATGGAAGCAGACATCATCATCATCATCAGTTGATAAGATCTCTATGGTGTTGTTTGCTCCACTGTAGTGTATGGAATGTCAACTTGACCTACGCAGTGGTGTGTAGACATGGATTGAGTGTATAATGTGCGAATGATAATAAGGGTTCGTGGTGTTGACAAATGTTCTTTTCTCACACTCATGTATGGCTGGAAGTCATCGACACCAACGACTGTGTACCTTTTCTAAAGTTTAATTGGACGTACACACTCGACAGCACAGATAGTGACAAATCACAGGTTGGCATAATACATCATGGTACAGTGGATAAATGGTCTTGCAATGTTACATGGGCACTCATGTAGAATAATAGTATAAAGGACTGTCAGTAGCCAAGCCCTCAGTATCGCCCATACATATATATCATCTGACTTCACTGACTGAGCACGTCAGCTTATAAACAATATTTCAGATGGCTTCTAAACCTAATCTCGTTTAGCGACGATTCTCCAACATAATGTTCAGCACATATTTTTCCATATAATAATATTGAACCGCTAATAACGGGTTCTCATGTGTAGCAGTGATCTCTGGACTAAACAAGCGATAATACGGGCATCCCTTTTCTCTTCTTGAAAGTCACTACATGTTTGGTTCCAAGATGGCTTCACTCGTGAGCTGTCACTCACGTTTGGATACAGATAATGAATCTGTCCTAAAGTTAGTCATTCATAAAACATTTCATTGCTCTGTAGATTTGATCATGAACAATTGACTGCATTCTACAGGATATAGTGCTGCTAGGAATCGAAGTCGTTTTCATCGAGTCAAATATATTCTCTTAGACATTCAAATCGTACCTATCGAAAATGGTGGCTTCGTACGAGAGTTCATAAGAGTGTCTATTATTACCTTGGTATCAGAAATATGAAAATGCCATTCCTTGGCAATACGAATAAACACTGGGGTAAAGCATACACGATAGGTCTAGACGACTATCACTTTCCCCACCAATACTGAGATCACTTTTTCCCGGCGACAAGCCGACATAGAAAAACACAGTCCCTATCGGGACGAAGCCAAATCACACCACACTCTAGCGACACATCCGCCGAATAGCCTTTGACCTCTCTAGAGACAACAGAACATATAGTTCGACTTAGATATGTAAAGATATACAGATATAAGACAGACTCGTCCTACTCAGACAAACAATACACATAAATTCAGGCCATAGATATTCTGAAGCAAGAACAATCTATTATTACCCAAACAACGAATAAATCGCAGAAAAATGGATTCATCCGCGGAGTTCGATCGAAGAGACGGCACAACTTTCAAGGGAAGTAACTCAATAATGACTTTTCCTTAAGCACTACAAAAAATTTGCGAACATAACTATTTTGATTACAAAATATTTGCGAACACAACAAGTATACCAAAGTATAATATTGTAAGATATCAAAGACTGCACGTAACAGTCTTACCACCCCCCCCGGAAAAAAAAAAATGGAACATTTTTTTTTTTTTTTGAAATACATCTAGGAGCAACGTACAATAGGCTCACAACGCATGAATAATGCGCAGATGAAAATATCAGGAATACCTATAACGCCTAATATGAGGCTAAGTCGACTTATGGAGCGACTGGTGAGAATGTGTCTCATAAACTGAGAGAAATTATTTCTCTACAAGTATATTTTTCCAGGAAGGTGTCATCAAAGTATAATACAATTCTGGCAATTACACAATGCCTAAAAAATTCATATCATCATTTCGTATTAGATATCTTAAATTTATGATTTATGAAGAAAAAATCATCAAAGCACAGCGGTGAATAAACATCAATGAACCGCTATGTAGTGATACAATCATTATATTATTAAATTACAAATGTGTATCTATCATGATATAGAAAAGGACTACTATAGAACTAGACATATCAAGAAGTCTAAGCCCTAATAGTTATGTGGAATCATGTGGGCATCTTGACAGAATGTCTGCCATCACATTATCTGATCCACGAATAGCTCGCACAGAGAAATGAAAAGGTTGAAGAGCAATTGCATATCGAGTAGACCTCGAGCTCTTCAAATTCTTACTCTGTATAGCAGTAAGAGCTTTTTGGTCGGTTTCTACTATGAAATGTGCGCCTAGAAGGAATCTCTGTAGTTTGAGGATCGACCAAACCATAGCTAATAGCTCACGGTCTAAAACCGAATAATTCCTTTCTGCCGCATTAAGTTTTCTGGAAATATACATTACAGGATGCAGAGTTCCAGAGTACTCTTGCATTAGTGCCGCTCCAATCCCAGTGGATGAAGCGTCACTACGAAGAACGAATGTCTTATCTTTAGTGGGTAGCACTAAAATAGGTGGTGTTGAAAACAGTGCTTTAATCTTATCCAGAGAGCATTGGCATTCCTGAGACCAGTGGACCACATTAGGCGAACCTTTCTTTAGAAGTGTTGAGAGAGGTGCCATGATAGAGGATAGATTCTGAATGAATCTGCCATAAAATTGAATAAGACCTAACAGACTTCTCACCTGTTTTTTAGTCTTAGGGATTGAGATGTTAAGTATCTTACTAGTATTATGGTCCTCTGTCTTTAGGAAACCATGACCAACTCGGTGGCCTAGGAAAGAAATTTCGCTAAAACCAATATAGGCTTTAGAGGGTTTCGCTGTCAGGTTGTGCTCACGCAAAGTAGACAGCAATTCATCTAACCCTGAATAGTGATCTTCCCAAGTATCGCTGAAAAGACAGATGTCGTCTAGATATGCAATGACATCTGACCGATAAGATAGGATTCGGCGCATCATGCGTACGAATGTAGCTGGTGCGTTCATAAGACCGAAAGGCATAAAATTCCATTGGAACAAACCTCTAGGTGTTGAAAAAGCCGTGAGAGGTTTGGCGCGTTCAGATAAAGGAACTTGCCAATATCCTTTAGACAAATCAAGTTTAGTGAAAAAATGAGATTTGGAGAGTCGAGTAAGTAGCTCTTCCAGTAAAGGCATAGGTTCGGCATCGAACTTCGTTACTTGATTCAATTTTCGATAGTCAACGCAAAGACGTATGTTATTGTCTTTTTTACGAACAATAACCATCGGCGAAGAATATGCAGAGGTGGATGGTTCGATTATTTTCAAATCTATCATCTCATCCAACTCTTTCTCGACCTGTGCTTGAAAATGTATAGGTATAGGATAAGGTCTAATCCTAATAGGAGTATGGTCAGTTAGAACAATGTCATGTTCAATGACATGCGTTTGTCCAGGGATGTCAGTGAGTACATCCTGAAATGTTTGCAACATAGTTGAAACTTGTCGCTGTTCTCCTAGAGACAAATCAGGAGAGACAGTAACGTTCTTCCATGATTCACTAGAATGAAGTGGGATCATTGGAAGAGGAAGATTTACATCTGAAAAACTTGTTTCCTCATCCTGTATCACGGACAGTGATGAGTAATGACCATGTGGTACTGGAGAATTGTCCGTTGCTTGGAAAATGGGTTGCAAATAATCCGGACGTTCATGGAATTCAGTAAGCATATTGATGTGGAAGGTTTTATGCTTCCCATCAATATCGACAATATAGTCGACATCGGAAATTTTCGATATTATATCGTACGGACCTTTCCAAGAAATAAGTAATCTGTTTTCCCTACAAGGTAGTAATACAAATGCTTTGTCACCAGGACAAAGTTGTCGTAAGCATCTCTTCTTATTGGCAAATTGCCTTGCCTTCTGTTTCGCAAATTCAGAAGAAGAAGTTGCTAATTTGCATGCTTCGATAATTTTTTGTCTCAACGCGATGACATATTCGTAGGATGACTTTGTGTCATCGTCAATATTGTCAGATGTAATGAGATCGTGAAGCAACGACATAGGGCCACGCGGACGCGCGCCAAAGACGAGTTCAAAGGGAGAAAATCCTGTATGTTCATTGGGTACCTCTCTGTAAGCGAAGAGGGCCGCAGGTAAAACTCTGTCCCAGTCTTGAGGATGATCCTCAGTTATCTTCCCCAGTAAGTTTTTAAGTGTTCTATTAAGGCGTTCGACCATACCATTAGACATTGGATGGTAGATACTACTTAAAGATCTATCTATCTGCAGAGTAGACATTACTTGAGACATGGTATCTGATATTAGTTGGGTGCCATGGTCTGACAATATCTCTCCGGGGAACCCAGACGAGAAAATATAAGCCAAAGAGCATCTGCAATATCAGCAGTAGTAATGCTCTTCAGAGGAATAGCCTCTGGCCAACGTGTGCACATATCAACACACGTCAAGATAAACTGATGTCCTCTGGCAGACTTGATCTTAAATGGACCAATTATGTCTATGGCCATTTTTTGGAACGGCCGAATAGGAATGTCCGCCGCCTGAATGGGTGCAGCATGCCGTGGACCTTTGGATTTAACTTCCTGACATACTTTACAAGACAAGATCGACAATAAATCCGTATGTCCTTGTTTACCAATGGCCAAAAGAAAGCCGCAAGGACTCTTGACTTAGTACGGGAAAAACCCATGTGTCCAGCACACTGAGAGTCGTGAGCGTGCTGCAAAATTTTAACTCTCAAATTCTTGGGAACCAGGATTTGAGAATGACTTGACGTAATGGAGTCTTGAACCATACGTACAAGTACGCCATTCTTCTTTGTAATCCACGATTTACGACTTGTGTCTTTATTCGGATCACCTTTAGTTGCAAGAATGAAGAATTTCTTCAGAGTGGGATCATCTTCTTGCTGTTTTATAAACGAGTCACGAGAAATTACCAAGGGATTATCTTGGTTATGCACTTCATTATCTTCAGTAGATGAAGTTTGAGGCATATTAAGAGCCTGAGCTCTAGTGACTACAGCGTTAGCAATCTGCATGTTTTGCCTTTCCCACGTGGAAATTTGTTGCGGAGTGCATTCTCTGACTCCGTGAATGCGACCGATGATGAGGTCAGCGATCGGATTCGGAAGAAGACATGCGTGTACATCTCCTGTAAAGAAAGGAGTAGCAATCCTAATGATAGCAGTAGAGTATTTCTCTAATGTGCCGCCAAATGTTACACATTTGACTACTTGTCCAGTGGCACGGGAAGGATCTACGAGTGACTGCCTAACACCAATTGTGGTGCATCCAGAATCAAATAGCACAGAGACTGGATTGTTATTCACTAAACCCTTATGTAAGACAAGAGAACCTCTTCCATCATGCGCGACTGATGCCGGAAGAGCAGGAAGAGGATGGCCACAGCTTAAAGTAGACACTGTGGTTGGCTCAAATAACGTTTTGCATTGGGGGCACTGAGATGCTCTCCCAAAATCAAAAGCGGCACATGCCATATTACTAGCATCATTATTATCTTTACTCTGTTTATAGGCTTCATTGGACTCTTGTTGTGCAGAGTTTGCCTGAAAATGTGGTTTATGTCTTTTGTATTGAGATCTACCTCGGTTATTATCACCTCTGTAGTTATTGTTACCTCTATTGTAACCCCTATTTGGGTTTGAGTCATAGTTCCCTTGGTTACCATTATCATATTCATTATAATGAGTATCTCTGTAATTATGATCTTGTTGACTCCAAGACGGATAACCCTGATAGTTTCTATAATTACTTCCTCTACGGAAATTCCTATAATTATGACCACCCCTGTGTCGAGAGCTATCAGCTCGTCTCCAGTTCTTTGAAGAAGAACCCTGAAATGATTGGTTACCTTGGTTTTGATAACTATTATGGTTACCTTTTTTTATCAAATCTGTTTTGAGGTCCCTGAAATCTGTGTGAATAATTGGGATTGTATGGTGTTGCTGAAGCAACTGGCATACTCTCCTTAATCTTAGTGTTGCCAAAAGTCACGTCGGGGTGTGCAGTGACATATTGGGAACAATATTCTTCCATTTCTTTTAGAGATTTGGGTTTACGCTCATGTATAAATTCAAGGAAAGGTTTGTTCACACATGACATAATCTTATCTCTGAGCAACAAATCCATAAGTCCTTCATACGTTTTTTCTGTTTTGGAAAGCTCAATCCAACGATCAACTGTGAGACGTGCCTTTGCAGTGAATTCTGAGAATTCTACACCCGTCTCAGGCACCATCGTTTTAAATAAAAGGCGATAGCCTTCCTCACTTAGCTGATATTTTTTTATCAAAGCCGCCCTAATGACATCATAATTATCCTTATCTGCTTCTCCTACAAGGCATAATCTAGTCAAAGATTCACCTTTCAAGTTTTCTGATAATTGATTAGCGTATTGTGATTTATCCACATTATGTGTACGACAAGAACGTTCAAATCTATCCAGCCAGAATGTAATATCGTCACTGGACTGATTGAACGGTGGAACCTTAACCTTGTAAGTAGAAGGTTTACCATTACCACTAGATGCCTGATTAACATTACTCATACTTGTCAATCTCAATTTCTCTAACTCAAATTCATGTTCTCTTATTGCTTTTTTCTCTTCAGCATCTAATCTTTTTTGTTCAGCCTCCCTGTCTAATCTTTTTTGTTCAGCTTCCCTGTCTAATCTTTTTTGTTCAGCTTCCCTGTCTAATCTTTTTTGTTCAGCTTCACTGTCTAATCTTTTTTGTTCCGCAGCAGCTTCTCTTTCTAATTTTTTTTGTTCAGCTGCAGCTTCTCTTTCTAATTTTTTTTGTTCAGCTTCAAATCTCCTTTCCTCCACCTGCATCTGCAATTTCTTTTGTTCAGCAGCAGCCTCAGCTTCTCTTTCTAATCTTTTCTCTTCTGCCATAGCTCTTCTCTCTTCTGCAGCTAATGCTTTGTCATATTGAGCAACAGCCCATTGTTCTAATTGTTGACCAGTCTTATCAAGGGCTTTCCCTTGTGTAATGAAGTATTCTAATGTAGACATGATGTCTAACAATAATACTAATCACCTAAACCAATAATAATACCACAAGTTCTCAATGACTTGATTAATCAGTATACTATCCCAATATCTGTGGGTCACAAGCCTTAATAAGGTCTTGTATAATAGTAATAATAATCAGGTACTGGTTTATACCATAATCCAAGTGCAGTGCACAGGCAATTGTGTCTTATGAAATATACCTATATAAAACATATGTCAACCAACAGAATACATAAAGTACAAATAGGACTGACAATACAAGAACGTTTGCAGAAATCAAAATAAATCAAATAGGGAAATCAATGAAAATAATCACTGAATCTGCAAAGAATAACAACACAAATGACGTCACAATATATGAATATAAATTGTGAATAGAACTGAAAGATAGAAAAGGTTAGACCAACAAATTACAAACAAATCAAAACAAAACTAAAGAACAAAGAAATATTACAAAAATAACAATAATTACAGACTTCACAGCTAACACAAAAGCAACAGTTGTCGCAGCAAATTTTCAATCAAGAAAATTGCACCTATAGAAAACGCCCACAACGGACCCTCTATGACGTGGGATATTCTGTTGTGAGGACGCCGCCCAACCTTAAACACAACCCGCTGACATAGAAACTAACATTTTACTATACAAACAAATAACATGTAAACATAAAATATATATAAATTATGTGTATGATAGTATGTGTTGCAAAATAGGCTCAGTTTTACAGTAATGGCAAAGTTATTTTTATGAAAATAAACAAACTGCCACTTTATTCAATTAAACATTCTGGCCTTAAATATTAAAGTTCATATACAGAAAACAAGAAGATCCATCGATGAAAATAGGACTTCTTAGTTCACTAATACTGTCTTCCTGTTAATATTGACAAGAATTGATCCAACTGTTCTGTGAAACTCTGTAATGTCTAATGTAAAAATGTCAACAACGCTGACCTACATACTGCATTCACTTGACAGGTCACGTGACGAAGTGTTGACAAAGAGCAAACAATACTGCAAGTGTGTCGTATCAGCCACAGGAAACGGTCTGGTATCGGTAGTCTGTTGACTTCTCAACTTCTGCGAGGTCAAACCCAGAAAGCTGGTCCACCAGTTGATAAAGTGCACCAGAACACTTCTAGGATTAATAACATATTTAAAGACCGTTCGCCTATACCAACGACTGTGTACCTTTTCTAAAGTTTAATTGGACGTACACACTCGACAGCACAGATAGTGACAAATCACAGGTTGGCATAATACATCATGGTACAGTGGATAAATGGTCTTGCAATGTTACATGGGCACTCATGTAGAATAATAGTATAAAGGACTGTCAGTAGCCAAGCCCTCAGTATCGCCCATACATATATATCATCTGACTTCACTGACTGAGCACGTCAGCTTATAAACAATATTTCAGATGGCTTCTAAACCTAATCTCGTTTAGCGACGATTCTTCAACATAATGTTCAGCACATATTTTTCCATATAATAATATTGAACCGCTAATAACGGGTTCTCATGTGTAGCAGTGATCTCTGGACTAAACAAGCGATAATACGGGCATCCCTTTTCTCTTCTTGAAAGTCACTACATGTTTTGGTTCCAAGATGGCTTCACTCGTGAGCTGTCACTCACGTTTGGATACAGATAATGAATCTGTCCTAAAGTTAGTCATTCATAAAACATTTCATTGCTCTGTAGATTTGATCATGAACAATTGACTGCATTTTACAGGATATAGTGCTGCTAGGAATCGAAGTCATTTTCATCGAGTCAAATATATTCTCTTAGACATTCAAATCGTACCTATCGAAAATGGTGGCTTCGTACGAGAGTTCATAAGAGTGTCTATTATTACCTTGGTATCAGAAATATGAAAATGCCATTCCTTGGCAATACGAATAAACACTGGGGTAAAGCATACACGATAGGTCTAGACGACTATCACTTTCCCCACCAATACTGAGATCACTTTTTCCCGGCGACAAGCCGACATAGAAAACACAGTCCCTATCGGGACGAAGCCAAATCACACCACCCTCTAGCGACACATCCGCCGAATAGCCTTTGACCTCTCTAGAGACAACAGAACATATAGTTCGACTTAGATATGTAAAGATATACAGATATAAGACAGACTCGTCCTACTCAGACAAACACTATAACATAAATTCAGGCCATAGATAATTCTGACTAGCAAGAAACAATCTATTATTTACCCAAACGAAGAATAAATCGCAGATAAATAAAATATAAAATTTGGAATAAATAAAATCCGCGGAGTTCCGATCGAAGAGAATATGACACTAAACTTTCAATGGGAAGTAACTAACAATTAATGATTTTCCTTATTATAGCAATTATTTTGTTTAAAAAATATTTGCGAACATAACAATGGTATACCTATGTATTAATTTTTGAAAAAATGATAATCAAAGACTGTACTATTATGCACGTAAATACATCAAGCTTCCCTAAGGTCTTAGTTATTAATGATAATACATAATAACTACCAAATTTAAACACAATATTAATTTAAACCAGGTATTGTGATCAGAAAAAAAAAGAAATAATCTTATAAATTAGAAATAATACAGTTCTTTATAAAAATTTTTACTTGTGACTTCTTCATAAATTAATAAACAGTGAGGTATAGCTTTTTTAAACCACTCTAGTATCAAGCCGATGTCTCCTGTAATCCTATACATCATCTTAAGCTGTGGATAAAATACAATTTTCCTTTTTCTCCAGGAGGTTAAATATAACAATAGGCCTGCCAGTTGACTTTCTGGTAAATTTGCAGTCCAAAATTAATGTAATGATATTAATATCAACTCAAATTTACTTTTTGTAAATTTGCTTCCTAAAGTCTGCTTAGACATATAGGACCTAGTATGTTAAAAAAATCCTTCCACAAAGGCATTATGTATTGTACACACAACAATGTTTATGGCGCCCTTTCTTGGGTTGTTTAGGTCTCTACATATAATAATGTATTTAAAAAAAGGTTATTCATCTTTACCACAATCAATTTAAAATAAAATCACACATATGTGTAATATTAGGTTAAAGGCTATCAATGGGTCAGAAGTTTTTAATTAATATAGTTAATAAAAAAAAATTAGATAGCTGGGCTGCTTCAGCTATTATAAAAAAACGCAAAGGCAATATAATATATAATTTGGTCATTAATTGCTTTGCTAATCTTTGAACCTAGCTATGTAGGAAATTTTTATCAAGTGGCACCCTGCGTAGCAGAGAAGAAGAAGCGTATAGGCTAAATAATTAGGCTAATTAAAAATTTGTTTTAAGTATAATTATCCCCCTCTATGTCTATAATAACATTAGCCTAATCCAGTTTTATTAAAAATATTTACCGAATAAAAACACCGAATTTTGGACTCTTTTAAAAAAAAATTTCCCAAATAATTTATGTACGTATATCTAATTTAAAAAGTTTTACAGTCCCATACTTAAGACTGGTTTTTTGGCTTTCATGTCTTTGAAGAATGGGCGATGATAGGCTACACGGATAAAGCATGGGATAACAAAAGAGCCAGGGATAATAGACTCCTCCAGGACGGTAAACCCAGAGTCCGCTGGTTAAATTATGGGGAGGACAACAATTTAGGACAATATATTTGAAGGATTTATTATAGACTCGAGGATTAGAATGGAGCCAGGCCTGGATAAAAAATAAATTAAAGTCAGCTGTATAGAACTAAATGTCTGGCGCTCTCTCTTACAAACCTCTAACACCTCACGGGTTGAAGAGAGAAAGACTATTAGTATTAGTAAGTTTCATCTATAAGTTCGTCAGTCCTGATTTAAATAATATTACTAGTTAGACTATGTGTCGCTTTTAGGGCTGGCATAAAATAATCAAAGTTTTCTCTTACCCTATTCATCACTAGGTCGTATGCATTATCAAAAATGTAGGGCAAGCAAATTTTGACTTCGTTTCCAAAACCACGTGACTAGAAAAATAAATTACTTTTAAAATAATATGCTAAGATGGGAATTATCAGTGGTGTCCGTAAATCTGTTGTCAAAAATTTTTATATTTTATAAAAATAAACTCAGTCACGTGTTGAAGGCGATGTTTAATATTTAAAAATGATAAAAGTGATTATTAATCAGGGCTAATAATTGTCCTTTATTTAGCCCTAGTTATTTTCTTCTACGATTTTTAATCTAAAGTTTTCATCTTGGTACTATTTCACTTTAGTTATTCTGAATAATATACTTTTACTTAAGATCTAAATATCGTAAAAATATTCATAGGATTAAGATACGTATTTTCATAGGAAATAGTATAGTATTGAATATAAATTAAAACATTATCGTTTTTAATTCCATTCTTTACCTTTCCTTTTTATTCATCTTTCTATAGAATGCAATAACTTTATCTACGTTTTCTGTCTTTCTTTAGGACCATGTCGCTCCCCTGCATTCAATTTGGTTCGTGTAGTTTCTGTTTGAAAATACCCAAAGTAACGGTTTAGGACTTTTTCCTTGCTAACCCCCCCCCCCCCCCCCCCCCCCCCCCCCCCCCCCCCCCCCCCCCCCCCCCCTCCCCCCCCCCCAATTTAATAAAAATAATAAAAATAAATATTATAAAAGATAATATATATATAAAAATTATAAAAATATATAAAGATAAAATAATATTATAGATATTAATATTAATAATAAGAAAATATAAATTTAAATATTATAAAATAATATAAAAGATAAAAGGATTCCCCCCCCTCCACACCCAACCCCAACTCCCCCCCCCCCCCCCCCCCCCCACACCACCGCCACCCACCCCACGCGCCCCCCCCACCCCACCCCCCCCCCCCCCCACCCCCCCCACCCCCCCCCAACCCCCCCCCCCCCCCACCCCCCCCCACCCCCACCCCCCCCCCCCCCACCCCCCACCCCCCCCCCCCCACCCCCCCCCCCCCCCCCCCCCCCCCCCCCCCCCCCCCCCCCCCCCCCCCAACCCCCCCACCCCCCACCCGCCCCCACACCCACCCCCCCACCACACCCCCCACCACCCCACCCCACCACCCCCCCCCCCCACTTCCCCCCTCCCCAGTCTTCTTTCTCTATCACCCGTCTTTTTATTGGAACGACACACGTGTTGGCCGGACTGCCCAAAAACGGTTTTATGTTTATATTTAAAAATTTAGGTACGGAGTAACGAAAAAGCCTTTGGTAATTGGGATGGGTACCATCGCGTGGCGTTTATAGTCTCAAATCGCATGCCGCTCGACTGGCGTTTTTTGAAAATGCGGACGTTCTGAAAAAAAACGACGTTCTATCGACATCTGTCGCATGTTTGTTAACTAATAATAGATTCTTTAGAATTACGTTAAAAAATATTTAAGGATTAGCGTGTGTAGTGAGTTACGTGTCCATAGTTTGCAATTAGATTTTATCGTTTCCTTTGTCAATTTTCAAATGTTTATTGTAGCCGGGTTATAATAACGGTAACTTTCACGTCACTAGAATTTGACTTTTGAGAAAATATGAGCCAGGGTAGGGAAATGGTGGCGGGATGTGGTAGAGAATCTATTTTTGCGTATTGGAAACAATAATTCAAATAACAGTATTATCATTATAATTTGAGACTGGGGGGGTTTAAACGGTGCATATTACCATCAGTTATCTATCTTTGCTCTCACTTACCAAACGGGGGGGGGGGGGGTCGGGGGGGGGGAGGAAAGTTCCTAGTAACAAGGAATGGGCCTTGTGTAAATGCTATCAGACATGTTTCTGCAATGTGTGTCCTGATTACTTCACCATCGTCTTCTTTTGTGTCCCTTGTTCTCGTTGCACTTGCCTGGGTTTCTTGTATCAAATTTCCAACATTGGTGGACCTTGGTCAATCAGGTTCACACATTGGATGGACCTTGTCATCCAGTGTCCACATTGGTGACCTTGTTTAACAGTTCCACATTGATAACCTTGTCGCACTACATCAAGCCTGCTATTCTCTATGCAGGCATCCAGCCAGTTATGAAAGTCTATTCGTTTTGTTTGTTTGTTGTTTGTTGTTGTATCTTGTTTATGATGATGATATTCCATATGAGTTTATACACGGAGCACTTGATTGTGGTGAATGGCGTTTTATGAGAAAAGT